>CM065426.1:30842081-31209581 GCA_033060865.1 Dorcus hopei
ACGAAATCCCTGTTAAAAACAAATCGGTTGAAACAACATACCACTAAGGCCCACTTTTATAAAAGCAAATTACCTTTAGTTTATTGCCATAACAACAATTGCATTCACAATCGCTATCATGGGAATAATCCGATAGCTTTTATAAAAGTTTTCCAAATATATTTTCAGTTGTAAATTCCAAAAACTATTACTTTGGTTATATTCTGTCCAGAACCATGGAACAAGATTGGATGGTAAAACACTGTATCGCCCTTCTCCATAATAAAGTTGACTTTAGGAAGGTGATCAAATCCTTGAATGCCATGATAAGCTGGTTTTTTGATTTTCTGCAAAAACTCATTACTTCACAACGTGAGATAAACCGCCTTGGAAGCCTACATCACGGTATACGTGAGGCTAGAGCTCCGTTTTATGGGAACCAGGAACTGTGAAGAGGCATCCGTTCTTCTCATCCATCCTTTCCATGGCCGTCCATGATGCACAAATCTTATTTGCTGGTCGCAGTGGAAAGTAGTAAAGATCCTGGAAGAAAATTAAGCACAAAATCCTTCCATGAAAATAACATTTTTAGACCTACAATCTGTAGGTTTACCTGATGCAAGGGGTGCCTGGAATATTCATAAGTGGAATTTGGCGGTTTATTGATCAGCATCGAGTGAATTGCCCTGACGTCGTCTCCGATGATGCTCGAAACGATGTTGACCATGGTTTCGTCGCTCGCGTACTTGAGTAACACCTCATCGTAGAGAAAATCTTGTAGCTGAGTAAATCAATTTCTCTGATAATTAGAGCTTGATAGTAAAAAGAAAAACGAAGGAATTGAATTACCTTATTTATTAAATACTCTCCTTTAGCATCTGTCTTCCTCAAAGCGTAATCCTTCATTGCAACCATACCATAGGTCGAATCTTGACCATGACATATGTCTATGAAGCGTTCTCTAAAATTTGGATTTGTCTAAAGTTATGCTCAAAAATAAATAGTTATTGGCAGTACCTGTATTCTTCGAGCGACTTTTCGCAGAAATCAAAATACTCAACCAAGTTGACGTTTTGCTTACGAATTTCGAAAACTGAGTCCTCGTTGCAAGATTAACAATTTTCATTTCTTCGGCTTTCGTTCGCCACTTCTCTGTAATCCATCCTACCTCGACCCTGACGTACGTTTCAAAACAGGCTACCGACGAGATCGTTCTGTTTATCAGGACGTGTTAATTCATAATTAATAACGGTCTTTTCAGGTTCCTACGTAATACAGGGATTTTCACCCGTAACACGTGTTAATTCATTTGTTTTCAATATGCCGATATGTCAGCAAAATAAAACGTTAAAAGAACATCCAAAACGTTTAAGATCCTTTCTATTTAGATTCTAACTTGAACTTCGCGAGGTACATAAAATAATCTGCCGGCATTCTGCAAATTTCGGAATTTAATACCAAACGCAATAAAGTTTCAACCGGGGGTCTAATTCATCCAGTTCGATGTTAATTATTGTTCAATTCGCGTGCCACGCGAGCCGTAACAATTAAATGCAAACGCAGCAGAACGTGTACCCACTGCGCGAATCAACGGCTTCAGCAGATAAACGTGGAAAAGGATGATAGAGTTTTATTTCTTTTGTGGCGCTTTTGAACAGGTGCTTTTCGAGAGCGTATTTTCACTTACAAAGCGCCTATCGGGAAGGGACGATCTCGGCCCGATTGACACAACACAACCGAGCTCCGATAGTCAGATCTGCCCCAGTTAAATTTGGTCAAAACATCGAGTGCGGAGGATACCGTCGAGGGGCGAGCATAAAAGGCAAAATGAATATCTTTTGCTGCTGCTGCTGCTGTTTGTGTTTCCGAGATGCGAACCCTCGATACGGTAAATGAGCGCTGGGGGAAAGTAAACACACCATATCTTTTAAGTTAAGGCAGCTTTGAAGCCTATGAAGGCAACGTTCTGTCGTTATTACCTTATTTATTTATTGTGCAGAAAAATGAGATTAAATATCTACGCTTAAAATCTCCGAGTTTAATGTCTTTCGTGTAACATCTTTTACTGCAATTTGTAGATACATTTTTGACTAAGAATATGTGAGCTGTGAATGGCATGTCCTAATTGGCGCCAATAAGTATGAATGTAATTATGTTTAAGAGTACGTCTACGCATGATAACTGCAAAATTTTCTTAGAATTATTTACATCGAAATACAAGACTGCCGTTGTTTCAAGTCATCTTGCGTGGATAACAGTAATTGCGTCACGATTTTGGATTCCCTTACAAAACACACATTTTTTTATAATTTTTACAGCAGAGTTTGTAAATTAAGCGTTTCATAATTGGCTCTCAACGATTTTGCTTTTGATTTCTCTCATGAAAATCCGACCGCCGAACTTAAAAGTTAATTACATCGCGTCCAGAATGGGTCAGCTCATTTAAGGGTGGGGCCCCTAAAGGTCAGGACGGCCGAAAAAATGTTTTAAAAATTCGCAATCAAATATAAAACCGAGTATTTAACTTCACCCGTGCGTTCAAGAAGCAAACGCAAGGAAATTAAAAGTCGAGCTTTCAATCCGCGAAAGCTCGCTCATATTACCGGATTTTTGCGAGTTTTATACACACGCACACACACAGACGGAAAAACTGAGGCGCGCTGACGTTGTTTTAATTAAGCCGGCGCTTATCCGCCGGGCGGAATTTATTAAACAGATATTATTTATTTTCGGACGCTTTCATCGTCCCAAGCTCGCGCTCGGCTTAAGCGCCGGCGTTTTATGGCGAAAACCCGCCGCGGTTATAAAACTCACATAAATTTTTACGTCGCCATATGTTTTATGGGCGTCAGCGGCTTTCGCGGAGATAATTCCCATGGAAAACGCGTCTGCGAATGATTAGGTTTCATTTGATCGGGACTGCGACGTTCGTTTAATTAATTCAAACGTGATCGATCATAAAAAGATAAAAAAATTAAATCATAAAGCTGATAAGAATCATAAGAACTTGATTAAAAAAAGAATATTATATTCACAGTGTCTCTAAATTGTTTTTTAATCTTTCTTATGATGCTATCTGGCCCCCAATATATTAGTTGGTAAGCTTTTCAAACATCGAGAGGAACCAGAGAAAACAGAATGGTAACTTTTGTAGAGGTTTATAATTACATAAAGTCATCGCCTTAATAGCTCAGTGGTTAGAGTGTCTGTTCTAATAGTTTGAAGGTCCTAGGTTCAATCCTCACACAATACATAATAAAAAATCACATCAAGTCTGCTTGCTGCAAGAATAGTGCCTGATGATGCCATCTACCAAAATAATCCCAGAAGTAGCAAGGCAGTAAACAAGCAATCAACAACTCCAGCGAAAAAAAACTGTTCGCTAAAAGTTTAAGCTGAAAACTGAAAAGTTAACTTCGAGACAAAGTGAAGCTCTTCTTTCTCTCTATAAAAATAGAATTAGCGGCGACAATTTCGTGAAAATTCCCGGCGCGGAAAGCTCCGGAGCACTCCCGGACTAATTCAAAAAGGTAACTTTCTTCGCGGCCCTAAGTTCGTTACGGCGACTTTAACCGCTTCACAATAGCCGGGGGGGCGGGCCGCCGCGACGCCGGTTGACGAAAATAATTAAATTACGATCGAGGGCGGCGCCTAATTATTTAAATTGTTGCCGTAATTGGAAATTTGGAGTCTTGAAGTTTCGAATTGAATGCGGGCGCGGATTAAAATTTTGCGTTGTTTACGTTTAATCTGGCCGCGGGCGAGGACACGGGTACAATCGAGGGGGGTGGTTGGGGGCGAAAGCAACGCGGAAAACAAATGCGTGCTTTACATTTTAATCGAGGACCAATTTCGCCGTTACAGTTTTCATAATTTGTTGTTGATTGAAACGACGAGTCCGCGGGAGTTTTAATGACAAAATGAGTTGCCTGAAAATGTGTTTTTTTTTTTCAGTGCGAAATAAATTAATCTAAAAATAAATTGCGTGCACGCAACTTTACCTCAAGGTCAAACATTATTCGTAATGAATTCTAATTATTCTTAGCTTTGTTTAGAAGTAAGGATTTAATAAATTTATTAAAAAGTCACAGTTTACATATAACAATGAGAGATCCTTCTAAGGTAACAAAAAACACATCAAAGTGTATAGATAATATCTTCACGAACGTAAACGCATCGAACCTGCTTGCCTATACGGAAAAACCACACATTTCCGATCATCTGGCACAAATTCTGACAGAAACCTCGAGCGTACCACTTCGTCACGTACCTACAAAAGCTGAGACAGTCAAAATTAGAATACAAAATGAAGCAAGTACTTACCACTTCATAACACTTCTATAGGAAACAAATTGGAACGATGTCTTTAGGTGGACAGACGTTAATGGAGCAAGTTTCTGAAACATATAAAAAAAATGTTACAATGAAGCATTCTCTGAAATCAGATCACAAAGAAATAAAAAATAAAGTAGATGCGTTATATACAATTTATAAAAATGAACTCAAAAAGGCGAAACAAAGGTCATACAATCAGTTTATAGAAAATGCGGAAGCAGTGTGGACTATAATCAAACAAGAAACAACAATAAATTCCATCAGAAAAGACGAAGAAAGTTTGTTAGAGTGTAACAAAATAAATCATTATTGCGCATCAGTCGGAGGAGAAGTAGCTGATGAAATCAAATGCACCGTGAACTTCAAAACCCTTCTAATTTTATTAAATAAAAGCGTCGATCACTTAGCAAACACAACTTTATTTACAAACATAGTTTCTGTTTAATTGGAAGGTTTATATTCCGGTAACGAAATTCACTGGACGGTAAACGAATGTTAATCTTCCGAACGGTAATATACGGACACTAATCACAACTAGTGACAACGCGCTGTGCATACGTTCCGGTACAGGCTCCGGGAATCAGATCAGTGGTACGATAATAAGTGAAACGCCCACTCACGGTCGGGATACACGAAACATCCGTGTTAGGTAAGCAAGAGTGAGACGCCCACTGAGGATCGGGATACACGAAACGTCCGTGTCAGGTAAATAAGAGTGAGACGCCCACTGAGGATCGGGATATATGAAACGGCCGTGTCGGGTAAGCAAGAGTGAGACGCCCGCTCAGGATCGGGATACGCGAAACGTCCGTGTCAGGTAAACAAGAGTGAGACGCCCACTCAGGAACAGGTAATAAACGGGAGGAGCCTTTGCAGGTAACGCGAACGTTACGGCGTTTGAGATAAAGCACCGACGGACGGATGAATCGGTGAACGACTGCCTTCGAGCCACGACCGACGGCTCGATGACTCGGCGGATGACTAACTAAAGCGTGTTCTTGGCGCGCTTATAAAGGCTTGCGCGTGGAGGGGAGCCCCACTCTTTTGGAACTCCCTCCTAAACTATGTTTTAATCTGCGCGAAATGCTAACTAAATATGTACAATAATCATCGAATAAACATCTTAAAATTCTAAATAATAGGTAACGAGTTACAAACATTATACAATCCTATTTGAATAACAGAACACAACAGGTCTTTTTCAATGGCGTAACATCTTGTGAAACTAAAATCACACACGGAGTGCCACAAAGATCCATTTTAGGACCACTGTTATTCATAATCTATGTAAGCGATCTACCGGCGAACATGAATACACCAGAGATATGTCTCTACGCAGATGATATGGCTTTTATCACTCAATATTTTACACACAGTGGTTCAAAACAAATGACACGTGAACATGTCAGGTGACTACGAGTACTTTTGTTTTATTTAACGAAAATTCTATCGTCCGTTCCGCGTGCGAATTGTTTCGCCCTAATTGAATGACGCAGTCGCGCTCCGGGGCGCGGAACTCGCGCGGAAAAACACATTTTTCATTTTATCGCGCCCGTCGGAAAACTGCAACCGACGAGTAAACACAAATAAATATATGTGCACCGCCTTCCAAACGTATTAAAGCGGACGAATCCGTTTGGACACGTGTGCGTTTAAATTTCCTGCGACACACGCCGATTTAAGAAGCGTGTCGTATCGACCACGCTGACCGGCAACAATACATAAGTGGGAACGAACCGTCTTCGGGGGGGTTTCGAAATTTGCGATTCATGCATTATGTAGGCTTTCGTTTTCCGTTTGACGGACGGCATGAATTATGCAGGGGAATAGATTTTTTTTCTCTTCGAGTCGTGGGGAAGACGTACAACATACAAATTGCTGCTGACGTGCATGGAAACAAGACGTTTTTAATTGGACATTCCATCGCCCAATATTTTATTATTGGTTGATCTATGCCGAACGTTCCCCTTCGTTGCGATTTAATTTATCCTGTTTGGTTTAGAAGACCAAAGAAAAAAACGTTGTCGCGAATAAATCTAAACACTGGTTCAGTAGGAAGCAGTCGGGCAAAAACGTACTCGGGGGTACAAATAAGTACCCAAGATTAACGTGTACGAAAGACAGACGTTCTCCACCAATTCTACAAGTGTTCAGCCTCGGAGGGGGTGCAGCCCTCGGGGCGTGCTTTAAACGGTTCGGCAGCTTCTGACAGGGGTCGTGCTCTGCCAAAACTCGTTCGGAAGGAACCAAACGCCCCACAACTCGAACAAGGGGGTGATTCTAACCCTCAAAACTTGCCCGACACACCGTGCCAACGAAAGAAACGCAGATATAAGAGAAATTCGAAATTCTACAATGTATTCGGCCTCGGAAGGAGGTGCAGCCCTCGGTGCGTGCCTTAAACGATTCGGTAACAGGGCTTCTACTCTGCCAACACGATGTCGTAGTAGAAAGGCTCTCGAGATTATTATTATTATTATTATTATTTAGAAAAACGTTTCGGAACGTCATTTTTTATTTGGGGCACAAGCAGCTTCACTGCGCTTTCGTTTAAGAGTACAACGCAGTTTGTTCCTTTCAGTTTGAGTAAAGTTTGCAAGGTAGCTGGAGACAATTTATCTCCGACAATAACATAATTGAATGAAGGCCCTGTCTTGTAAGATTTAAAACCCGTCGCGGGCTGTAGTTGAGCGAAAACTTAAATTGCTTCGGCGTGCCGGCAATGCCGAACAGGTTTTAAAAGTTAACGTGCGTTTTTAGTTCGCTCTCGAGCTACGAAATTTAATTCAAAGTTTGATTAAATCTCGAGTACGTTCGGCCCCGTTTTACGACCGATTTTACATGTTTAATTTTTAATTCGTTTTCTTCATTGCGGAACTAACCACCTCATTTTGTTTTGGATATTTGTCTACCTAATGAAATTATCAGATTATCTTTTTGTTTCATTACATTGCATTACACAGAGGAAGGGTTGCATAAAAGTAAACGAGGGGTTGTTACGTTTATTTATCCGGGGGCTTGCTTTTGCAGTCGGGCATTCATGCGCGCGGAATTTAATTCACTTACCACCGCGCTTCGCAATATCTCTTCGGATAATAAGCGCACTCAGCCTCTTTAACTTCGTTATTTATTAAATGCCGGCAAAATTAACTACAACCCCCGGCCGCCCGCCCCGCGTGACCTTCTTTCCGTTTCCAGTTTGCACCCCCGTTTACATTAACCTTCAAACGAAATATCATGGGCGATTTGAAAACGAAATAAAAACGACTGTACCTGGCCAAAATTAGACCTAATCCCCCCGACAAATTAATTTAAACCGGATTACGATATCCACCCCGCATAAGCCCGCCTCAACGAACGAGCTTACGGCGATGGCGACGGCGACGGCGGCGCGTCCCGGCGATTGTTAAATTTTAAGTCGGGGGGGTTTACTTCGAATTTGGGCTTCGCTAATGCGGCGTCATTAATTACGGACGGTCGAGTGTGTCGGCGCACAACTTTGATAAATTGAAAAACTTTCTTGATAACCGTTGAAACAAATTGTCGCAGTAATCTCGTGAAGTTGGCGCGGCGAGCAGACACAATTTCCAAAGAAACTTTCACAGCTACACGTATTTCCATCTGAGAAATAAATGATTTTCAAATATGTAACTTTGAGCTTACGAACGAATAAAACCATTCGCCGTTGAGCGTCCGCCTCCGAGGGAAAAGGATAACAGTAATAACTTTCGATTTCGATAAAGTCCTCGGCGTACACTAAATGAGCCGAGTTTTCCACTTAGCGCCCGTCGTCGTTTTAAAACTCGAACGAGAATTGCGCTAATCCTCGCTTAACGTGCAGCTTTCAAATTGGAAAGCTCGGTTTCAAAGAAGAAGAAGAAGAAGGCGAAGAAGAAGGTCCCCCCGCCTTTGTTCCGGGCGAGCGCGAAAACGGATCTCGCAATAAAAGTCAAATATCGTTTGTGCGCCCGCTTTAATTTTTGATATCTCTTCGGGGGTAGTTTCGGGGGGCGCGCTCCCGTAAATAAACAACTACGAAATCGCGCTCTGAATTTTATTTGAATCTGAACGACTGTATAATATTTTTATGATTTCTTGCGACGGTGAAAGACGCTCTCGTAAAAGTAAAACGTACACTCGAGGAGGTAAGCAAGTGAAGCGTACGTTTCCTTGGCAAGGCATAAGAAGGATATAAATTTGAAGTACAATAAGGAAACGGTCTCCGAGTACCGCAGAAGACTAATGATGATTCAATTTGTGGGGCGCGCACATACGCAAAGAGAACTGCTACCTATGTACTTTTTCGACTTACCTGTTTAACCCTGTACAAAGTTGCGAACGCTGGAGGAACCAAAAGCCTTCGTCAGGTAAAATTGCACTCGGAGGTACAAATAAGTACCCAGAATTAACGTGTACGTAAAACATGATAAAATTTCAACAAACCGAGACGTTCTCCACCAATTCTACAATGTATTCGGCCTCGGAAGGAGGTGCAGCCCTCGGAGCGTGCCTTAAACGGTTCGGTAGCTTCTGCTCTGCCAACACGATGTCGCAGTAGAAAGACTCTCGAGATCCGATGATTTCACGATACAATTGGATAGGAAAAAGTAAAATTACTTTGACTGAAATCTACGGCTCAAATTAATTTAGTTGTAGAGCAACTCGAAATTATAAGTTATACACCGTGCACGAATTTGCTCCACGTTTTCTTGTTCCTCGCCATCGTTTTTGCTTCTGTCCATGTCTTATTTCTTCTAGTTAATATTTTCGCGATTACTGCATTCCATATCTCTTGCGGCCTTCCTCTACTTCTTTTACCTATCACTTTAGCCTCCTATATTTCTTTTGCCATTCTTGTTTGGTTCATTCACCAACTTAGCTGACGTTTTTCTATGTATTCTAACACTGATTCCACTTCCTGTTGGAATAATATCTGCGCTTCTTATTCTTAACAGTCAATGTAACTCCAATGGCTTTACGTAGGTATTTCATTTCCGTTGCCTCTATTTTTCTTTTCAGGCTACTCGTTAATATCCAAGATTCGCAGCCGTAAGTTAATACACTTCTGCCTTTTCGAAAGCCACTTTGTGTTTCTAGCAATGTTTGTTCTACTGTTTTGTGTAGTTTATTTTCTAGGATTAGTTCGTATATTTTAAGAGTTATGCCTCTGTAGTTGTTGCATTGTTTGTTGTTCCCTTTTTTAAAGGTCGGTACTATTTGTTCTACCGCTCAATCACTCTTCCCATGCTTTGTTGTATATGTTTAGCAATAACGTTATTCTTGTGCCTCCCTTCATATTCATAATCATTTCTGTAGTTATTTTATCGTGTCCGGGTGATTTCCCTTTTTAAATCTTGCGCAATGCTTCTACGAGTTCTTCTTTAATAATCATATCTTCATCTTGTTCACATTCATTTTCTTGTTTTTATTCTTTATTTTGAGTTTCCGTTTTTTCTCCTGTCGTATATTTACTTTGCTCTCCTAACAACTTTTGGAAGTATTCTTTCCATCTTTTCATTATATCGTTGGGATTCGTGAGTAATAATAGCTTGAGCTCTTCTTGTCTTACCCTTCCTTAAGACTTTTCAGTATCCCATAGAAGAGCTTTTGATTTTCATTGTAGTTCCTCTCTATTTTCTTTCCAAGTTCTTCTCATGCTTTATTTTTCGCTTCGCAAACCATGTTTGTTAATTTGTTGAACTATGGTAACCCAAGGTTCAGTGTCACAAGACACTTGATTTTTTGTTACTTGATTGATTTCACTTGATTTTTTGTTGAGATTTAGAGGTGGAGATTAACACATCGACAACTTTGGTTTTTCTTACTTTAATGAAACTAATTATTTGATAGATACAAGATGTTACATGACACGACCGTTCTCTCTGGCCCGGGAAGTCTTACTACTGTCTCTGGTCCACCACCCCCCGGTCCTATCCAGGCTCCTTCAGCCCCTAGCTTCTCGATATCTTCTTTAAGTCAAGTCAAGTTTATTATTACTTGGTAGAAATTCACAACTTATTATTCATCACTTAACAATGTTTATACGTTGATTTTTATATCTATTACATGTATCCTCTGTTTTGGTTGTCCTTTTATTTCTTCGTTCCACCATCTAGTTCTTTTCTTCTGTCCTTTTATCTTATTCGCACCGTACGCTTCTTTAGCAGCATCTAGAATTACCTGTTTGAACGAAAACCATAACTCATTTACTGTTCTTTGTTCTGATTCCTTTATTTCGTTAAATATTCGTCTGGTTATTATTTCTTTATATTTAGTTCTCACGTTGTCATCGTGTAACTTATATGTTCTAAATGCTTCGTGTGATGTTGTTGCCTTTTCAAATGTTTCTGTCTTACTTTCTTCGTTCAGGTTCTTTATTATTGCCACAACCAGGAGGTGGTAGTGGCTATAAATTTCCGCCCCTCTGTGCACTCGTACATCTTTAATAAGATTCCTTGCTACCTACTGTGTCGATAGGTAGAAGTTTAACACCGGAACGAAAGAAATCCGGTGCCGCCGGCAGCTACAGTGGGACGGACAGGGTCACTTCCAAAGCGTCGTGGTCAAGTAAAAATGGGGCGCCACTTAATTTTTTTATAGGGACCGCGAGGAAAAACTAAGAAAAACGCAATGCGTCCAGAGCATGTACAAATATTTATTACATAAACAACAAACTAATCAAACAGTGGTGAACGGTACAGAAAATCAGAGCCTAACGCCTAATTTTTCGGATCTGAAAATGTCAATACAAAATTAACTTAAATTAGTATCTACGTAATCAAACGAGAACTCTTATCGGAAGTGATACCGCCCGCGAATGCAGTAGCCCTGAAAGGACCAAATTTACTGATGAGGATTCCTGAATTCTCCACGTTTCTCTGAACGAGGCTTACATCGCAAAGCAACGCAATGCTACGTGCACAAACGCGATACAGAATTATGACCACCGGAAAACACCTATTTTTTTTGCTCTTTTTCCTGTTTTGCTTATAATTTCATCTTCGTTGTCGTTTGTGATGTTTATTCCTGATATAATTATATTATTTTTCTTACTGTCCTTCTCCAGTTGTTCCATTCTGTTTTCTATTGTCTCCACATTCCCTGCTCGTAGCTTAAGATCTTTTATTTCGTTTTGTAGTTTCTTATTTTGTTCCTTGACCACTTATATTCCTGTTGCTCGTTTCTCATTTCTGTCAGTTGATTGCTTTTATATCTTTTTTATAATCCTGTTGCTCTTTTCTAATGGCCCTCAACTCATTTAGGATTTCTTTCATAACTTCACTCGACTCGTTACTTTCTGTCATTTCATCCTCACTTGTATCTCTTACTCTTACGCTTGTTTTATTGGGGGTTCTCCTCTTAAACATTGTTTATTTTCTTCGTTTTCTCTTTTCCGTTTTCCTTCATTAGTTGAGTAATCTTAGTTATCCATCTCCAATTTCCAAAATGGTTTGCTTTTATTTTGAATTGGATGTTTACTCGCAATGTTGGTTGTTGTATACTACAATCCAACGATAAGCGTAAAGTTCTTGCACCCAAGTCGACCTTTCGTTGCTCGAAAAGTAAATGGTCCGTAAAGGATCAGGACCACTTGTTTTCGTCACAGCTGTTTCTCGACTTTCAAAAAAATGAATTCACATACTATTTCGAACTTATTTCCTCAGTGTTACAATTAACACGATGAGAATTCTCTAAATTAGAAAAACATTCTATTTTTTGCAAAATAATTTAATCAACATCGATCGATTTTGGCACGCCCCGAAAACGCGCGACTCTACTACACATAGAAATTCCGCGAATGGGGTTCGTTGTAGAATAAAAAAAAAAAACGCCGCTAATACTGTTGTCAGGTGGAGGTGTTCGCGCGGTATCCTCCTCGGAGATTAATTTACTATGTCCACTTTTAATTAGTTTCGTAATGGGGTTCGCCCGACAGAAGCACGGAATGAAATAGAGTCCTGTTAAATGTAATATATTTTTTTTAATCGAAAACCAACGTGTATAATTTTCATGATGATAACATAACAAGGAAACGAAGGCAGTTTTTGAAAATCTAAGAGCTTATTTATTGCATTCAAGCTGTCGTCGGTCGAGGGTGTCTCACTGATGAGAGCCAATAGCTCGAAACCCTCCCCCCACAGGAGTTTTTCAGCAGAAAATTAAAGCCGAATGAACGAATGTCGAAGTGAATATTCAGGACCGTCGCCGTTTATGAACCTCGTCGTCAATTTTGCAGAACTTTCAGGCGCGCAAATGTGCTCCGAAACGAACGGGTAACTAGTCGTGACACATTTGCGACGTAACTCGATTAAGTGCCATTGAGTGTTGAGTACCGCGGATGAATCTGCCCACATCCCGGCTCTTTGCGACCGGAAGCACAACAATGTGCCCCCCTTGCTTTACGAATGTGAAACTCGATTACGGCGTGAAAGGGAAAGCGAATTTTTGTTTTTTGTGTGCGAAACCTCAATCGGGACAGATGTCGGGCAAAGCTTGAGGTTGAGCGCGAGTTTCCAACTTCCCCGCCGCGCCGCGCCGGAAAGAAGTTCGCCGTGTGCATTGCGCGCTGTTGAGGGTCCAACTTTGGAGCGGTTTGCGGTAAAACCCGACCGCGTGTATGAAACTAACGAGAGCGCTCGTGAGATTGTAACTTTTCTTTTGGTTCGACTCAAGAAGCAAATGTTGTGTAGACTGGTTCCAAAATGAATTCGACCGGTACGTGCGACAAATTTATGCCCACACATTATCTCGTCTGCGTACAATAACACGATGTTTGTTGCTATCTGCGTAACGAACCGATAATTCAGCAGCACCACGACAATCAAACGCAATGGTGAATGGGGGCCCGGCGGCGTTCAATCAGCGTCAGAAAGCGTCTTCGCAATTAAACCAAATCAGCACTGATCTCTGCCATATCAATTAATTATTATTGCGATGTTAAATCACGAAACGCGAACCGCAGAAATAATAAATTTGACTTTGACGCGTCCGCTCGCCTGGAATAGGGAATGGCATGGCGGCGGGCGTAAATAATCCCTTCCCCCCAAGTTTTCTCTAATACATATAAAACTTTCGAAAGGGCGATTTACATTTCAATTCTCGTCAAACCGCAAGCTCCATCCATTGTTCTGTTTGTGCATCTCGTTCCTTATTCACCGCCGAGCAAACAGTTCGTCGCGAGCGCCGCCGGATTAGTTAATTTAAATGCAGATCACGAATTCGAAGGTCCTCGAGTTTTAAAGAGTGGGCGCTCAATTTTCGGGATTCCGTTTTAAATGGAGCGGGCGGTCAGTCTTTGAAGACTTACGCGTCGGGCGCGGGCCATTTGACGGCGGGGCTTTTCAGCGACGGCCTAATCGATATTTCCTCTTCTTCGTCGCCGTCGTTCCGGAAAAACTTTAATGAACTTTCCGTTGCGTCCACTTGGCTTGTTCTAGTTTGCAAGTGCGTTTGGCAGTTCTGACGGTGAGGGGTTGATTTATGAAAACGACTTTGCTTTATGAAAGGATTTATGCTGACGCACTACACCCGTGAAGTGTTCGAAATTTGAAGGGCCCGTTGTAAAACCAACAAGATGCCAATGCGTGCTTAGGCTAATTCATTTAGACGTCTAGATTTTCATTTCAACGGAATGATGATGTGTTCGCAATCAACCAAGAAATATGTTAGTAGAAAACTATCCCATTTCAGTTAAATTTATACGTTAACACTACTTATTTAGGCAGGAACGTCGTAGAGCGAGGACGCGATTCGATCTTTATTATAAACTTTGCTTTTTTTTGTTAGATTTGATGTGCCGCTCGCGACCAACCCCAATGTTGTTCTTCTGATTATGCAAATACACTCATTAATTATGAAACTATAAGTGTTCCTCCCTTCCTTACTCCGTTCTTGAGTGGGTGTTTCACTCATTCTTACCTAACACGGGTGTTTCGTGTAACCGGACCTTGAGTGGGAGTTTCACTCATTCTTACCTGACACGGGTGTCTCGTGTAACCGGACCTTGTGTTGCGTCCGCGCGTTCATTCTTTATTTTCCCGTTATTTTCAAATTGAATATTTAAGTTTATTTTGCACTAACATTAAGACAGGGCTAAAATACTTGCTCGAGAACGGTGTTGCCGAAAACAACGGACAAAAAGTTCGGACATTCGAGTTCGATGATAAAACCGATTCGAAACGGACGGGGTCAGTGCATCCTCCAGTGCAACAGTTATCCCTTATACACCACCACCTGCAACGCATCGTCCAGGGTCGACCCTATCCTTCGAGGTGAGATACTCCATTCTTCTCTCAAGAAAAAATTAACTTTTCTCGAGCTAAACGCGAACACCTTGAGTGGGAGTTCATTCTTACCTGGCGCGGGTGTTTCGTGTATTCCGTCCTTGAGTGGGTGTTTCACTCATTCTTACCTAACACGGGTGTTTCATGTAACCGGACCTTGAGTGGGAGTCTCACTCATTCTTACCTGACACGCGTTTCGTGTGTCCAGACCAGGAGTGGGTGTTTCACTCACTTCTGACCTGTCAGTCCGTTCACCGGAACCAGAACCGAAACGTCAGCATAGTTTTACAGTAAATCAAACCGTCCGTCCGGAAAATCAATATTTCCAGTTAGCGTCCGGAGAATAGACATTCCAAGTTTGTAAATATGTAAATATGAACTCATGTATTTTCAATAAAATCGTGTTGCAAAGTGATAGACGTGTTTGATTCCGCTTAGCCTGGACACCGACGAGCAAACCCGGACCGACGCGACGTCCAACCGAGCAACAAGAGCAACACCAGCGAGAGAGACGACACATTGCATACTTTTAATAAAGTTAATTTTAGTAGTAATCATGTGTCACTTTAATCTCGGTCGCAAAATTACAACAAGCCCTTGAAATTCATGTTTTGCTGGGAAAATCTGTTGTAAGCAATGTCCAGTTTCCGGGCCACCCTGGGTTTGGGGCGGAAACGAAATTGCGTCGCTGTTTCCATCATATTACCCAATTGGACGAATGCAATAATTCTCGACACGCAATATCGTCATGTTACGCTCTTTCCCGCGTAATTCCGCTGTCTTTCTCAACAATCCCCTTTTGCAACGTAAAATTATTGCTGTAACGTTAAATTTTGACCGTCGAATTCTAAAATGTTCTTTGATGGCCGACTGAAACGGTAAGCTACCTCTGAACACCATTTTCTTTTGTAATGGGCCTTGTCCATGCTGGAAGTTGGTTTCTTTAAAAGCTTGTTATTGGCCCCCGATCGCTAAGTTTGCTTCAGTATTGTCTCAGTTCACTTGGCGTACACCTCGTGTCTGAGTTTTTCCGCCCTGTTTGTGAATTTCGCCAATCTATGATTGTTTAAAGTGATAAGGGGAACGGAGTTTATACTCCGGATATTGTGGTACGCTTCGAGCATTAAGAGGCTTTCATCCAGGCCTACCCAGGCCTGGCCTTTGGATATAAGTCAGGCTTTACTTCTTGTCCCCTTTATTCCGGACGTTTCACCGGAGTTCCTCCAACCGGGAGCTGCCTGGCGGTCTCCTTCGCGGTGGCGTTGCTGGCAAATTTGATGGCGCCGTAATAAAACGGACCTTGGCCGTCCATTTTGGTGTTTGGTAACACGACGGCTCACCACTCCCCGCGCCGCTAGAGGAGCCGTCCTTTGTTTTGTTGCTCTAACCGGGAGCTGCCTTGCGGTCTTCTCCATCGTATCGTTGCTGGCAAGTTTGATGGCGTTGTAATAAACCGACCTTGGCCGTCCATTTTGGCGTTTGGCAACACGACGGCCCACCACTCCTCTCGCCGCTGGAGGAGCTGCCTTTGGTTTTGTTCCTCTAACCAGGAACTGCCTGGCGGTCTCCTTCGTGGTGTCGTTGCTGGCAAGTTTGATGGCGTCGTAGTAAACCGACCTTGGCCGTCCATTTTGGTGTTTGGTAACACGACGGCCCATCACTCCCCTCGCCGCTGGAGGAGCTGTCTTTGGTTTTGTTCCTCTAACCGGGAGCTGCCTGGCGGTCTCCTCCATCGTGACATTGCTGGCAAGTTTAATGGTGTTGTAATAAACCGACCTTGGTCATCAATTTTGGTGTTTGGTAACACAACGGCCCACCACTCCTCTCGCCGCTGGAGGAGCTGTCTTTGGTTTTGTTCCTCTAACCGGGAGCTGCCTGGTGGTCTCCTTCGTGGTGTCGTTGCTGGCAAGTTTGATGGCGTCGTAGTAAACCGACCTTGGCCGTCCATTTTGGTGTTTGGTAACACGACGGCTCACCACTTCCCGCGCCGCTAGAGAAATCGTCTTTTGTTTTGTTCCTCTAACCGGGAGCTGCCTGGTGGTCTCC
The DNA here is from genome assembly GCA_033060865.1 of Dorcus hopei. NCBI lineage: Eukaryota > Metazoa > Arthropoda > Insecta > Coleoptera > Lucanidae > Dorcus > Dorcus hopei. The sequence goes on from CM065426.1 coordinate 30,858,725, forward strand.
TTCGTGGTGTCGTTGCTGGCAAGTTTGATGGCGTCGTAGTAAACCGATCTTGGTCAACCATTTTGGTGTTTGGTAACACGACAACTCAGCATTCCTTGCGCCGCTAGAGGAGCCGTTTTTTGTTTACGTTATTTCCACGACAATGGACGCACTTTTCACATCACACTTTTAAGTATGCTGCTTAGAGTGCGCCCGTTGTCATGATAATGTAAACACAAGTCACACATACAGCTAATACATACAGATTGTAAAAGAGAAATAAAATAAATTTCTTGTGGTTTCTTTCTAATCCTCGTCGAATTGCCTCGTAGGGGCAAAACGACGGAAATGAAACGCAACAGAAGCTGAAGCTGAAAATAATTTTCTCGGCTCAAATTAAAGACGGCGTTTACAGAAAAGGAAATAAATAAATCCTCGGGTGAATCGCAAGCGTAACAAAAATGACAACCTTGCAATCGGTTTTAAGGGCAAGTTAGCCGCTTGCCCTTTTAAGCGGTATCCCGTGAAATACGTAGTACCTCTCATCAAGTGAAATAGTGGAGGAATTTCCAAAGCGCTCCGGTTTTGAAAGGATCGTTCCAACCAAACGGGAACGAGCCGGCCGAGGCTTCGCTCACAAAGGCTTTTAATGTCGTTAGGGGTTTCAGCGCGATGAGTGCGAACTTCGGCGGGCGGCGGCGGCGACGAAGACGATTACTTCCAGGTGGTGGATGTAAGGGCAATGTGGCCCGGAGTCACGTTCTCGGAACGCGAGTGCCCGCGCCCGGAAATATTCGAAACTTGAGCCACCCAGTTAAGATAACGAAGATAATTTTCACGTTAGCGAAAGTCAAACGGCCATCAAAGAATGAGCCTTTGATAATAATTGGATGAAGTATTTTTCATAACAGAAGAGCCGAAGTTACAACCGACAAATATTCAACGGTGACTAAGAAAGAAGGATGCTTTTTATGTCTGATTATGCAATTATGACGCAGAGTTCTTCTCTTATGAAAAACGCTTTATTATAATAGAATTCGTATAAAACTTAACTAATTACACAATCAAAGTTGTGCGGATGTTGTAAAATATAATAATTAACGTAACGCCCATACATCAGCGAATGAACCCAATGTATTATGTAATTTATTAGCTGTGGGGGCCGGATTTATGCCCCGCCGAAAACTTCGGAAACGTTTTATGATTGCGTAAGCTCTCGCGAGCGACGGGGGGTGGTAAATTTACCCCGGCAAGATTTAAAGTTCCGTCGACTCGTAAGTTAAGGCGAGCTTTAGACGTCGCGTCGCGTCGCGTTGAAGAAATTGCGTCCTTTACGCTAACACCCCCAAGATTCAAGTGTTTACACGTTTGAAACAAGGGGGTGGTTATATAACAGCGTGCTGACCGCGTTGCTAATTAATGTAATTCCCCGAACGCGGACGTTTAGAACAATGTTATTAGTGCACGTTCCAAATTCAATTAGGTTAGTAATTTGAGTGGCCCGGAGCGTTGAATTATGAGAATCTTCTTTTTCGCCGTAGAGTAACATATTTTAAAATGTGACGATAATTGAAATGCACGTCCGCTTCTGCTTTAAGAATCCTTTAAGAATCGGTTCAGAAATGTCGCGCGCTTTTATTATTAATGAAATTGCTGCTTCCATTTCCTTGCCGCTTATCCGAGAGTTTCATGAGATTTTATTAAAACTTGTAAAACCGCTTTGAACCAAAGCATAGCGATCTGTTGCCTCTTCTCCGTGTGCTGTTGTTTTCGTGCTCCGCACTTCTTTTTGATTTAATTTTAAATAAACGACTCGTGTTTAAATTAAAGTGCGCGGAAGTTGCATGACTCGACGATCAAGAATGAAAATTCAAATGCAGGAAAATTCTGTTTTGTTTTGTGTGTTCCGTTATTATATATTATACAATATTATTATATTAAACGCGCATCATAGCAAATAACGGTCTTTTCGTGTTCCTACGCAATACGTGGTGATTCGAAACGGGATTTTCACCCGTAACAAGTTGGCAATCCCAGTTGTCACCAATCCAATTCTATCATATTTAGAACCGTAAATATCTCATTCTTTTATTGGGATTGACCGAAGGCACCGCAAAGTATAATCTGTTTTTATTAGCGGGAAAGGTGTCATAAACTTCTTTATTGGCGGCGGCTTCTTTTACGAAGTCGAAATTGTGAAACAAGGACTTTCATTGCATCGCATTACGATTCAGTGACGAAATAGCACTTCCTCTGGGTGACCGAATAAGTTATTCTTTTGTAAGTAATTAAAAAAGTTTATAAGGTCAACAAAAATATATGCGCTCCGGTGCTTCGTTACGGGCCCAATTAAATTAACACCTGCTAATTAAAATACAAACTCTCCCGCGCTTCGAGTTTTAATCCAATTCCGGGCTCGAGTTAGTGCGTCGTAAACACACTTTTATTCGTTCGGGCATTAACTCAAGTCGGATTCAATCGCTCCAGTTCGTGAATTACACTTAACAACAACGCGTGCGATTCCCGGAGAAGTTTCCAGATATTTAATTAAGCGTCTTCGCCTGAAAGGCCGTTCGAGCATTCTCGACGACGCGCGTCGTCGTCGTTATTAAAAAGGCGGAATTTTTCTTTTAATTAGCGCGAGAATTTTTCGTCTGTTTATTTATCAACGCCAATTGAAAACTGATATTTATTCTCAGCCTGAAATTCATTAAACGCTTTGTTCACCGAAGTGAGGCATCGAGTACGCTAATTGTACCGAGCTGAAGTTTCAGCTTCAGCGCGCGCAGCCTTTTCGAACGCACAAGATCCGCTTGAATAATTTAATCTAATGAATGATTAACGAGCAGACTTTCTTCTTGTGAATTTCTTTCGGCACGTCTTTCGTCTTACGTCGGTCGCTGCTTTTCTTTCGTCTTTCAGGTGGGCGCGTGCGTATCGGATCCGTTATTATTAGATCCTTCGTATGCAATACGTTAATCTGTTAGCTATTTATACGTAAGACCCGATGATTTAAATGCATCAACGAATTGCGTTAGGAAGACGATATTAGTAAACAAGAACAAGGTTGCACACCTGCGAGTTATGAACATAATGCAAATATGATATTAGTAAACAAGGTCAACACTATTTACTTAAAGGGATTCTTTGTTGCCGCAGACATAACTCGAAACTACTTTTTAGGAAGTCCAAAGGAACAAACTCGGTCACTTCGTGATTACAAAAAGGGTTGAAAGCGACGTATCCGAAAAGTCCCGATATTTTTGAACTAACCTTCCCTTCTTTACTCTTACGCGGAAGTAGTACAATTAATTAGAAATGCAAAACGTAAAAGATGGCACGACTTCTGATTGTCGCAATAAACTTGGACATTTTTTTTTTTTTTTGGAGTATCATTAATACATACATACTTACAACGCAGGCCGTCGAAAGTTATGTGCGTATCATCCCCCCTGCGTACTCCCAGAATGAGATTAATTAATATTAAACTCGATCTGGGAGTAACCCCTGGCGCGCGTACGTGTTAAGGTTAGGCCGTGTGTGGGTCGTCCTCATTCCCACTTCACCCTACGAGGGATAAGGGCCTCGTCGATGGGGCTTTTATGGACACATACACTTGTAACGGATACCGCCGATGACCTACAAGATACGGTTACACCATTTGCTCGGTTTTTAAAAACGTCCCCCTGCATTAAAGCTAAAATTAAATTGGTATTAAATTGGGTTAAGCTTCATTTATATTGGATTTCGCGCCAGCATGAAACTTCACAAAGTATGGTGGTTACTGACGCAGAACCAAATTTCGTGCCGTTGCAAGCTACGATTCGTTGCTTTACAAAAGTCCATGCCGGCACGCGCAGGCAACTGTCAATGTAAATGATAACGTACCAAGGCATACGTCAAAGTTTCGTGCTGACGCACACCTGGTTACAAATCGCTACCTTAGAGTTATAAGGTTCTATGTTACATATCAATCATGCATAACATAGAACCTTGTAACTCCAAGGCAGCGAAATGTTGATATGTGCCGGTCGTGAGATGAACTTGATTAAGTTCATCTCACGACCGGCTAAACTCGTGGAGATGGACTGGATCATACGTAATCCGGATACGAACGTTTGAACTTACGCGAAATGAAATAAAAAATCACCAATAACGCACGCTTGTTTTTATTTATGTTTTAAAGGGGGCGAACTAAGTTCCACACAAAAAATTGTTAAATAAATGAAAACAAAACGCAGTCAGTTAATCTGACAGTGCAGAATGTCAAGAATCAAGTGACATAAAACGTCTAAACGCGAAACAATCGGATCCGTTCGTAAAAAAAATAAGCAACAGTAACTTCAATTTCGCATGTCAAACTAGAATGTGTTCATATTAAACAAGGAAGAAATATAATAAGGTAAGAAGGCGGCCTTCAACATCCAGCTGTGAATGCCCCTCCGGTGATTCCGGGGTCGTCAAGACCTTCGAGACGCGAATAGTGGATGAGTGTTCGGGGTAACCACTTTCGTGAGACCACTTTAAGTGACAACTGGCGTCAACTTCAGTGACCACTTTTCGTTCCAAGGAGTGCGGCGTCCTCTTGCGATGTGCGGCGTGATGAATCGTCGCATTACCAAACACCAAGATGGACGGACGGCCGAGGTCGGTTTACAGCGAAGCCGTCGGATTTTTCAGCAAGGACACCATGAAGAAGATCGCCAGACAGCTCTCAGTTAGAGGAATTCTGGTGAAACGTCCGGAAGGACCAAATAAAAATGAAGCCTAAATAAAAGCGGAAAATACGGATTACGAACCGACTGACGCACAACGTGTCTGTAAAAACATATCTGCCGTAAATCCGACGGACAAGCTTGGAGAGGGCTAGGACTCGCCGCAAACAATTAACAACCGGACAATATATGCGTTTACTTTTTCACCCCAAAAACCAACACTGTTTAAAGAAAATTTATACAGGAGCCCAATTCTTGAAATCAACTCCCGAGCGATTTGTATACAATAGTTTTATGTGAGAGTCTACGTTGGTTTGACGTCATGTCGCATACGAATGATTTCAAGAATTTGGGCCCAGAAGCGAGAATAACTCTCTATGCGCATACGGTCTGTTTGCCAAGCGAGCGGTCACAAGACTGGTGGAATTTCAATCGGGTCGGCGTGCGACGTGAACAGTTAGCGGGTGGGCCAATTGGCCAATGACAAGCCTTTAATATATTCCACTTTCAACATGGAACAGTCTCATTACAAAAGAAAATGGGTTGTTTACCGTCCTAAGCGTCGTTTGTTGAACAGTTCAAGTTCCAAAGGTCAAACTGCACTTTCGCCAGGATACAGAGTGACTCGAAAGCTAGAGAAATTATTTGCAACGCATTTTCTCACCGTAACAACAAGTCAATGTGAACGTAGCTTAAAAGTTGTGAGTAAACAATGTGGGCAAAACTTGTCGACAGTTGTTGTTTTAATGTTATTAAATTACTCTTGGCAGCGATGTGAAAGTGCACGTTCATATTTCCGGAGAAACGCTCAGGTGATTTTAGCGCAGGAAAATTGCGTAGGTAAATATTTCGATTTTCATCGCCAAAAATGTGACTTTTCAAAACACGATTTAGAATCGCGCCTTTACGCCCCTGTTATTGTTTGTACAGTCGGATAATAAAATCGATTTTCTCGGAATAAAAAACCATTCCGACTATTTATAACCGCCTCCGGATTGTTCGTATAAACACGCCGCTTATAAATACAACATAAGAGCAGGTTGCATGATCGCGGGCCAAAATTAGAGTCGGGGGCCTTAAATTTAGAATGCGCGTATCAGAGATTGACCTGCTTTAACCCGCTGGTTTCTTGAGGGGGCAAAAATCTGCGACGTTTTCGGCGAACTCACGGGGAGGAGGCGGGTGTTTCCGAAATTATATTTTTATTGTGTAATTTGGTGGCCGAAAAATGGGGCGACGCGGCTTTGATCTTTTCCGGCGGCTGCTGCGAAAGTGGCCGTAAAATATTTTTAGTGTTTTAAACTGCGCGAGTAATTTGAACATGATTTAAGGGGGGCATAACTATTCCCCGCGAAATATAAATAAACAGGGTTTTTTTACGTATTGTTAATGACTTCCTCGCTCGAGTCATTAATATAAAAATTAATTGGTGGTTAACGGTTATCCCCAATTACCCAATTCTCCAAATCTCCAAAGCAGTAAAACGACCACCTCAGGTAGGTTGGCGTCATTGTTGACATTCTTTCAATACAAGAATCAAAGGGGTTGACATACCCCGGATTTTATTACGGAATTATTTATCCATTAAATGAACGGAAGCAATTACCTCTTCACCGGACTTTCACGAGATTGGTTAAATCGACTTTCGCTGCTTAATACAAAACGAATGACCGTCGAGTTTTCGCGATCTGAAACTATTTTCCATACGTCTAACTTAACCATTGCAAATCCTAGTAGAGTCCACTACCCCCCTATAAATCAACAAGTGCCGCATTTTTCATCTTGCGTACGTATAAGTTATTCGAGCACAAGTTCATTTTTTAGATTTCATGCTTCACAGAAACATACCCATAACAGAAACCCATAACAACGATTATGGCCTAGTATTTCACTCGGAGTTTAAGCTTCGTTTTATTTCTACAGAAACAATTGTCTTTACAATTATTACTATGGGAATAAAGCAAAGCTTAAAGTTAAACTCTGAATGAAATACTGGGCCTATTTCAACAATTGTTGTTAAGAGTTTAAGCTTTGGCTTAAAGTTAAGCTGGAATTGTGTTATGAAGTATGAAGTAAACGGTAGTTGAATTTATAGCTCAAAAAGCCTCAGTCTTGTCTGTGATTAATCATAACCAAATTGGAAAAGATTCTCCTGTGCAATGTTGAAGACTCAATGGGTGGTATGCATAAATCGAAGTACATGCTCTAATACTTCAAGCACCTACTTCGAAAGTGAAGTACCTACTATAGTAACGTAGTATTTACTATGCGATCTAGTAGATACTAGAGCACAAGAGCACATACAAGTTTTTACTTCGCTGTCGAAGCAACCTACTGTAGTACCTACTTCAAAGTCTCAGATTCATTTTAATACTAAATACTACTGCAGCGTAGTGTTTGCTGTAGTATAAACTTTGCTTTCATAGTATATGCTTCAGAGCCGCAGTAGGTACTTTATGTAATAGAAGATACTTCGAAGAATATACTAATTTGAGAAGTATTAGCATCTACTTCGTTTTATGCATACCACCCAATGCAAATATTAGTTTAACTTATTTCAAAAATTGCATTAAAAAATCAAATCCTACACAAGAGTTTCTTAAGCAAGAGAAAAATGCAGAACAATACAAAGAATTGAAGGAAGGACCAACTGCATCACCAGTAGAAAGAAAAATGTACCTTGGCTCTTCGCAAACACAAAAATGAGTTCACAGAGTATTCCATGGAGACGATCGAAGGCTCTTTTAGCCTCTAGTTAGCTTCAGTTTCTTGTGAATAGCTTCCCACGACTTCTTCTGGAAACTACTTGGCAAAGTCATCGTTGTGTCCACAATTAATGCGCTCAACTCTGCAATAAAGTGTAAAATGATCAAATAATGTTCAAAATCAACGATAGCAACAACTAACGCCCCATTTTTCCGAAGGGGTTTACTACAAAAGCAAATCAAACCATACGCACTCGTTCTTATAAAAAAAATTTTGAGGTTATGTTGCGGTTATGTATTTCCTGTTTATGTTATTATTCAGTCTCTCACCTTCATTATAAATTATAATCCAAATTTCTTCAATAGGTACAGGAAGCAAATACGAAACCTGCTTCCTATACGATAACTTGAAAAAGTTTGAGGTTATGTCATATAACCTCCGGCGAATAATCCGTTTTCCCACAGTATTCTCTATTTACCTTATTTCTGAGTCCTCCACGATCGTTATTATCGCATTTTCGTCGAAAATAAGTCGACCAAATCGATTTGCTTCGCACGATAACCGCCAAACGTCAAAAACATAGTGACGCGGTACTACCAACTGCTTAACTTGAAACTTCCCGTTCCCAAAAATGGAAACGTAATTTTGCACAAATTACAACGCACACGGTTATTTAAACTCTAATCGAAACGATGTTCTTCAAGTCTGCGTCGTGTTTGTCGCTTCCGTTTCTTTTAACCTCCGATTTCTTGCGGGGGGCCTCTGCGAAAGCAATCGAGCGGCGGCCATTCATAAACACCCGACGACCTTGAGATTCCCGGAAATATAGTAAATCGGCTCGTGACGTCAGCACGGAATCCCCTTTCGTAGTAAAATTTTTCGAGGGCGGTTTCGGCGGTTTCCCGACGAGTTTGAAGATCGAAATTTCGCAGGCGTTTCACGGATGGCCAAGGCAACGCCGCGACGGTAAAAAAACGCGTTTATTTTCCTCGGGGGGGCCGAGGGGAGCCCGAAAACTCGGCCATTTTTTAATTTATGAAAGAATAATCTTCACAATAATAAAACGCATTTTTTTTCGTTTAAGCTAAACCGATTTTCAGATGCCAAAAACATTTCTTTTATTAATAAATCACACTACACATAATCAATAGCAGGAGATGGTAAAGAATTAATTGCTTTCTTCTTCTTACTTGTTGTTAGTCTTCGACATTGCTTGATCGCCTTCGTCTCAATCTCTGTTTGTACTGCTCTTCTATCTGATCCATGACATCTTTTTCAAATCGTTTAGGGCCGGTCTTTCCATCTCTTGGTAAACTGATTGACGGATAATTACCATGGAAACAATTTATAAAAATCAATCGACCATTCACAGAAATCATTAATTAACGGGTAGATGGAAATACCAGCCCTTAAGAAGATAGTGGAAGTCGTGAATAAAAAATAATGTACATCTGCTTGCACGAACGTCCCCACGCATACCTCGCAGGGCATTTCGTAAATGCTAAAGAAAGATAATGCAAGGAGACAGGTAAACCCAAACAGCCGATAAAGTCGGGAGGCAGTTTTAAGTTTGTAATTACGTGTGGAAACGTATCTTCATACCAGATTCCGACGACAGTGTTTAATTCAGTTGAGAAGCGGGGTACGGGGAGGCGGGGGGTTGTTTTTGGCTAAAAAGATTTAACAGTTACGGTTCACCGACATTAGAAATACCATAAACATAAAGTCCAAAAGTGAACAGTTTCTGAACGAACCCCAGGAGTGCGTTCCAAAACGTTACCTTGCGTGTTAACCTACTGGGTGCGTTCGTATTTTCGGAAATTTGGGTACTGGACATAGCAAGTTTGCTTCGATTCGGTTCGCGGAGAATTAATTACAAACGACCCATCCGGTGGACCGGGCGATGGCCGACGTCGAAAGCAATTGAGGCTACGAGCACAAGCGGGCGCGATTAGTCAAATTTCTCTCTTTATTTTTCTAGTGCGTTCCCTGTCGCACGCATTATAACAGAATGTCTAGTTAAACATTTACCGAGTCTGTATAAATGAAGTGTTTATGGGCGCAGCTCATTAACGTATAAATGTCACGGAGGTTTCAGATCAAACGGACTGAAACTGAATGACAAAAATGTCGTGATTACCTGGAACTACAGGAATACACAGCTCATTAAAGTTACAAGGAACTTTTCCGATTTTATTACCATTTCACGTGTGCGACACGAAAGTTTCGTGCAGTGCCGACGACAGGACCCTCTCTCTAATTTGATTACGCCGCCGCCGCCGGCCCCCGCGAAAAATACAATCTAATAACGACCGCTCTTCTCTTGGCGATATTAGATTTCTCCGGAGGTGACACGATCGTTTAGTTGCGGGCCCCCGTCTAGACGTCAGTGATTCATCTAGGCGCGCACGTTCGTCGAAAAATCCGGGCTTTCGTTTAGTAAGCGTCCGCTTTTAATTTTTGCGCGACGACGTGAAAACGGACGGCCCCCGAATTAAAGCCGGTGGCCCGTGAAAAATCGCATCGAACGGACGGCCTAAATGTGGTCGCCGGACCGAGTTAGTTCATGACATGACACAAAAGCGAAATCTAGTTTTGTTTTGGTAATTTCGGCCGGCGTCGCGTCGGTCACAAAATGCCAAAGTTGATTTATTGTCGCCGATTCGAATGCCGGCCGAAACACAAAGGCCATTAAAAAAAATTCGACGCGAGTTCGTCGCTCAAAATCAAAGTTAACATTCGATTACTATTTTGTAAATCGTTTTCGCTTTCCCCCGTCTCTATTTCACCACCTCGCGTTCGTGCTATACGAATGAATCTCTGTCTTCGAGTATCCAAAGGGGCAAGCGTCAAAGTTTCGCCCGTCGAGGTTAGATGTAACAGGAGCGCCGCGTCATTCCAAATGACAGTTTGGCTTCAGCCCAACGAGACAGAAATATGAGAAGGGCGAAACAAAATTGTTGATAGATATAATTAGGGCACAGGAGAACTAAATATTTACATCCAAATGAAATTGGTTCGGAAAGTCAGGGAATATGAAATTTCTCCTCTTTTTGATGGAATGTTTTTTGATTTGCAGAGTGCAGCTCAAGGCAGCTGCGCTTCCAACAGCAGTCCCAGTTCACGCTCCAGGATGACCGTCAACTCGCAGTCGGGCCCCAGATCACCCCGACCCCCCGAGGACCTCATCGCCACTGCCACTTCTGCACTCAGACGCCTCAACTTTAAGACTGGTCGCTGTGCCACCAAAAACACAACTAAGTCACAGGTGATGAACTTGAAACTCTACAACTCGCTCTCTTTGGCAAAGAATTACTTATCCCTCCCTCCCCAAAAGCTCTAAAATAGTATTGAAGACTCCTTAAAAATCCCGACGCACAATTATACTTAAAAGAAAACGAATTTCATTTAAGACAACGATATTGTCGTAAGAAGTGGTTTCGCGCTTTCGAAAATCTTTTCGTTATCTTCATTTTCGTGACGTAGACAGGGAAACGTTGAAATTTGTTTTCGACAACTGAATACTCTTTTTATTTTATGACGACGAAAGTAAAACGCAAGGAACGTCGAGGTGAGATGTATTGGACGACATCTATCGAAGTTCTGGTGAACTACTCGAGATGAAAACCGACTCTCCCCCTAATTTCACTTAAAGCTTTTGTTATTTTCTGAATTCTAAGCAGATAAATCGATTCTAGCTCTCAAGAGAAAATATGTTATACATAGTGACAGGAAAAAATTGGATGGATGGATGGATTGGAGCTGAGCAAGACGAAGTGAACGGTGAAAAACAAATAATTGTGGAAGATTGCTTTCGCATCGATTAATTTTTTCCAGTTTCCATCGCCCCACTTAAATTCACGCGAAATTGCTTACAGTACCGTTTCGAAATTGCATCGTGTGCAACAAGATTCTTCAAAGTAACGCCTGTAAATACTGGAACGTCGCCGGTGTTTTCCCTGCAGTATTTTGTTTACACGCGAGTTTTACGAGAGACAAACAGAAAAGCGACGTTGTGAGTCCCCCCGGCGAAAATTCGATATACCCTCCTACATTCCTGCTTCGTCCTCCCTAGCGTGCTTGCATACAATAAAACGCGAATCTGTTGTAGGTTGTAGGTAACATCGCAGAAAAATAAACGATGCATTTCGCTCAGAAGCGGAAGGCGTCTTGGTTATTTGGCATTTCGTAAGACGTGGGCGTAACACAGATTTATTAAAAAATCAACCCTGACATGTAACTCCCTCTTCCACTTTCAGAGATTCTAGTTTTATTGAATTGAAAAAAAGAAAAAGAAAAGACGTCGTCCTTTTGGACATTAGAAAATTCCTAGAAAATCAAAACAGTTTCGGGAACGACTGCAAACAAAAACCACCACCCCCCCAGAAATAGAATTTTTCCTTCGCAGAAAAACCGAGTCCCTCTTCCGTTTAAACGCTTCGACGAGTTTGATTCCTCCGAATCATTACGAATGGGATTACCAAAATCAAAACAAGCGCTCAGCTTGGGGATCAAAGGCTGTGCGCCGGTGATTTATTTGGGCCAGACAAAAACCCGTCATCATAAAACCACCCCCAGAAATAGCATCTTCATCTTCGCAGAAGGACGGGTTTGTTTTTCCAAGTCCCCCGGCAAACCGTGTGATGACGGATCCGTTTGAACGCTTCGACGAATTTGATTCCAGTGAAACGCGACGCAAATTTCGCAAGTTTTTGGCCCACGTCCCGACGGGATTTTCGCCGTAAAAGACGGACCTAAACATTCGATTGTTAATTGTTCCCGGGAATCTGAGCCGTTCTTTTCAGAGTTACGACCAGAATTTATATATTCTATTTTATAGATTGTATAGTCGCATAAAGTATAAATTAAAAATAGTCGCTTTGAAATAAAAGAGTTAACGTAATACAAAATATAACTAATTTATATTCTTAAGTAATTTATGTCGCGCGCAATTTATTTACCGTCGGTGTTGATAAAAATCATGATTTTTTTAAGAGAGTCAAAAACCACCGATTTAAATAAAGAAATCTTGACTTTTTTTTAAACAAAATAGTGTATTTCATTAATAACTTTGAATAAAATGGCTTGATTAAGGCCCGGTTTATCAATCACAAGTTAACTCCAACTTTCAGTTTGTTCCCATAGTAACTACCACGAAGACAATTGTTGTTATGGTAATTAACTGAAGGTTAACTTTAACTTAAAGTTAACTTGCGTTTGATAAACCAGGCCTAAATCGCCAAATGTCTTAAATTATATTGTCACGTTGTAAGGGAAAACGTAGTTACGTTATAAGGCGGTTGCCACCACATTACGTTTTCGCTTAAATCGAGCACTCGCTTGCAGGGCAGGATTTTGGCGAACGTAACGTAACTAATAATTAATTTAAATTCTACATTACCTCGCCTCTTTGCACCACACTCGACCAAACACCGCCCCAAGGACCGATTCCTAAATCACAAATAAAAACTCACCAAACACATTAAATTAATTTTATTAACGAATACTGGAAACTGCCTGTTGACTGTTTCCGACTGTACAACTCTTCGATTCATTCACGACTAATTCACTACTCCCCTTTTGATTTCCCAATTTCCCTTTCTATTCCACCAGCGCCGTATGCCACAAAGTGCGTTTCCGAAGGTTCGGGTCCAAAATTCCAAAATTGTCAGCGTCACAATTAATGCGCGAGCGAGAAAATACTCAAGTAAGTTCAAACAACTTGGTTTTCATTTGTCAGCATGGAACTCCCTCTATTAAAACGTTAATTCTGCATAAGTTCCATCGACCGAAAAAGAATTCGACCTGCAAGCTAAGCAGACGTCGGTAATTCATGCTAGACAACTTCCGCGGCGAAACTCTTGCGTAGTATTCTTAAGTAAGTTCTGACAACTTGGTTTTCATTTGTCAGCATGGAATTCCCTCTATTAAAACGTTAATTTTGCGTAAATTCCATCGAGCGAAAAAGAATTTGACCTGCACGCTGAGCAGACGTCGGTAATTCATGCTAGACAACTTCCGCAGCGAAACTCTTGTGTAGTATTCTTAAGTAAGTTCAAACAACTTGGTTTTCATTTGTCAGCATGGAATTCCTTCTATTAAAACGTTAATTCTCCATAAGTTCCATCGACCGAAAAAGAATTCGACTGCAAACTAAGCAGAGGTCGGTCATTCATGCCAGACAACTTCCGCGGCGGTTAAGCCGATGACCGTACTTATGAAATGCTAACTAAACAATTTTGTCAATTAAATTCTGTGTAACTCCAAAAGTAAAAACGAATTTAGATAATAACGTTTCAAACGTGACATTATTTTAATTTTAGAAAGTCGAACCTTGCGACGCCGGCATTCGTTTCGACGCCATTATTTTCGAGAGAGCGATGGGTGAAGGCCGCTCACCGTTCGGAGGTCTCGCGGCACCTAGGAACTCGACGGACGATGAATTTTCGACCAGGTCCCTTCGACCTTGACTCCGAACTCCTTCAATTCATTGTTTCAAACTTTCTTCCGTCTCGATTTCTTGCTCGGCTTGCGCGAACTTGAGTTGGGTTGACCTTGAAATTTCGTTTGACCTTGAATTTGAACATTCCGAAGTTTCTTTTGTCTCAATTTTTTTCCGATTTAAAATTCTTGCTCGGCTTAAACAGAGCTGGGTTCCCTCGGGTTCCCTTACTTTGACCTTGACCTTTAATTTTTAACGAAAATTTTTTTAATCACAAATTCTTTGAAACCGACACTCAATATGCGCACTAACACTTAACGTTTCGCCATCGTTCGACAGCTTCGTCAGAAGTGAAAAAATATAAAATATGTAATATTAGTTTTCAATTTTCTCACTTCTGACGAATACGATGCAATTTCCATCGGACAGGAACTTGCTTGAATTATGAAATTTTTTTAAGTTTCAATTTTTTCCGATCGGTAATCTCTTTCTGGGGGGGGGTTGAGCGGAGTTGGGTTCGCTTGAGTTGGGTTGACCTTGAACTTTAGTTTCATCTTGACTTTTAACTTTTAACGAAACCTTTTTAAGTTTCACTTTTTTCCACAATTCGCAATTTCTTGTTCCGGTTGAGCGGAGTTGGGTTCGCCTGATTTGGGTTGACCTTGAATTTTCGTTTCGCCTTGACCTTTGAACTTTTCCGACCGTTGATCTCGAAACTCAATTTAAAAAAAGAATTCCCCAACTTCTTGCCTTAACCTTGACCTTTTACCTATACGAAGCTATGTCTCGAAATTCAAATTTTTAAAAGGTTTCCCACAATTTTTTGGCCCTGGCCTTGACCTTTGACCTTTAAGATGCCTCGTTCTCGAAATCCAAAAATTTTATACATATTTTAATTTTAAAAAGTCGAACCAGTTTTGTTTATCGAAAGAGAATTTTTTAATTTATATTATTTTATAAAATTCCTTGATTATTTATCGATCGTCTTTTGTTTTACTTTACGTCAAAAAATTGCACAAATCCGTCGTCAGCGGTTTCTATTGTTCGTCGAGAGATGCCCCCCCTCTGAATCAGTCGATGAAACGCTCAATGCATTTTGCGAAAGACTCGCCAAAAATGCAGAATATTTTCAAGTTGATTCATTCTTTTCTGTCCAAAATTGATCAAGGCCGTTTTCTTGAAATCTAATCTCAGTTATTTCTATTACTAACAATAAGTAGTCGAGAGATGGCGCCATGAATTATACGATGCATTTAAATCCGCCCAAGAATGCTGCGTATTTTCGGATCAGTTTGTTTTCTTCCGTAAGAAAACGAGTTTGGAATTTGACCACATACTGTCTTTTTTCGAAATCTAATGTCGGTTGTTTTTGTGTAGTTCGTCGAGAGATGGCGCTCTGAATCAATCAACGAAATACTCGATGCATTTTGCGAAATGTTGTACGTACAAAAACCTTGGATGTTTTTAAATTGATTCGTTCTCTTCTGTCAAAAGAAAAATCGATTAAATTTCGTTTTTCAAAATCTAATGTCACTTGTTTCGATTATCAGTCGAGAGATGGCGCCATGAATTATACAATGCATTTAAATCTGTCCAAAGAGTTGCATATTTTCAGATCGATTTATTTTCTTTCCTAAAAAGAACGAGCTTGGAATTTGACTAAACTAGAAATCTAATATCGGTTGTTTCTACTGTTCGTCGAGAGATGGCGCTCTGAATCAATCAATTAAATGCTCAATGCATTTTGCGATAAACTCACCAAGAAATGTTTTGATTCGTTCGCTTCTGCCAAAAAGAAATCTCTCGATTTTTAAAAATAAAAATCGCTCGATTGAAATCAATGATTTTAAACGTGATTACAACCAAATGATTTATGTAAATCAGCTCAACCCTGTTTACCGTCGTTCGCGGTAATTCGTCGTTGTCCCCTCCATCCGACCGACGCGACGCGACGGAGCGAACCTCTATGTCTCTTTCAGTTCTTCTGGAACGCATCTGGAAAGTCCCGGATGTTTTCGAAGCTATCCACGACGTGGACCAGCGTCGCGTCGCCTAGGCGGTGACGCCTTACAATACGTAAGCCGACCAGCAAGCACTGTTCAAATTCACGAAAAAAAAAACTGTTTTTTTTTTTATTACGTATATAAAACGTGAAACTCTCGGGAGCGTTTCACGTTTCACGAATTCACCTCACCAATCAAGCCGGAGGTAATCCCCCCCTTTTGCGTTCGTAAATATCATATAACTCAGCCCCCTCGTAATTACTCTAACAATGCATCGGGCAAAGAGGGGCGGGGGACGAAACGGGCCAACATTAACAATCAATTTCTGATTGTTTTCTTTGTTTCGCTTTTCGTTCGCGACGGCGGCGTCACGCTTGCGTCTTATCGGTTCGGCGAAGCGCGCCGGCGATAATAAGCGTCGGCTATTATAAAATAGCGTACGTACGTAATTATTTAGACTCGGCGAGATCAAAGCCGGAGGAGCGAGCTTCCGGGAAGCGCGACTTTCGCACGTAACAAGTCAGGTGGGAACGAAAATAATTCGTTAGTTAAGAGCCCCATAATTTGTAGCTACCCATAAAGTCCTGTTATGGCAGAGAGGACGCAATAATAAAAAGCCTGCTTTGCAGCGGACGAACGCACTTTATTCAAGCCAGGGGGGGGCATCAACTTTTCATAAAACGCACTCGCCGTAAATTCGAAGCGCCCCGGCCGGTTGTAAGTCACTTACGAGGGCCCTTCTTTTTCGGTTCCGTGATCGTTACGGAAAGTAATGCGAAGGTAAACGATGGTTAGCATAAAATATGAAACGTCCTGGAAACGGAAATAAAGTTTAATAATTTAGAAGCGATTCTAACCCGACTGTAGTAAGTAACCGGAGCGACTTGAAACTGTGTTCTACAAAAAGCGATGTGCATTGCCTTCTTACAATTAATAGTAACTCATTCGGGGGGGTGTCCGTTTTAAATCGTGACCCCTGAAGATTTTCGAATAGGCAACCCACCAATCAAAGCACGGAAGTAAAATGTGTTGCCTATCTTCGAATTTTCAGGGGTAATGTAAAAACGACGTTGCATAAGATGTACGTACTTACAATGATATAAAAATAAATGCGGGAATGACGCGCGTTTACTAATTTATTCGACGTTCATTGATCGGCGGCGGTGTATTCCGACGGCTTTCCTGAAAGGGATATTTCAATCCTGTATCCGCGTATAAAGGGCTCGGCAACAAAAGAGAACCAACTCCACTTGTTGGTGGTGGCGAGGGATATTCAATAAGGCCTCCTCAATGCAGCCGCCGCCAGGTGGGAGAATTTATTCAAGCGTCGAAGCTTTTCATTAATTTAAATGTCAGTTTAGTTTTCATTATTCGAAGAGCGGTTGATAACGCCCTCGGTGTTCGCAGTTCGCACTCAGTTACGTGTTGGATCTAGTGCAGGACCACCACGCAGGTGAGTGAGACACACGAAGTAATTTAATATTTTTAATTCAAATTTATTAAAAAAGTCCTCGTTTTAATAATTTCTCCGCTCGCTTCATTTGCGGACGGAGAATCGCGGAAAGGTTTTTATATTAATTTCTTATCCGGCCACCACGTGGCGGAGGGTTCCCCCCGCCCCCCCGGAAGACGGGTCGCCAAATCCTAATGAAAAGCGAGAGTCGTTTCGGCAAATAATCGCCTCCCGCCCGTAGAAGTCTTATTTATTAACTTAGGGCCCTAGTTCGCCATTATTTCCGAGCCGCGGGAGACCTTTGTTGGCCATAATTACAAATAATGGATTTCGCTCATCGGGGAGGCGAAGCGGATGGCTGCGGGAACGGGAAGGCGAAATAGAAATTCTCCGGTTTGCACTTTTCAATCATTTCTTTCTGGCGAAGAAAATTAATTATGTAAAACAAAACGCAAAAAAATGAGTTTGAAGGAAGTCGTCTTTCGAAAACCGAACGCAAGTTGTTTTGATGACTCGTCAAGAGATGGCGCTGTGCATACATACGATGCAACCTGCAATGAATTTTGCTCGTCGAGAAAATGCTACACATATTTTTCATTCAGTTCATAATCTTCGGATTAGTTTAGAATTTGATTAAAGTAGTCGATTGTTTCTACTACCAGTCAAGAGATGGCGCCGTGAATTAGCAATCAACTTAGTAATCAACAATGCATTTTGAACTGCTAAATCAGTATAAAGATTGCTGTGACAGCGGTGATTGAAATAGTTTTAGCAGTACGCGAACCGAGGTTTAAATAGATCAGTTGTCACCACGGCGGATCCGGCAAGAATGTTTATGAGGTTTTTATCCTCGCGACGCGATTGGTAGACGGTTTGCACGGCAGCAATTCAAAATCAGCGGTAGAGCAAGAAGTTAACTTGGTGTAAATTTCGTTACCTAAGTCCCGGATAACTTTTATACTCGTCGGTTTATGAGAAAGCGTAGAAATAAGAACATTTATTTCAAAACAAACTTAAATGATTACAAAGTGTGATCAATACATATAAATACGAGACAGCCAATGAGAACGCATATCAGAGTTCGTATAAACGCGAATCCGGAAAGGGGCGGGGCTTACAAAGTCCGCGTATACACTTCGGTAAACGAAAGTCTTCCTTTTATGCCTTCGGCGGACTTCTGTGGGCCAATTATCACCTCGGATCGCGGAGAATCAAGATAAACGTTCCTTACTGGCTAAAATCGGCAGTTAGAGCAATGCACGTACCGAAACTAAATATCCATTTAATTTTCTTCCGGTAACACAGTTTGAAGTTGTATGCTTTGCTTAATACACGGACCGAGGTTTAAATGAATCAGTTTGAAAATTGCCGTCATAGTGCACGGTGAATTGAATACTAACGGTGGCAGCATTCAAGCGAGATAGAGAGCTGTTACGTCATCGCATACCCCCTTCTCCCTCCAATACAACTGTCAACCGTGACAATTAATATTGGTTAATAATTGTGTAAAAGGAGGAGCGGGTATGCAATGACGTAACGGCTCTCTATATCGCTTGCCGTAATGCTGCCACCGGTGGTCATAGTGGTCCAAATTCTTTAGACACAAATTGAGTTTAGAATTTGATTAAAGTAGTCGATTGTTTCTATTACAAGTCAAGAGATGGCGCCGTGAATTAGCAGTCGACAATGCGTTTTGAATTGGTCAAAACTGCTGCATATTTTCGCATCAGCTTATTTTCTTCTGAAAAAAAATGAGTTTAGAATTTGATTAAAGCCAGCCATTTCTTAAAATCCAATGTCAGTTGTTTCTATTGTCCGTCGAGAGATGGCGCTTTGAACCAATCACTGATGTGGCCAATGCAATTCCAAAGATTCCTCGAGAAAACTTAGATATTTTCAAATTGATTCATTGTTTTCTGCTCTCAAAAATTGATCAAAGCCGTTTATCGAAGCGTAACGTCAGTTGTTTCTGTTGCCAGTCAAGAGATGGCGCCGGGAATTACACGGTGCAATCAGCAATTCACTTTGAGTCGCTCAAAGATGCTGCACGTTTTCGATTCGGTCTATTTGCTCGCGACAGAAATTAACCTCGGGATTCGATTAAAATCATTTCTCGCAATCGGTGTTTGTATTTTTCGTCAAGAGATGGTGCTCTCAATCAATCGATGGAACGCTTAAGCATTTCGCGAAATGTCCGGCGAAGAAACGTTCGGCTATTTTCAAATTGATTGATCCTATTCTGTCAAAGATTGATCTGATTTGTTCACGCTCGTTTCTCTAAACCAACGTCAATTGTTTCCAGTACTTGTCAAGAGATGGCGCCGTAAGTTATGAAGTGCATTTTGAGTCGCCCATAAACGCTGCACGATTTCAAGTCGGTTTATATTCCTCAAAAAAAAGAAATAGCTTGGAATTTGACTACAGTTCAAATTTCTAAATCTAATGTATACTGTTTCTATTGTTCCTTGAGAGATGGCGCTCTGAATCACTCAATCAAACGCTCGATGCGTTTTGCGAGAGACTCGCCAAAAAAAGTGCTGCATGAAAACTTTGAATATATTCAAGTCGAATCATTCTTTTCTGCCAAACAATTGTTCAAGGTCGTTTCTCGTAATCTAACTTCAATTGTTTCTATTGCTAGTCAAGAGGTGGCGCCGTGAATTATACAACGCATCTTGAGTTGTCCAAAAATGCTGCACACTTCAAAATCGGTTTATTATCTTGCAACAAAAATTGAGTTTGGAATTTGATTAAAATCACTTTTTGAAATCGAATGTCACTTGTTTCGATTACCAGTCAAGAGATGGCGCCATGCGTTTTGAGTCATCCGACAAAAATTTGGAATTATTTCTCGAAATCTAATGTCAGTTGTTTCTATTGCTCGTCAAGCGATGGCGCTCTGAATCCGCCAACCGTGAAGTCCTCTATGGAGACAGTGAAGACATGAAGTGGCAGTTTGGAAGTTTAATGGTGGAATAACCAGCTGGCCAATCTAAGAAACCAAACCCAATTATAAAAAGGGCTGTTCGCCTCGAATTGGTCAGCGCCATTAATCTTCCAAGCTGCCACGTCATGCCTTCACTCTCTCTAGCTAATTAAACGTTCAATGCATTTGGCGAAAAGCTCACCAATAGATGTCACCAATTTCAAATCAAACCCGTTTCCCAGAATCTACTGTGAGTTAAAATTTAATTTCTTGTCAAGAGATGAGCTATGCGTTATGCGAAAGACTCGCCAAATAGAATACTAAATAGAATACTAAATAAAAAACTTTGGATTTGTTTTCATGAATTCATCATTGAATAATTCCCCTGCTCGCTAAGAGATGGCGCTGATCTTCGAAGCTTTAATCAAAGTCGTTTCACTGAACCTACTGCATTTTTTAAATTTCTTGTCAAGAGATGAGTTTTGCATTTTGCGAAAGACTCGCCAAAGTATACCAAATAATAAACTTTGTATTTGTTTTCATGAAAATTATTTTTTAATTTCCCTATTCGCTAATAAGAGATGGCGCTGCAGCTTTGCAGCTTTTTTAAGTAACAAGGGCCTCGAGAAACTAGTCCCTTGTCCAAGGGCTTCCAGACGTTTTTCTTTCGCGGAATTCGCCATCAAACTGTCCTTGACCGTGTCCACCGTGGGCATAAATCCTACGCAGCTCACTTATTGGATAAAAGCGGCGTTTCTGAGTTGGCGAAGCACCCGGGCATTCCCCGCAGTGCAATTTTTGCTTCGCCTTCCTTTATCGCGTAATTTATCGGCCGTAAAACAATCCGAATGAAAGCGAGCCGGACCGGCGCGGGGGCACGGTAAAGTTGTTGTTTATTGCTCGGCGTCCATTAAAACCGAAGAGACATTACAAAGTGATTTTCTGTTTCAGGGTCAAAACGTTCCAAAAGTAGTAGTAATGGGTTCCAGCACGGCTTCAGAAACAACAATCAACACGAGCACGGATAGTTCGAACACGATAGTGACGACGATGACGGCCACCGACGGGGATAACACCGAAGACAGTCTGGATATAAACGAGCCCCTGGTTGATTTCTTGAACACCGACAACATAATCGATGGAAGCAAACAGATCTTGCAGCCAATTCCGACTTCCCCGACGCCCCCCCAGACGGCCAAGCAACAAACGCCGATCACCGCCAGGCAAGACACCCGGTTTTTGTTCGAAGTGGAAACTTCGCCGAGGAAGTTCGAAAATAATTACAACGCGAGAAACGTCGACGCGTTGATGTACGAGCAAATTGAGGCGTTGAAAGTGGACGCGCGTAGGCGAAACAGTTACAAAGCCGCCCAGAACGATTTCGATAAGATCGAAATCGCGCCCGCCGAGGAGGATCAAGCCTGGAAGCAGCACAGTCCTAAGGAGAGGAAAGTTAGTCACCGGTATAAGGCCGAATCGACCGATCTGGGGGGTTACCGGGAGAAGTCTTCTCCGAAGACTCCGGCGAGCTCCGAGCGCGTTTCGCACGAAAACAAGAATGACACAGCTTCGCCAAAGCCGAGGCACAGACACAAAAAATCGGGCAGGCGGCAGCAACAGAACCACTCGCCCAGTAAATATAAAGGTGACAAGTTCACTTACGACGAGAAGCACATCGCGAAGTACCGGGAAAAGGCGAGGATGACTCCTCCGTTGCCCGACCTGCGAGTCGACTTCTTCAACGAAACCGTGGACAACTGCCAAGGAGATTCGCTTTTCGTGCCGGTTTCCGGCGAAAAGCGCGGCAGCGTGTGCTTAAACAAATGCCTGCGAGAGGTGGGGGCGCAATTAGAGGCGAACGCGACGTCGCCTATAAATGTAACCACTAATCCTTTGGAAAACTCAGTCCATTTTGGCGGTCGCAAGGCGCCGCAAGCTACCATCGTGGTTCAACAGCCGTCGCTGAGTTTAGACCATTCGAACGTGTCCACGATCCTGTTAAAGAACGGAAGTGAGTTCGTGTCGAACGTTGAAAGTGTCGGGAACAAGTTGTCCTTCAAGAAGCAGAAGGAGGAGAATATGAAACAGCTCCTGGACGTCGCGAACAATCTCACGCTGGAGGAGATACACGACTTTGAAATGAGGTGAGAGCGTCATTGTATCAAGACTTAATCACCGCAATAAATTATCGTCTTGGATTTACATGTAAACGAGAAATTTTACGCCGCCGCCGCGCCGTTGCTGTCTGTCGCTTAAAGTTATTAAATATGTTTCGTGTTTCGTGCATGCACGACGGAATAGTGCTCGTAATTTATTTGGAACTTCCCGTGTTGTTAAAAGGCGATTCAATTAACACGAATGTTTTGTTCACGTGTTGGGATCTTGTCGTGTACACAGTCCTCCTTTTTATGCCAGAAAAGATTTTTATACGTGTTGGGCAAAAACAATTTTTTCAATAATCAAAACTAGTTGGTAAATGACCTTGACGGATAAGGATAAGATCTCGCACAATTTCCTTTTCAGTTCAAAATTTTCCCGACGATGTTATAAGTAAAGAAAAATTTTCGTCGCGACATCCTGTGACCTAGCATTGCATAATAATAAAGTAAGTACTTACACGAACCGAAACGAAATCAGTTTAAAGATTGCTGTGATAGCGGTGCAATGAAATAGTTTAAGCAGTGCGCGAACCGAGGTTTAAATAGATCAGTTTGAAGCTGTATGACTTTAACCATAGCCAATGAACAGGTTTTGCTTAATACACGGACCGAGGTCTAAATACTCATCCAAAAACCTTAGATATTTTCAAATTGATTCATTGTTTTCTGCCAAAAATTGATTAAAGTCGTTTGTCCTAGCGTTGCATTAGAATTGACAAATAATAATAAAGTTAACAAAAAAATATATATTTAAGCGCATAACGTACAGTTCGATTTTTAAGCGACGCACATGAATCTTAATTTCTTGTCGGAGAAGTCAGAAGAGAACGAAATTTAAACTTTTAGAAAACAGGGCTAACTTTAATTTTTATTATGGCTAACGGTAAGTGCTCAGTTATTTTAAAGTTCGTCGATGGTGTGCCTGATTGTTTAGCAACTACGTAACTGCGAGAATATGAGGGAAGGGGAGGGGTTCATCCAATCCACCGTTTTCCTAGTAATATAAAGCTGAGAAACATTCGGCGGATAGTTTTCTGAGTAATTAAATTACACCTAAGATATTTTAAAAACAACTGCACCGTTGCATTTGCATTTGCGTTCTTCCATTCAGAATCGTCTCGATTTTTCGCTTATCTAGATGCTCTTAAATTGTTACCGTCAGTTATTTTCAACGATTAACCTGCGTAACAGTGTCCAATAAAGTAGTTTTAGCATTGCACGAACCGAGGTTTAAGTAGTCGCACAGTTTTAAGAGCGAATGGACGAGTTTGTATTAGTACACGGACCGAGCTCGAAACGGAATCAATTTATAATCGGGTTAGTGTTTTAGCAGTAAGGTACAGGACTCGAGGTTTAAATAAATCAGTTTAACACGTTGGCTACCGACATACAAAAGGGCACCGTCTCCTACATACCAACAATATGTACACATCACATGTGAAAGTTAGTCTAATCTTCAAACAAGTCAGAACCTGAGACCAGCCGTCCCAAATATGAGCCACAACTCCTTATAGACCATTACTGAATTCCAATACAGTTGCTGTGGACTTTTCCGAAAAATTATATACTGATTGGTCTGTTTGAGAAAATCATGTGGCTCACATATGAGCTAGCCGATAGCGAACGTGTTAAAGATTGCTGTGACAGCGGTGCAGTGAAAGTTTCAGCAGTACGCGAACCGAGGTTTAAATAGATCAGTTTGAAGCTGGACGGCTTTAAAGCCAATGAACAGGTTTTGCTTAATACATGGACCGAGGTCTAAATGAATCAATTTGAAAATTGCCATATTCTTTAGACACAAATTGAGTTTAGAATTTGATTAAAGTAGTCAATTGTTTCCACTACTAGTCACGAGATGGCGCCATAAATTAGCAATCAACAATGCATTTTAAATTACTCTAAAATGCTGCATATTTTCGCATCGGTTTATTTTCTTACGAAAAAAATGAGTTTGCAATTTGGCTGAAGCCATTTCTTGAAATCTAACGTCAGTTGTTTCTACATTTCGTCGAGAGGTGGCGTTCTTAACCAATCATTGATGCAGTCAATGCACTTCCAAAGGCTTATCGAGAAACCTTAGATATTTTCAAATTGATTCATTGTTTTGCGTCAAAAATTCATCACGGTCGTTTGTCGAAACGCCATGTCAGTTGTTTCTTTTACCGATCAAGAGATGGCGCCGGGAATTATACAGGGCAATCAGCAATTCACTTTGAGTCGCTCAAAAATGCTGCACGTTTTCGATTCGGTCCATTTGCTCGCGACAAAAATTGACCTTGGGATTTGGTTAAAGTCACTTTTCGCAGTCCGATGTCAGTGTTTGTATTTTTCGTCAAGAGATGGCGCTCACAGTCAATCGATGAAACGTTTAAGCATTTCGCGAAACCCTCGGCAAAGAAACGTCGGTTATTTTCAAACTGATTGATTCTATTCTGTCGAAGATCGATCGGATTTGTTCACGATCGTTTCTCGAAATCCAATGCCAGTTGTTTTTAGTACTCGTCAAGAGATGGCGCCGGCGCCGTAAGTTATAAATTGAGTCGCCCAAAAATGCTGCATATTTTCAAATCGGTTTATATTCTTCTTCTTTGCAGTTTAAATTCGTAAATCAAATGTAAGTTGTTTCTATCGTTCCTTGATAGATGGCGCTCTGAATCGTTCAATGAAACGCTCGTTGCATTTTGCGAAAGACCCACCGAAAAAAAAATGCTGCATGAAAACTTTGAATATATTCAAATTGACTCGTTCTTTTCTGTAAAAAATTGCTCGAAATTTAATTTCAATTTCAAGGAAGGTGGGGGGGGGTTCATCCAATCCACCGTTTTCCTAGTAATATAAAGCTGAGGAACATTTGGATTGGAAGCAGAGAAATAAATAACTCGTTGGAATGCTACGTTAATCAATTTTGTTTGTTCGAAGTCGTTTGTTGAAATCTATTGTTAGTTGTTTGCATTACTGGCCCAAAGATGGCGCCGTGAATTATATATACAGTGCGTTTTGAATCTGCACATTTTCTTCCGACAAAAATTCAGTTTAAAGTCATTTCTGATGACAGTTGTTTAAGTCAATTGGCCTTCTAGAGTTATAACAGTTGCTGAATATAATAATGCTTTCTTGATTCACAAAGTATGACTGACATTTTTCAAAGCTAAGTATAAATTGATTTAGGGCGAGAGTTCCCGTGCCCGTAGTTTACTTCCAATTTAAGCACTTTGCAATCAGCCTCGGTCGAGGGATACTCAACCCGTAAGATTCGCGTCAACCTTCATATCGGTCATCCGTGAGCGAACTTCCCCATGAAACTTCCACGTCATGCAACTTACTTGAGTCACTCGGCGAGTGGGAAGTTTCATCTTCGTCGTTGCACATCACATTTCAAAGATATTGCACGAGAGATCGTACCAAACAAGATTTGGCTTCCCACATCGAAAGGAGGAAAGAGCGCAGGAAAACTCATTCGGGAAATGCTCAGTGCTTGAATTTTTTTCTCTAAGCAACGCAACGCCTGCGGAATGTAAAAGCTTCCATTAAATTCTAGACTTTCAAGAAGTTAATTACGAATTCTTTTTTAATTCGGCGTTGTAAATAGTTTACATTCACGTTAATTACCGGCACTAAGTCTCCTGCGAATTTTCCTTGGACCTATTACGGTAAAAGCGAGAATTACCCTGGGCTTGGGGGGGTGGGGGACGGGGGGGGGGGTAGGAACGCGTTAATTTCTTGAAAGTAATAAAAGTCCTCGTTTGATACTACGGGAAAACGAAGCCACCACACACACACACATCTTTGAGATCTTTCGCGACGTCGCTCTTTTTGAGTTCGTTTCGAATTCGACTTTATAAATTGAACATTAAATTGATTTATGAGAAACTTTCGCCGAAGATTTACGAAGCGTAAATGAAATCGTACGAGCACGCACATAAAATCGAACACGGTAAGTCCGTGTTTATTCGTGAGATCTTATTTATTGAAGGTGCCGAGAACAGAGTGAAACTGAAACAACCTGAAAACCTGAAAGGCTAATTAATTGCCGCCGCTAATTGCATGAAACGAGGGAATCGAAAAACCTCCGAGATTAAGGCCCGGTGCAAGTCGACGCAGAAAATAGAAACGACGTAACGTATTTCGGGCGGCGGCGCTCGTATTTATAGCGGCGCGCTAAAATTACCCCTCGTTTATTACTTATGTTTTAATATCCCGCGCGCGCGCGTATACATAGTTTTGTTTAAAGCGCGAAAAAAAACGGAAAACAGGTTGCCTAATGTAAATCGTCGTTGCAAAATTATAAACCCACGACCCACCTGGCGCGTCGCGTTGACTCACGACGCCGACGGCGCGTTTATTTTTCTGCGGGCGATTTATCGCCGGAAAATTATTTTGAATTGCCGACGGGCCTTAATGTTAATATTTTAATTTTTTATTTTTAATAGTCGTGACGCTAGAGCGTCGCAGACCGCACAAAGAACATACTTTCCGCGGCTACACACCATTAGTCATCTTAGTTTAGTTTGCAACAAAGACTTTCGACAAAGGTCTCGGCTATAAATAATAATTTGTTATAACTTGATAATGTGGCGTACCTAAACTTAATTGGCTTCTGCACTTTTGAACAGTTTCAAATAAATTCCCATAAAATTTTAAACACATATTGCTGAAGCGAATAGCGAGGACTGTGCTTGTTAAATAAATATTAAATCAGGCGAGTAGTGTTTCGAAATTCATCAACGTACACGGTCGTTAAATATTTTTTCAGTTGAGGCGTTCGCAAACAGTTTTGAAAATTTTCAACTTGCGTTACGTTATAAACAATAAAATGCAAGCGATTTTCTGCGTTTCTTTTTCTTTCGTAAAGTAATTCGTTTTCGTTTGCTTTTTATTTTTTATTACAATCGTCGTTTGTTTCTCTTGCTTTTTTTAGGAACCTAGATTTCGCGACCGTCAAGAATTTTTTTGTTTGTTTTTGATTGTTTCCATTTTTTTTCTTTGTTACGATTCTCATTAGTTGTCCTTTTTACTGTTCTTTCTTTGTTTTTTCATTTCGATTGTTTCCTTTTGTTTTTTCTTTTTACTTCTCTTTATCTGCGAATGTTTCGTTTATTGTTAATTATTTTGTGATTTGTATTCCTTTCTTTTTTTTGCGAATTGTAAATTTCGTTTTGAAACGATTATTGTTAATTATTTTTTTGAGCTTCAATTGTTTTTTACGATCGTCATTCGTCTGTCTTACTTTCTTTAAGAATCCATTTTCTTTTTCGTTTCGATCGTTTCTCGTCGTAAAAAAATGCCTTGCGTTTTCCTTTTTCTTGTTTTTACTTGTTTCCACTTTTCTTTAGGTAATAATTTTGAGTTTTAACTTTTTATTACGATCGTCACTTGTTTCTCTTCCTTTACTCTTTAGGAACCAATATATTTTTTTCATTTCGATTGTATCTAGATCGTCAAGAAACTCTTTCATTTTTTTCCTTGTTTTTGATTGCTTCCGTTTTTCTTTCTTTGTTTCCGCAATTTCCTTTTCCGTTTTCTCTATTTGTTTATTTCATTTCGAATATTGTTTATTAATTACAATAATTACTTTGTGGTTGTCTTCCTTTCCTGTTTTTTTTTCTTTATGAATTCGAAGTACCATTACACGTTTTACTTTACTTTATTTGTTTTCATCTCGATTGTTTCTCGATCAACAGGAATGTCTTTCATTTTGTTTTCGTGTTTTTGATTGTTTCATTTTTTTTTGTTCGTGTTTTCGATTGTTTCCATTTTTTCTTTTTGTTTCCGTAAACGTTGCGACTGTAATTTGTTTTCCTTTCGTTTATTATTTACTTTTTTGTGATTCGTCTTCCTTTCTCTCTTTTCTCCTTGCGTGTTTAGAATTAGCATTTCGTTTCGAATGTTTGTCGTTAATAATTTTTTTGTCATTTATTTGTTTCTTTAGGAACCCGTCTTTTTTCCATTTCGATTATTTTTGCCCTCATTTTACTTTCTTCGTTTTTTTTTCCGATTGTCACTTGTTTTCCTATTTCCCCAACTCTTTATTTATTTGTGAATTTCACGTTGAACGTTTGGCATTATTTCATGCTTTGTCTTCCTTTCTCTTTTTTTCGTTTTGTTTGTGTTTATTATTTTTTCGAGGTTTAAGTCATCGTCACGATCGTCACTTGTTTCTTCCTACTTTCTCTAGGAATTGTTTTGCCATTTCGATTGTTTCTCGTCGTCGAAAATGATTTCCTTTTCTTACTTTCGATCGTTTCCATTGTTCGTTCTTTGTTTCATTTTTTCGGCGAATGTCGCTTGTTTTCCTTTCTCCTTTTCTTTATCTGTGAACTTCATTTGATCGAGTTTTAATTTTCCGTTGCAATCTTCATTTGTTTCCCTCACTTTCTCCAGGAGTCTACACACATGCATATATTTTCTGTTCATGTCGATTTTTTTTCTTTGTGCATTTCGAATGTTTATTATAAACTATTTTTTTCAGTTTTAATACTTTATTACGATCGTCATTTGTTTCTCCCGCTTTCTTTAGGAAGTCGATCGTTCCTCGATCGTCAGTTTTGGATTGCTTCTCGATCGTCGTGAACGTTTTCGTTTCCGTAAATGTCACGATTGTCTTCCGTTTTCATTTTTTATTACGATCGTCTCTTGTTTCGCCTGCTTTCTTTAGGAAGTCGTTTGTTTCTCGATCGTCATTTTTCGATTGTTTCGTTGCGATCGTTGAGAATGTTTTCCATTTTTCTTGCTTTGTTTTTTCGTTTCCGTAAATGTCACGATTGTCGTGTGTTTTTAATTTTTTATTACGATCGTCACTTGTTTCTCTTACTTTCTTCAGGGACCTATGTATACTTTTTTTGTTTCCAATTATCTCTCGATCGTCAAAAATGTTTTGCTTTTCTTTACTTGTGAATATCCTTTTGAACGTTGCTTATTATTGATTATTTTGTGATTGTGATTGTGGTATCTGTACATACCTTAGATTGCCTCTTCATTTATAAATTGCGCAAAACATGTCTAATTACAACGTTTCAAACGTGAACCGAAGAATTTTATTTGTATGTATGTTCAAGTCGGAAAAATTAATGAGTTGTTTGGGAAATGGTGTTTCTTTAATCTACTGCGACTCCGTGTGTTACAGATAGGCATTACCTTTTCTTGTTTATTTTATTGCCAGAGTATAAAGTTATAATTTTTCAATCTCCAATTTTGAAAAAAAACAAAACCTGTTTGTATTTTCAAGTCGGGAAGATTGATACATCCTTTGAACGCGATATTTATTAATCGATTTTTCCAAAAAAATGCTGTTTGTTAAACTCACTATTCCTGTGCCCCCTTTAATCTGTAGACACGCAATTGATGCGTAGAAAAAATTGGATAAATTAAAAATAGTCAATTTCGGTGACTGAAAAGAGAAGTATGCACATGGGACACGGGACACCCAAACAATTACAATTTACTTTCAATTTGAATCTTCTACTTTTCAGAGAAACACTTCAAAACAACACTAGAGCTTAAAAGCTGAAAATGGTGTCCTTCAGCTTGAAGCACAAACGTACCCTGCGCTTCATGTTTTCAAACGCGTTTACCACGTGTTGGGGGGTTATGTTAGGTTAGCACAAACAAATGATTGAACGAATTGGACACCTGTCATTTAGGAGAGAAAAAAAAAAACATCGAAATCATGGCCAGGTTTAATTAGGAATTAAATTGAATGCACGGTATTGTTATAAGGACAATCGTAGAGTAACTCGTCGAGGCAGTGCATTCACTATATAGTAGAAATTAAATTTTGCATTCCGTACACACGAAACAGCTTTAATAAATGCGCAGCTCGAGCCAAGAAAATCCAAGCTCCGACTCTATTACATCACGTACGCATAAAACAACGTAATGTTCGTAGTTCCGATGCCAAGGGAATCGATACGCCGTAATAATCCGAAGCCAAATCGTCCCGCAATGTACGAAAATCCCAGCCATAAAATAATAAAACTCCTCGCGATATTATCTCTCTTACGCCGCGCCGCCCGCTGGTAGTACATAGTTCTGGAACGAGGAGGCTATTTTTGATTCTACGCGGAACGGCTTTTGTGTCGTTCGCGGAGAACTTTTTTCGTATTTCTGATGTGTTTCCGCGAACCGCGGGACGGCGGGCTACTTTTATTTTAATTATAAAAATTGCATCATCCAGTATTTCTTCTTACTTTCTGTTGTTCTGGATCAGCTTCGAACACAATCAACACGCGACAAAAAAGAATTCGATTAGAATCCACCCCGGACTTACGCGTAAACGCAGAGCAAAATTCTAATCGTCCGCCGCGACGCTACGACGGAAGCGATTCGTTTCGTTTTAATATCCGGATTAAATCCGAGCTCTCCTCATCTTACAAGGCCCTCTCGGTTCAAGGGAAGTCGTGAAACTTCCGCTCGGTTTTCGCGTGAAATTATTCAAATCGCTTGCTCTTCACCTTCAACGGGGGTGAGGCGGGGGCAATTTCTCTTCGTCGTCCTCGCGTTTCATGCAAGTGCTACAAGATAATGTAGGTACACGCGCGGTGTATTTGTCAGGAGGGACCGTGAAAGCGTTGCCTTCTGTGTATTAAAGGCGCGAAGCTTTTACTCTCGAAATGTAATTTTCCTTTATGCGATTAACTGAAATAGGCGCTTTCATGCCGCTAAAATACATTCTGGCATCCGTTCAAAATTCTCTCACATGAATGAAGTCGACGTGGTCGTGTTTTGTATGTACGAAAAACTATACTCTTCAGCTCTACCCAAAAATTGCGCGCTTCAAAAATCTTTTTCTTTAAACTACGCTCGAAGCCGACGATGATGGATGAAAGTAGTTCCGCTTTATTTCTGGCGCAATCTTTTTTGCTTATCTGAAAATAATGGGCCTGCAAGTTGAAACTTGCAAACCGGCGACAACATTAAATATATGTACGTAACTACTTAGGAATGTTGTAGGTTTAATTAACAGCTTTATTATTGCGGCACGGCGCGCTGAAGTTTCGTGCAACTGCAGTTAATTCTGAAGAAGAATTAACGGCCGCTTTATCACTCGCGAGTTGCCGCTGGAATTAGTTTGTCTCTTCCGAATCAAATGCACCTGGCAACAACAGATTATTTATTTTCGGGGCGTTCGCAAAGCGTGAAACGTCGAAAGGGCCAAAAAATGAACATAATTCATTCAATCGTTTCTTAATTATCCGAACGTTTTGAGCGTGAACGGTTAAAATCGCTTTTCACACGACGCGACGATTGAGACTCACTCAAAACAGTTGCCCATTTTATGCCTATTTGTTTTTGGTTTGTCATTACAAAGGACCGAAGAAAACTTCATCAAAACATTTGACAAATATTAAACAAATATGCTTATAAACAAATTCGACCTTGTCCTTTCATTTTTAAGAAATCACGATTCGTCAGCGAAAGACGTGAATAATTAATTCCCCAACGCAAAAGCCGGGCCTGCACGAGAAACTGGATTTTAAGTGAAATTAATTGAACGTTAACTTGTTCAGGACGAGCTCAATTCATTATCTTTCAAATAATTAGCACCGGTGATGGGCAATCTAAATAGTGGCGATAATCTCGTGCTTTTTTTAAATTTCGATTTCTCGAAATTCCATTTTATTCAATTTAATTGAGAGAAGAAGTAGTAGTTCACAACTAGAATCATTCAAGACGTTTCTATCGTGAGAGATAGGTGAGAGAAATATAACAGCGCCATCTGTTTGTTTGTTGTTCAGCGATAAAACTTTTGTTATAATTTTTTGTTTCATAAACGATAGAGAACGACAGAAAAGCAAAGTGAACAATTGAGAGAAGGAGAAGTTAACAAGTATAGAAGCGTTCAAGACGAACTGATGTTGCTACAATAGCGCCATCTATTGTTCAGCGAGGAAAACTATTTCGTTGCCTCAGTTTTAAAATTTTTCTTCCATGAATGAAAGAGAATGGCAGAAAAGCAAGTGAACAAATAAAGACAGAAAAACGTCCAAGACGAACTAAATTCTGCCTTATATTAAGAGTCATCTATTGTTCAACGAGTAAAACTATTTCCTTCGCTAAGCTTTAAAGAGATTTTGTTATAATCTTTTGCTAGATAAATGAAACGAAAACCTGTAAACAAATAAAAACAGAAAAACGTCCGAAACGAACAAACATTGCTTCGTCTTAGCGCCATCTATCGTTCAGCGGGGAAAGCTATTTCCTTGCCTTAGGCCCGTGTGACACTATGATATTTCTTGTGCAAGATTTGTTACGAAGTGAGCGAGAAGTGCCAATTCAACCAATCAGAATTCACCGTGGTAGCTCATCTCCCTCACTTTGTAACAAAAATGTTATCAAATCTGGCATGGTGTCACACGGGCCTTAATTTTAAAAAGATTTTGTTCCATAAATGCCATAAATGAAAGAGAATGACAGAAAAACAGGTGGGCAAGTAAGTGCAGAAAACGTTGCTTTATCTTGAATAAAGAAATAACAACAGCGCCATCTATTGAGCAGCGACCAAAACTATTCCTTTGCTTTACTTTTGAAAACAGTTTATTTAAAAAAATTTATTCGATAAGTGAAAGAGACTGACCGAACGTGTGGTGATGAGTAGTACAACAAAATCAACAGTTTAGGCAGCGACATGTTGCGACTGATTTTTGACCTAAACATTGTCTGAGAATTGACAAAGAACAGCCAGTTTGCCGCTTAATAAGTCATCCCACACAAGGCTGCCAAGCTTACTGTCGAAGTACATTGGAACTTTTAAAAATTTGCTGCGGGTCGGTTTTGACTGCAATGGATTCCTAGAGCATCCTCTGGTCAGCTGTTTCGGCCCCGCTTGAGGTCTCTTCAGCAGAAGAATAGCTTGCGGAGATTGCAGTGAAGCTCTCTTCTCCCAAGGAGGTCCCAAAAAGGGCCGAAATAGTTGCATTGCAATCAAAACCGACCTCCAACATATTTCTATAACAAAATCAAATAAAAAGCGAGCCAAATGAATTCATTCAGTTGTCACTAGATCGATGTTTTATTTTCAAAAAGAAAAAGTCTCATACTGTGATTCAATCAAGAAATTCGAAGAGTTTTAATTCTTGACGTTTTTACGAAGTCTATAGTCATAATTAATTGTTTGTCTATAACTCTATAGTCCTACGAATTATTTTTCAAACAACTTCTCGACAACTTTTGAGACACTCTCTATATCTGAAACGGATTGCTTTAGAACAAGAAGACTTTAACGGAGTACTTTGAACTGTCACGTAAGTAGAGCGGTGAGATTACGACACGGGACACTCTGTATACAAAGTAAAAGAACGAACCGATGCTTGAGGTGAATCGACACCTGTCAGGGTTAAAGAAAAAAGAAAAATCTTATTCCGGAAATTGAATAAAAAAATGAAACCGCCAAACAAACAATCACAGACAATTGTTTTCGTTTTCTTTTTGGGTTGTCTAGGTATCTGTTACGACTTCGGGGTTCACAAATCGCAAACACTTTAATGTCTACAATGGAAGCACAATAATATCGAGCTGTACACTTGTCTAACAGAATAACACTTAATCGTTATATTAATTCGCTTGCTACACATATCGCTTTCTAAATAAAACTGATTTAAATATCCCGCTGCCTCGGGGTTATATGTATAGCGAGTCACGCTATTCTAGAATAGCGGCGAACAAAGATAGAGAACATTCCAGCAAATTCTACTACCATTCGGTGCGAGTCTAGAATACACTAGAATCTTGTCTGCATCATAGGTGACGCGACCAGTCTAAAAATAGAATAGAACATTTTCTATTTACTATCAACAAAAATATATTATGTTAATACCGTGCAAACTTTAATTAAATTCCTAATTAAATAGGCTATGGTTAGTAACACTGACAGCTGTCAAATTTTATTTGTTTGTGCTAACATAACCTCCCCAATACTTGACAGGCGCGTTTGAAAACATGAAACGCAGGTTACGTCAGTGCATTCAAGCTGAAGGACAGCATTTTCGGCATCTACTTTAAGCTTTATTTTATTTTGAAGTGACTTAATTACAATTACAAATTATGTCACTAAGGCCCAGCTGTACAATGTCAGTTTAAATTTAAGCTTTGGCTTAAAGTTAAGCTGGAATTGTATAACTGGGCCTTTAAAGCAAATTTAAGTTCTGTTTAAAATATTGGTGCAATCGTTATGACACTAGTTATTGACAACTCTTATATTGCGTGCCGCCAACTTTATAAAATAAATCCCTGCTTACTTTAATAAGCGATGCATTTAAAGGCACCAATTTATTAAAGAGTTTTCCAGCAACTGTAATAATACTTGAGTCCTTCAATGATACGACCGTACATAGAAATTGGGTTAACGAATAAACGACATAATCCACCGTAAGGACTCGGGACAATACAATGTAGTTTCGCGTAGTCATATATTTTTCAAAGTATTGTTGTTACAAAATCGCGCCACATAAAAACGGAAAGTTTTACGAGAGCGCTCGTAAACTCGCGTCGTCATTTTCAAACTTCGAATTGCCTTGCAGCCAGCTAATGAACTCTGCATATTACCTACATACATTCGAATGCGAATGCGGTCAACCGGGGATTTTACCGCACTAATTCACCATCGATTTTGTGTAGTCGACGTTACAACGTTATCTTACTTTCGGCAGGTACGGAAGTCCTCACCACAACCGCTCGCAATCGGTGAAAACTCCGGGCAGGTCTTCCGGCAGGCCGAACTATCTCTGCCTCCCCCAGCAGCGCTCGAGGGTGGCCTCCATGCCGAACACGGGGGTCGAGGAGGAGTATTACCGCCTCAGGCATTTTTCCATCACCGGGAAAGGCGTCGTCAACAGGGGGGACAGCCTGAAAAGCAGGAGATCCCGCTCCAACAATTCCGTGGCTTCCAGCAACTCGAGGTGAGCCCCCCCCCCATCCTTTGAATTAGGTTTTCTCAACTGTGACATTCACACGAATACAGAATGCATTACGAGAGAAACACAATCGAAATCCTACGCGAGTTCAGAGTTTGCTCGCATTATTCGAACGCCCCCAACTTTAATACTAGCTGCGATTTAACACGAAACGCCAAGTTTCGAGCGGAATATTATCTTTTTTTCACTCGGAATACGAATTTGATTGTTCGTTTCGGAATCACGTAATCCAGTTTCGGGGGAACTTCGAGGTACAGTAACGACCGCGATTCGTGCGACGCTCGACTTGAAACTTGATTGAACACGCACAATTACGCGTCCCTCTCAGCCCCCCAACGCGAAAATATCTTAATTACGGCCCAATTTGCATGTAAATTCGCGTTTTAAAACAACGACGGGGGACGCGCGGTTTCCGGGGCTCGAATTTAATTTCGTGTTATGAATACGTCTCCCCGGCGATGACGACGACGTGCTCCGATCGTGCATAAGTTATTGCTTTGATGAATATTAAATCCGAAAGCCTGGAAGTGGCGAGGAACAAAATAAAACGGCGGACGGAATATTGCAGGTATGTACCACTGATTAAAATTCATTTTATTTAAAAGTTTCGCCGCGGAAATCCGGGGGTAATTGCGAACGCGAATCGCTTTGATACGTCCGACGACGCTTCGAAGCGAAATCGTAAAACGTGTTCGGCTTTTTACGCAAAGGTTATTCGAATTTAGTAAATCCATCAATCTTCATACGTAATTGGAAAAAAAACTTCACTTTTATGAAATTCAAAGTTTCGTTTGAGAAATTTCCGTGTACTACCAACGAAACTTTCGAAAAATCAATAAATGTCACTCGGCAAAGCGTTTCAGTTTGCATTCGTTTATTTTCATCTTTATTTCGTAATTCCCCGGTCTTGCAACAAATAAAGAAATAACTGAAGAGTGAAATTATTTTAAAAAAAAATTACTTTATTCGGCTCAAAGGTTCTTTTCTACCGAAATAAACTATGGGGATGAATGAATTAATTAATTAATTTGCCAAACCGAACTTAGAAGGAAAAATCTGCGACGGGAGCAACGCGTAGAGCCAAGTTTAAAAAAACTCTTTACCGGATCGAAACTGCCCTTTTTCTCCCCCGCGACGGCTTTTAAAGCCTTTCCTATCAATTTTGAAAGAGATGGCTATCGTCACGTGAGCCAATTAAATTCGAAATTTCTGTCCTGCGCGAAGCTTCTGAGCGAGGAGTAGCTTTCAGATAGCTTGGCAGATAGGTGTGGTTTTTGTTTTATTTTTTTCGTGCGATATGAGATTTCCGTTTCATTTCTGAAATATAAAAATTTTGCTAAGGTGCATCCTTCTGCGTTTCAATTCTTTACGTGGGAACTTAATTTTTGTGGCTTTAAAGAAAGAGGAAAATAAGGACAATTAGGTGTAATAACAAAAAATTTAAAAACGTGTGAAACATCCAAATATTTATAAGTATGTAACAGGTGATCAATATCTTTTCTAATCAAGTGACCTATGGAAATAAAATCATGTGTCTTTGATTAGTTCATTATTTCAAATGCCACTTGAATTACATATTTATATTGCATTCCTATACAAAACGATAAGAATGCAATAAAAATAATTCAAATGGTATTTGAAATAATGAACCAAACAAAGACTTCATCACTTGATTAGAAAAGATATTGATCACGCGTTATATGTATTGGAAACCGATAAAATTTGTAGTCAGTCACCCTCGATTAGTTGTGATATAGATGGCGCTCAAGTGTACGAAATTTATCTAAAAATTTAAAATCATTCAGATGCAAAATATCGGAAAATGTAGATTTCTAGATTCAATCACACCATAGGAGAAACAATCAAGCTATAAATCCGTATGAAAATAATTTCTGGTTTTCCCAATAGATGGCGCCACCATCATTTTTTTTTTGTTTGTTTTTAAACAAAGGAAAACAACTCATATTAAGAATAAGAATTTGCTTCTATGGAATAAGTGGCCTTGAATTGCAGAAGTAAGTGATACAGAAAACTATGTACTTCATTCGGCCCAAAGATGGCGCTCCGTTTTTAAGATTTTACAGAAATCAAACCGCTGACATTAACTCACGACAAGAAAGTAAATGTGGTCAGAAATAAGTGGTGAGTGGTGAAGCTTCAACAGACAGTTTGTTCGAATTCCCCCAATTCTAGGATATTCTACAAACAGAAATATCAGGACCAAGCGCAATACAAAACACTCGATGATTTATTGTGTGAACGTGTTGGTTCTAAAACTAATTGCAAGTCCCCGAACATAGAAAGACAATCTCATTTTCACTTGCTTTTGCATTACTTTGTATACATGTACTTCTGTTACAAGTACAAGTATTTAAATACAGGTACAAGTACTGTCGCCTGTTGCAAGTACTTAAAAACAAGTACAAGTCCTAAAAAAGGTACTCGGTGCTTATAACTGTAAGTACAAGCACAGCTTCGCTCTCTAGCAAATTCCCACCTCTAAATTATTTCTCTAATACTGGAAAAGACGCAAAGAAATCCATAGTTTCAGTTTCTTTAGAACAGGTCCTCTCCGAATCTAAAAACTACTCGGCAGTCATCGTTGTGTCTGCAATTAACGCGTGCCAATCCTGCAAGAAAGAGTGAAATGTTCAAAATCAACTTTAGCAACGGCTAACACCTTATTTTTCAAAAAAACTTTACCTCAAAAATCAAATCAAAAACCACGAGCATCTGCTCTTGCAACGGATAAAAAAAATTTGAGGTTATGTTACATAATCTCCGCCGAATAACCGATTTTCACGTAGCATTCTATATTTACCTTATTTTTGAGTCTTCCACGTTCGTTATTATCCAATTTTCATCGAAAAATAAAGTAAAATAAAGCGATTTGCTTCGCGAGATAACCTGCAAACGTCAAAGACAGTGACGCGGTACTGCCAACTGCTTAACCTGAAACTTCCGAAAATTAAAAACGTAATTTCGCTCAAAATATAACCCACGCAATTACTTTCCGATTTCAATCCTAATTAAAACGATATTCTTTGAGTTTCCATCGCGTTTGTTGCTCCTTTTACGTTCTCGTTAAATAATTTCCAATCTTCCGGAGGACTGAAATGCTCTGCAAAAACAAATGAACAGCGGCCATTGATAATACCCCAACGACCTTGCGACCTACTTTTTTTTCCAAGAAATATAGTAAATCGCCTCGTGACGTCAGCACGGAATCCCCTCTCGTAGTAGAATTTTTTGAGGGCGATTTCGGCGACTTCGTGTTGAGTTTGAGGGCTGAAATTTTGCAGGCGTTTTACGAAGGACCACGGAAATGCCGCGACGATAAAAAATCGCGTTTATTTTCCTCGGGGGGGCGAGAGGGGCCCGAAAACTCGGCCGCTTTTTAATTGAAAAA
This sequence comes from Dorcus hopei, assembly GCA_033060865.1. Lineage (NCBI taxonomy): Eukaryota > Metazoa > Arthropoda > Insecta > Coleoptera > Lucanidae > Dorcus > Dorcus hopei. The sequence continues at coordinate 30,897,425 of CM065426.1, forward strand.
GGAATAATTTTTAGGATAATACAGGACAATTTTTTTCATTTAAATTAAACCGACTTTCAAATGTGAAAAATGTATTTTTTATTGAATAATTCGCACTAAATAATCGCAGTTGGGTGATGCAGAATTGATTATTTTAAATTTCGAGACGAGCTTGAGGGTTGAAATTTGATGCGGCGATAAAAAAGTCGAGGGTCATGAGGGGCCCACAAACTTGGGAATCGTTTAACTTTTAGATTTTTTTTAAATTTATTTATTTAAATTATGCGGCCTGGCGTTTCACCGCGAGCGTCGTTAGAGCGACGGATTATTATGGATTCGCGGAGATTATCGATTTTTTAGTTATATGTGTGATATGCGACACAAAGTGTTTATCTCTTACGCGGCGATTTTCGATCACAGCGCCGCCATCTTTGATTCCATAGCGTCGCTATGACAGTGACGGTCTAGTTCGTGCATCCCCGGACGTTTCGTAGATAACTTAATTGTGGTTAAATTCTTTCGTACGGTTTTGATGCAGATGGCGCTGAAATGTAAGTAATCCTAAGGTTACTGTATTTAGAAGGTACCGCCATTCATTTCCGTGGCTTCGTCCCCCAAACTAAAAAGGACGCGATGAAACGCTAAAGAAGAAAAATGATAGATACATAACAAGTTACTGTTGCTAGGGAGTTTATGAATGAATTTGATTAACCCCAAATTAAAAGAGATAAAAAGTTGGCGCTACCTTCTCGATACAGTAACCTTAAGTAATTCGTCTTCACATTTACAAGCAAGCAGTTTACAAAAAGAACTTATGAGGCAAGAAACCAAAGTCATAGGAGAAACATCGGACAGTAAATCCGCATAAAAATACAAAAAAGGAACTTTCAATTTTGCACAATAGATGGCGCACTAATAACTTTTTTTAAAGAAAATATAAAGTCACAACAAAATTCTTTATTTTATCGGAGCGACCGCGGTTTCGTCAATAAGACATTGTCGAGCTAAAGCTCTTGGTAAAAACAAAGGGGCGCCATGTACAAGGAGCACATGTACAACGTATAACGATCAAAAATTCTGTTTTTTTTGTTTAGGAACATTATCTGCTGGCAATTAATCTCCTTTCTAAGTATGAGATTCCTATTAACTTGTAGTTCCTCAATTCAATCAAAATCACGCGTGCGTTTTTGACTCTAGATCACTCTTTCGTCTTCACTTTCAACTTTGATCAATTACTTCATAAATCACCTTCCCCCTCCGCAAAGGATGAAAACGTATTTTGTGTTTATTACCGATTCAGCCACCATTCGTTCTTTTGACATTCATCCACACTGTATGGCTACAAAACTTGACCGTGACACATAAAAGTTGGAAAGCCGTTACGTTGTTAACCATTAACCGTTGTTAATATAATTCAACAATAATAATAATAATAATAGTTAACAGATGCCCAAAGAAGGGTTTCACTAAATTCCATTTACAGAGAAATTTAAAAATTCTTGGATTGGTACAACGTGTTTAATAAAATAATTTAATTCTTTTGTTCAGCTTCTTCAGCAACAGAATTTAAAGCTTCATGAATCTGAATTAAAAGATTAGAAAAGGCGACGAGCCACGGCACCTCCACCATTTCATTTTTAGTTTCACATTGATTAAAGGAGGACAATTCTTTTCTCTCTTTTTGATACATTGCGTTTAAAATTCGTCAATACGCTTATAACGTTATAATACATAGGTCGTTCCACTTTTTTATTTATTATGATAAAACGTGATTACAAAACGGCGATTGATCTTCTGCCAATAACTTTCCGACAAGGTCAGTTTTTCGCCCCCCATCATTATCAGTCGAAAAACCGAAATTAACTCCACCGACCCCCCTGCCCTCCGTAAACCAGACACGTTAGCGTTTAATCAATACGTTTGCGGTCGGTAAGCGAGTTCATTATTGCAAGTGTCGGGCCGTCATTCAAACGAACCGTTTTCGCCAGCTAAAATTTTATCGCCGACGTTTTATATTCACGACCCCCCCCCCCGCTTCACCCCCGCCCTAAAAGTAAAAGCTTTTTAACGCAAACGTAAAATTCGGTATGGAAGTCATGAAGCCGCATAATTTATTTAACGCCCCCGAATTCATTCGAAAGTGTTTCGGCGCGGATGTTACGCAAGACGCGGGGGGGGGTCCCTGTAATTTCGGCTCTTAGGGTTGACCGTCCCTCTCATTTCACGATTATGGCTCGGGTATGATAAGGATAATTTCCGAGTTGGGGCTTTTAAATAAATTATTTAGGAGCTTCGCGTTTTTTTTCGTTCGTTCGTTCGTCGTGGCGCCCGCCGTCCGTTTCCGGTTTTATAAAGTATTTCGAGGGAGAGTTACTTTTAATTAAGTTTTCGGCGGTAATTCATCTCGGCAACGTGGGGGACGGGGGGGACGCAAGGGGTAACACATCAAAGGCGCTCTGCGTAATAGGGCCTTTAAGAGTTTGTTGGCTCTCTCGTGTGGTTCGTATCGGTTATAGTTATGCGGTGCTTTATGCGCCAGTAAAATGCTTCATAAGCAATTTGTCTCGGACTGAAATATATCCGACGTAAACCTGAAAGTGTGTTACGTAAGTATAACGAATGACGCAGGGGGTAATGGCGTCTTAAAAAACAGACTTTCCTGCCTGCCTTTTATAAGTAGTACACTTAAGGAAAGTACTTAAAAAAATTGCCAATGAGACGAACTTCAAAAACTTCAACAAATCGATACGTGTGGAGCAAATAATAATGACGCTTTTTCAACTCTAAAGTTGCCTAATTTGTTTCATAATTATATAATTCCGTGACTCCTGGTAGGACGCATTAATAATAATTAAACGCAGTAACTACATACATGCGCCATTCCGCTGTGGTTAGACTCATCATAAAACGAGCAAGTCGAGCTAAACGACCACACCGAATTATTTAGGCCTAATTGAATTATTGTCCCAGTAAGTTAATTAGCTCGAAAGACCCAAAGCGGTCATTTGTTAAGAACTTCACTGTTGAGTTACGCGTACAAAGAATTTTTAAAGTGTCTTGGATTAAATAATTTAATTCATTTGTACTTAGTACTAAATAAGTATGTCATAGAATGGTAAAGTACAGAAATATTTTTAAGCTTTCACCACCGAAAATTCCGGTATGCCCTTCATTGTCGGAGGGCTGTGAAACTGTAGCACACGACGTAACGACGCTATACTCAAAATAAAAGAAAACTACGGAAAGGGCAATAATCGAATATATTAATTACCAAACAGTATTACAACGGGCCAAACAACATCAACAAGGAGAACGTAGCAAGTTATTATTTATTAATGATCGACATTTTCTGTTTTCGCGCTTTGAAGAGAGACGTTTTGATCCTCGTCACCCTCAATCACGTCGATTGCATTCACCGATGAAATCCAAGCAAACGAAGTCACCTTTGAACGCCGCAGAGTTTCATTCACGGCGTTAATTGCGTTTAAAGTTGAATTTTGAAAAGCGGGCGAACGCTTTGCGCCCCCGACGCGACGATGAAACTTTCGAGGAAATGTTTCCCTCGGAATCGCGCAAAAACGCGCCACTCATAAACTTCGAAATTACACACGAACGCAATCCGCGATTGACTCGAATTAATTAGAAAATCCTGATCGGGTGGGGGAGGGGGGACTGCGGCTTTGCATAATGATTACGGCGACGGCGGCGGAAAGTTATTAATGATCTTGTCGCATTAACCTGAAATGCTGGTGTTATTAAAAAATTGGGGGCGTGGGGTGTTTGTCGATAATTTCCTGCCATCGCGTGCGACTTATCTGCGCCACGCACGCCCTTGTCCGTGAAATGGAGGCGCGAAGTTACCCCGCGTAATTTGTTAAAATAATAGAAAAATTAGTCCATATTACAAAGTGCAATAAACGCACGCTATTTCCCACACCTGTATTGTATTGTAAGAAGCCAGCTTTTCATAAATCATTAAGCTCAATGCGCAAGTTAAAATGCCGCCTACGCGACCGCAAGGTTTTGCGTAATCGGAATTTCCGGTCTAAAGCCATATAAAAGGGAGTGGGTTTCATGGTACGGATGATACCGCTACAGCTGCTAAAGAGGACATTGCTCGCAGTATGTCCCAATTACCTTATGTTGGTAAATCAATTTGAACACAACCCGATCTAGTCTAAATTTAAATAACCCGAGGTGTACCACAAGGAAGCTCTCTAGGTCCCCTGCTATTTATTCTTTATACGGACGATCGTCCGCAACGTTTACAACTACGCTGGCGATACGTGTGTCTTAATTAGAAACGTCAGACGTCAAAGCGAGGAAAACACGGATCGATGGTTCTCTCAAAATAAATAAATGAAAAGCGAAAATAATACGTTTGTGACAGCCCCCTCGATTTTAAATAGACACGATTGGAACCTATTCATCGCAGTCTGCTAACAAGAACGAGGTGGAACGATATTACCTTGAATTTGTTGTTCCATAAATTCGGATGCCCGTATGTTTAATCCGTTTTTAATGAGAGCGAGCGAAATAACTTCTCCCTGAAATTTTTTGAATAATAGCTCGCGCTCAAAGGGCTTAACGTAATAACCTTAGTTAGGAGTAAGCCCCTCCGTTTTCCCTTCGCAACGGGAGGCAACAAATAGCGCCGAGTAACAAGCCGGTCAATTTTCCGGAGCCGCCGTTTTCGGGATAAACTTGGCGAATCCCGGCGACGCTTAATTTAAATTGATCGGGCAAGTTTTGGGCTCTTTCGGGCGAGGCACAATCTAGGGGCGCGAGCTAGTTTCGAAACTTGCTTTAGTAACATCGTAATACGTGTTTAGGATTAAATTTTGATGTGCCCACTTTAAATCGTGGCGCCTTAAAATTGGGTAACATAGGCAACCCATTCTACTTAGGTGCGTTTAGTGCTCACGAAGTTACTTCCGATTTGATTGACGGGTCGCCTATTCTAAAACCTTCAGGGGCCGCGCACTCTTTAAAAACTTATTTCGTCGAATGCCACTCGCGTTACGGAATCAATCTGCAGACTTAATGTAAATCTTCCGTTATATTTAAAGTCCCGAGGGGGCGCCGGAGAGACAACTTTAAGCCAAGCGACGGCGAGATACAAAACACACAAACCCCGAGACGTAACGAGATTTGAACAAGGAGGAAGGCAAGCGAGCAGCTCCCTCCGGAGACACCGGAGCATCTTAGGCGGATTTATCGACGTCCGGTGTCCCCCCCCCCTCCGCGAACGGAGTGCAGTTAATTGAATCGCAGGAGTCAATCAGTGTAGCTTCACAGTGTAAGCCGATTATGTTCGGTTACATGCAGCTCGTAATCAAGAGTTTATCTGTAAATCGAGACTTTATAGTTGCATACATATACCCGACGGTTTCCGAAATATTTGTGACGAGATAGAATTCAACGAATTAAAAGAAAGAAGAGGTATATAAACACATTCACTGGGGAAAACACACCCAGTACATTTCAATCATTAATCATATTAGCATTCCCCGGCTAGGATAACCATAGCCCGCTGTAGGTGGTGCAATGGGAACCAAGGGATAACGCACGAGGTTTCCTCCTCACAGTCTACGGCGGGAAAACGCACACCGTAGCTTTCAGGAATGACTCTACAATGTAACTGTACACACCCAGTACATTTCATTCATTAATCATATTAGCATTCCCCGGCTAGGATAACCATAGCCCGCTGTAGGTGGTGCAATGGGAATCAAGGAATAACGCACGAGGTTCCCTCCTCACAGTCTACTGGGGAAAAACACACCCGGTAGGTTTCAGGAATCTAACCGGCATTCCCCGACTAGATTAACCATAGCTCGCTGTAGGTGGTGCAATGGGAACCAAAGGTAAACGCACGAAGTTCCCTCCTCACAGTCTACTGGGGAATATACACCCAGTAGGTTTCAGGAATGCCATGCAACGACCCGCCCGGACAAAACGGGTCAACAAACAATTAACTAACTGTATTCAAGACTGCACTGTCTTTTAGCTATCTGATTGGCAAATTATTACCGACTGTTCATGTAGCGATATTAATGTATCAGCAATGTGAAAATGTCTAACAAGTTTAAACTGCACCAACCTGTAACCTCCTGCAGCTGGCGAGCGATCTCGAACGCACTTTCGCACCGCACTGTTGCAACAAGAATAATGCCAGGATACTCCTGTAACCTCTTATTCGATTACCTAACTTGTTATCTTAAAAACAGTGATTCACTTTTACACGTAACATCATCCGGACGCGCCTGCAGTTATTTTTGCTGGTTATGCAGCGGATTACAATATTTTGCGCTGTTAGGTAACAACATGAGTAAAACGCATTCCTAACTAAATTTTCCGTTATTATTAATCACCGACGCGCCCAAAATTACCTTAGTAAACATAAAAAAAAATAACCATCCATTTTAAGTGTTTAATGAGGGGGTTGCATAAGATAAATAAATTTAGTCAGGAGACGAGATTTTCACGGTAACAAATGTGTGAGATGCGAGAAGCTACACGTTTATAATAACGAGCGGGTTTGGATTCGGGACTTCCCCCTCAGCTTCCAGTCCCCGAAATTATTATTCGCGTGCGTTTCGCCCGCCAGGTTAACCGCGCAATTAGTCGCAGGTGCTTTCGCAGAACTCAGCCAAGTGCGGAACAGCACCGGCAGGCAATACCTGAAACCCCTCGGAACCCCCCCGGAAACGTGACGCTAATTTGTTCGAGCTAAGTAAATTGAGAGGGCGACGAGAGTTGTGTACACACATAGGACACAAATGAATGTAGTTAGAGTATAAATCGTAAAAGTTTTTGCCTTTAACGTTTACAAGGCTACGAGTTGGTAAAATGATTAGGGAAATCAATATTTGAACTGTATGCGTCCTTCGTCTTTTCAACACACTGTACACGAGTACAGGTGTGGGATATGTCCTCAGCAAAATGAACCATTCAATTACGAAAAAATTACGTTCGTTAAGTAAAGCGTAACAAGGAGAATCCTTCCTTATTCTATTCAATTCAATTCGATTCAAAACGGACTGGCTTCAAAGAAGGAAACTTCACTTACTGATCCGGGCAATTTATTTGAAACGAAATATCCTCCAGCCGCAGTAAAAGCAGCCGCAAACTTCGCAAAATAAAACGGCCACAAACTCCGGGAAATATATGCGCACGTCTAACAATAACCTGAGCAAACGCGCACGCATATTTCTCTCATGGCTTATAAAATGTCACGTACCCGCACCCGAGGAAGAAGAATATGACAATTTGCACGAAGACGACGTGCGTTTTAAGGCCACAAAGAACTCGTACGTTCTGTGTAATTCTGTTAAATCTAAAAGTACACGGTGTAATTAAATGTGAAGAAATGATAACTCTTGAAATTGTTTCAGTACGGAGCAACTTCCAGGAGCCGCATCCGCCGCAGGATCGGCCCGCACATCCGCCTCATGTAGTTTAGCTTCCTCCAGAGAATCGTCGACGAGCGCCCCGGGCCCCGTACCCTACAAAGTGCTCATGCTCGGGGGGCCCGCCGTCGGCAAGTCGTCTCTGGTTTCGCAGTTTATGACGTCGGAATACCTCCACGCTTACGACACCAGCATAGGTAAGCGATCATCCCCTTCGGGCCCTTACTCGTCGTGCCGAAGCGCCCTCGGTAATATCGTTTTACGTTTTAAATATGTTACGCCCGTGCATAATTCGAATTTGAATTTGAATTTGAAACTGCGCGACGAACGAAAATTTACAGGCTTTGACATTACGTGTTATATAGGGTGTTACTAAACTTGAGACATTTATTGAAAAGTAAAGAAAATATGTATAAAAATGTGTTAAACAACGAAAGCGTTCGATAAATTAGAAGAAATACATCGTGTTCTTACCAGATGGGTCTATTGGAATCACCTCCCGTCCGGCTAGACTCGAGGAGATGGGGATGGGTTGTACGTGATCCGAAAGAAATAAGAGCCACCAGTAATGCACACTTGTTTTTGTTTATGTCTCAATTCAAAAATTTAAATTGACAACCTTCAACGATTGCATCAAGTCAGCGTTAAAAACAAACTTAAATGCTCTTTTACGGATCCGTTTGCAAAACGCATTGAAATGAACGAAAATAGATTCGTGTATGAACGCCGTTTGTGGTTTAAGCATAAATATTAAAATAGGAGACAACAAAATAAATAAACAAATGAAATCGGAAAGATACAAATCCCCAACCTTTGGTTATCCAAGTGCACACGTCGAGGTTAGACGTAACAGGAGCGCCGCTTCGTTCCGAATGTCATCTTGGCTTCAGGGCAACGAGGTAGGAATACGGTGCAGGAACGGCTTCCAGTTACCACTTTCGTTTCAACAGAGTGCGCCCTCCGGCGATGACACATCGCGTTGTCAAAATTCAAGATGGTCGGCCAAAGATCCGTTTGTAACGACGCCATCAAGCCGTTCAGCAAGGGCATATCACGAAACACCTCTTACTCAACGGAACTCCGCTCAAACGTTCGGAATAAATGGGGGGGAATCAATTAAGAATATTAAAAAAAAACTAGATAAAAGAGAACACAAATTACAAACCGACCGTCGCTAAAAACATACCTGCCGTAGATACTGTCACGCTCCTCAAGTTTTTACACTTAAGTAGCTAGGGGGTAGTTCGTAACTCTGAGGTACAGGAGTGCCAACTCGGTAAGGCTTGATGCGCTCTCTTGGTGTTTATTAAAAGAGTTAATAAAGGTACCTACCTGGTCCTACCACCTCCGAAAAAGGAAACTACACTTTTCCACAAAAGGGTTTTATTTAGGACACCTTACACTTCTTTGGTCGGGGCACCTTGCTGCGCTGCTTCCCCTTAACCGACTTTCCTTTTCCAATCGATCTTCGATCGGCGCACCTATCAATATTCTTAGCTTAGCAAGAAATCCCATCCCGCAATAGTCTTCGTGACAATACAACGGAACAAGCTTGGAGAAGCCTCGGGGTTTCGTCGCAACCAATTTCACATCCAGGCCATAAACCCGTTTATTTTTCACTTCAAAACATCCCCGTTTAATGAAAAGTTTAATATTTAAAAAAAAACTAGATAAAAGAGCACACGGACCGTCGCACGATGTAACGCTAAAAACATGCCTGTCGTAGATACAACGGAACAAGCTTGGAGAAGCTTCGGAGAAGGCTTGGCCTTCGTCGCAACCAATTTCATATCCGGGTCTTAAACCCGTTTACTTTTCATTTCGAAACAACACCATTTAATGATAAGTTTAAACAAATCGAGAGTAACCCTCAGTACGGTCTGATTGCAAGCGAAAGAAATTTACATCGGAGCGTCGATCAACGCGAACGGTTCGCGGGAAGAGGGAGAGGTCTATTGGCCAACGACAGGCTGTAACGTGTTCTACTTTCGACATGGGACAGTCTCATTATCAAAGAATAGGGTTGCCCAGGCTTTCCAGACTTTCCAGACCAGTCCAAGTTCCCAAGGTCAAACTTCGTCGCAATTACTCTTTCGTCAATGTACAGAGTGATTCGAAGTTTAGAAAAGAAATTTAACGAAATTCTCACTCATAACAACGTCCATTGCATTTTAGTAAAACGATGGAAATCGAGGCTGGTTAGTAAAATCCACCTTTAGGCTTTGGGGGTGGGTTACAAACCCCAGCAAATGCACCGAGGCTCCTTGAATCTTATAGGTACGCAACTCTACTGGAATTGACTGCAGAAAAGAATTTGCCATTCAAGTTGAATCATTTAAAGAAATAATAATATCGAATAATAACAACAGCATAACAATAATAATCGAAAACGCCCAATAAATTTATACGGGGCGTTACTAAAATTGAGTCATTTCTTGAAATCGTAAAAAAGGACGAAAAATTGTAGTAAAACTGTCGCATAAAAATCAACACTGAAGAGTCCAATGAATTAAATTAAAAAAAGGTGCTGATCGCATTAATATTTCCATCTGCCCTGTTTCCATAGCGGTTACGTTATCCGTAATAGCCGAGGCTGTTAAAATTTAACAGCCACGGTCGTTATTACTCGGCTATTATTTGGCTGACGCCTCGGCCATAGAATATGGGCTTAATACCGTTATGTAGTATATCCTATAATAATAATTATTATTGATTAAATGCAATGGAATGGGCAGATACTAACAAATTAATATTAAATTGAAATTACGGGGCGCAATTAAATAGTCATGATTAGGCTGGTTACTAATCAGCAAACTTCGGCGTTTCTTAGGACATTTCAGAGCCAGGCTTGTATATCTCATGCGGACATTTAAGTTTACAAAACATAAGGTCATGAATTCTCCGATAATACAGACGGTTTCCATTACACCCACAAAAAAAGGACATTGTTCGATAATGCATTTTTTTTGACCGCACGTTATGTTACGGAATGCCTCCTTTTCCCCGACAGCAACGTCATTGTCCGCTGCCGCCGTATCATAAATATCATAAACTGTGTGGCTCACGGCTCCCGATAATATCACTAGCGGGTCGGGATCTTAATGTAATATTAAATTATTAACACACGTCGCGAAGTATACTGTATGTCGGAAGTCGGGAAATGTTTTATTTTGTTCTGTAAACTTGTGCACAAGAGATAAAAAGTCCGGGTCTGAAATGTACTAAGAAACGCCGAAGTCTGCTAATTTGAAACCTGAATAAAATTTAAAGAAGGCGATTTTCATATCAATCGTGCAGCGAAACCTCAATTGATACGAGTCACTTGAAATCCTCTTTTGTAGAACGTCTCAAATTATTTATTATTCATAATAATAACTTCGTAATTCTCATCGGTATTGCGCGAGTTTCGAGTAATTTGAAACGTCCGATGGTTTATGAAACGAAAGCGTTTCGGCGCACGGAAGCTCACGATTAAAACACCTCGAAAAAGCATCTGTTGGCGCTTTTCTTTTCGATATATCCGCGTCGGAAAAACGAAAGCGCCGCCGTCGTAATTCATCAAAATAAATAATCTCGTCCGCAGACAATGGTCACGAACGTGCGAGATTGATCGCAACGATAACCGACGGACATGTACAGTCAGAGCCGAAAGTAACGGACGAGACCACGGGGGGAGAATTCTGACTGTACGTTATCAGGACCGAAAGAAGATCCTCGTCCGCGTGGGCGGAAGTGTATTACTGGCGCGTGATGGTGTTTACGAAATTTGCAACTGAAATTACAACCCTGGGACGTCCCTGTGCGTACGTGACGACGCTGGATGTAATATCATACGACGAGCGCGTGAAAAGGGGGAGGTTAAACGTCGTCTGTTCATTTAAAAAATTGTTTTTATTTATTGAAGTCGCACACTCTCGGAAGAGTTCATTCTAAACAAAATTGCACCTTAATTATAATTAAGTATAAAACCCGCGTTGCATCAACCCTTATGTTTAATTAACGCGAAGTTTACGCGTCGTCGTGGGGAGGAGATGCTTTCAAAGCCACTCCACGTAAGTTAAGCGATTGTTTACGAGCTAAGTGGATTGCATTCTGGAAACTAATCGAGTGATCACCCCCCGAAACCCTCCCTCGGAGTATCACCGGACATTTCGCCGATGTAAAAGCGCACCTCGTCTGACGATTTTCGATTCCAGGTGGCGCACGTCGAATTCGATAGGGCTCGACGCCGGAAGATATTCATGCAAATATTCACTTATCTGCATGCATCAGTCAGTCAGAGTCAGAACTGATCTTGTTACCTACCTGCTTTATTCGCGTATCATCATCATCCATCATCCATCATCTCCCGGAATGTTAGAATAAAAATTATAATTTAATCGGGATGGGGGAGGGTTGTTTTTGAATAAGTGCGAAAAAATGTGCACAAAAACGGCCTGTAACTTTTTATGTTGCGTTTAGTAGCCCATTTGTTTGTGACGTTGTAAAAATGGTTGGCGCTTTGAATACGTCGAATTTGGGGGCGCTCGTTTACAGTTACGATTGTGTTTCAGATGAATTATGTAAATAGAATTTGTTTCGGATTTGTTTCGCCGGGGGCCGCGAGCTAACAAATTTCATTACGCCTCTCTGCGTTGTCGGATTATGTAATTCTTTTTCGTTAGGCGGCCGTAAAATTTGACGACCACACGCCGGTAACAAAATAAAGCCGGTTATTATATAACGGAATAAGCCGAAAAAAAATTGATATAAGTTCATTTTTACTGACGACTTTGGTGGAGGCGCCGGTGTCGAGTTTTCTTTATAGTGTTGTGCTACAATGCAGGAGACGAATTTGCTTTTGCGAAAGCGTCAGCCCCGGCGCAAATCATTTCCGGAAATAAACTACAAAACTCTAACGATTCCGCCTCGCCGACCACTTTATCCGAAAACGCAATTAAATTCCTGCGCTTCTCTTGATCTTCCATCATGACCGTCCTTATTGAGTTGGCCCGGATAATTTAATACCGGGCAATTTTTTTTTTCCTCAAATCGCTCGAAACTCGGTTCAGAATTTGCCCCCAGCCCCCCGGGTCAACCGAAGCAACCACAAAAATTTATATTCATTAGGTCTGCGAGCAATCATACAAAATAATTCCCCCTTTTTTTTTCGTCGTTGTTGTTAAACTAATAGCCAAACGGCGGCGGCGAACGCGCGCGGATAACCCAATTGATTACCGTCTGATTTAAATGCAAATGCGATTTGCAAACCGATACGCGCAAAAAAATTCCCGGCTAAACTGCAAATGAAAATTAAATTTCGTTTTCGCCGAATCCCAAAATTGAAATGACGGGGGGGCGGACGTTTTTAATGTGAGTGATTTAGTGCCGGCGTTATGAGGGTGCACTCGTCTGTTGATGTGATCTGTGGGGGGCGCCAGTCAATAAGTGGTAGTACGGGGGGGGCACAGCTTAAATCGCATTAACGCCCGCCGACCGAAATGTTTATTCAATTGCTGAGGCAAGCACGAAATAAATTGGCGAGATTTAAATAAGTAAACCTCACCCCCCGCCGGCGGCGCGGGCGCGGCGCCTTCTTTGTTGTAACAGGGGCGGTTTGTTTAATTTCGCCTGAAATCTGTCGCTGTAATTACGCGTCCAACTCGTCAAGAAACGTCTGCGGAGTCCGATCATTAAATTTCAGGACGGTTAATGTCACTTAAACACGTTACATTGTAACGTACGTATTTTATTTTTATCCAATGTTTCCTCGTTTACAATTTATCTAGCACTTTAAATACAAGGTGCTACTAGACTCGAGTCATTTGCTTTTTAACGTGTAGTATCAGTTTGCTTATTCCGTACCCGTTTCAGAATCTCTTAATATAGTCCATGATTTACTTCTGGGTTCAAAGCTTTCTGACAATAATGTTCAATGCCTTGGTGATCTTCTTAAAATCGCTTTACAACAAAATTTCTTTTCCTTTTCCAACAAAGTTTACTAACAAGTGGACTGACTGTAGCCTATCCTCAGTACTGGCGGATTTATTTATGGACCAACTTGAAAATAAATTCTTCGAATCCAACAACCCATTAATAATTAATCACATTGCTTTTTACTGCCGTTACGTAGATGATATTTCGTTTATCTTTAATGGTCCTCCTAAACTTATTGATTCTCTTCAATTTGCTCCACCTTAATATTTAAATTCACGTGCGAAAAAGAAACCAATAACTCAATTAATTTTTTGGATTTAACTCTCACCAAGATTGGTAATAAACTTTCTTACAAAATTTATAGAAAACCTACCTACAGCGATATTTGTATCCCTTATTCTTCTAGTCATTCATTAAGGTGCAGATAGACATGCGAGAAAACTTGCGTGAGCTACAGACACAACTCTGTTTATCTGCACATACCGTTTGTCCATCTGACAATGAGACATAGGGATTTAACATGGGAAAACAGAAATTGCTTTATATTATCTACCTGAGTATATATATATTAAATTCTGGGTTATAATCGGAAAGATTATTGCATTCAAAGTGTTTTGATACTAAATTTGTGCAGTTTTAGTTCTTAATTATTTAGAAATTAAGAAAAAAAGTTATTTTTTTTCCGGACAAGATTAGTAAGTATTTAACGAAGAGTTTACAAACGGATGTCGTGGTCAAGTTAATTTGTTCATGTTTCACAACCGTAAGGTCACGAGTTCAAATCCGAATGACACTTTTTTTTTCCTTTTCTTAAATATTTTTTCAGATTTGAAATCACTTAAACTCTTAAACTACTTTATTTTATTTATAAGTTTCATTTTAATATTAATTACCTATGTAACATAATAAATAAAGTTATAACTTTAACATAATAAAATTTTGCAAACGAAAAAATACTCATAAATGGAACATAATTAATATTAAAATGAAACTTATTAATACAATAATAAACTAGTTTAAGAGTGATTTCAAATCTGAAAAATATTTAAAAAAAAAAAAAGAGTATTCATTGGGATTTGAACTCGTGACCTTACGGTTGTGAAACATGAACAAACTAACTTGACCACGACATCCGTTTGGAAATTCTTCGTTAAATACCCACTAATCTTGTCCGGAAAAAAATAATAACTTTTTTCTTAATTTCTAAATAATTAACAACTAAAATTGCACAAATTTAGTATCAAAACACTTTGAATGCAATAATCTTTCTGATTATAACCCAGAATTTCATATAAATGTACTCAGGTAGATAATATAAGGCAATTTCTGTTTTCCCATGTTAAATCCCTATGTCTCATTGTCAGATGGACAAACGGTATATATAGACTGGCAAGAAAGAATCTAGCGCGAGATCTATCAGACATTCCAGCAAGTCGACTCGCAACCCTATTTACATTAGCGACATTAGTGTCGGACAGTAACTCGCGCAAGTTTTCTCGCATGTCTATCTGCACCTTAACAGCATAAACTGGCTATTTTTAATTCACTCTTTTATAGAGCCTTTTCTACACCAATGTCACACTCTGATTTTATCTATGAAATTAATGTCATCCTTCAAATTGCTTATAATTAATTTCCTTTAAACATAATCAGTAACTTGTTTTTTTGAATTAGATCTAAACTTATAAATAACTCAATTACTGTCATATTTTGTTTATGTATAACTGTGATATTTTATTCATATGTAACTTGTTGTGTTGACTACAGTATTGACGGCTGAGATATTTTATTATGATTCGATGCTACTGGCAAAAGAATAAACATCTATCCATCTACCTATAGCTTTTACTCCTAGAACACCTCATACTGAATGTCAATAGCTGATGATTCCTTATTTAGGATACATCTCTCAACAAATCAAACAATACTAATTTCAAAATTGCCTTTTCCAACAGAAAGAATCTTAAATTTGCCATTTCACATACCGAAAGTCACCGAAAGTTGTCTGATGAAAGTCGCGGTAAATTGGCAACATTGGGACACAATTGCTTTAAACTTCTGACAGCTTCTTCGGTACCAACTCTATCAAACAAGGGGTAATTCTGATTTCGTTATTTAAATAGAATGTGAAAATCCATTCGTGATACACGAAGGTCAGGACAATACATTTGAAAGACAAAGACTGTTGTGTAACGTTAGTTGATTTCCAAGTTGTATCCCTACCATGAGTGAAACCGACACTTTTTTAATGAAAACAAATTGAAGTGTTTTTCCTAAAAATTACAAGCGCTACTTGTGTTCGTCGTACAACACAAGGGTTACATTATGTAAATAAGGGGCTGACGTGGGTTGCATTCCAGGAAAAATTTAATTTGTTTTTACCTTTACGTACAAAGCCAAGACGTTTCGTACCATATATAAAAGAGATTCTTCTGAGAGATTATAAGTGCTAAGTATAGGGTTGCCATTTAATTGCATCGAAAATAAAAATAAATTAACGGCCTTCCGCCAGAGTGGCGCGGCGATATACGTCTAAAACTTACACTATTAATTTCCGCCTGTGAATTTAATACCTCGCGCTACATGTTCACTTTATTTTGCTCTTCTCATTTTCCGCGACGCGCCGTAAATTCGCCTTATTTTCCCGACGGCGTTGTTTATGAAATTGCGTCTCGGAAAATATTATTATTATTCCCTGAAAATGATTTTGTTGCAGATGACGAGAGCGGCGAGAAATCCGTGTCGGTCCTCCTGGCCGGCGAAGAATCCGAACTGACGTTCATCGACTTCGCAACCGCCGACTTATCCGTGAGTACCCCAAAGATTAATCGACGGCCCGATAGTGTTTAGCAAATTTCTCTATTCAGCGCGCCCCCCAACTTATCTCCCCAGAGGTAATTAGGGCCGAATTTACTCTAACGCCGTGAACTTTCGGGCGAAGTTTCGCGGCCGACTTTCCCCAAAGGAAGACTGCGCGAATAGAAAAATTTAAGCGGACCGTTCGGAAAACGTCTATCGAGTTTAACTTTGAATTTTATTAAGGCCGCGAAAGATGAAAATTAAAGTTCGCTTCAAGGTTTCGAATTCAAACCGACTCCTTCGAACTGGATTTTCTGCATTTCTCCAGTTTCTGAGGCGAAACCGGTCAATACAAGGAGCACTAGCCTAAAGCTTAAGTGACATCATCGTAACCGGTGTCCATCTCACTTGTGTCAAGTTGCAGCCTCAGCAATTTTTGGTGGTCACTTGTTCGAGTTAGTTGCGTCCCACTTGCGTCCAGTTGCAGTCTCAGCAATTTTTGGTGATCACTTGTTCGGGTCAGTTGCAAATTATTGCTCAATGTGACTTGAATAATAAATCGGTCCCTCTGCGTACGTTGATTCAGACCCGTACGTACGTTTGAAATTTGATGATTCCAATTAACTTTCTAACTTTGAAATAATAAATATTTGCACAGAATCCCGGCTTCTTACAGTCTCTTATAATTTCTTGCGCTGTCACGGAAACGTCCAGCGAAAGAAAGAAAGAAAAATGCGGCCGGAGACTTTCATAAATTTAATATTCGCGCTCCTTTTGTTCCCCGTAAATACGAGCGCCGCTGCAGCGCGGAGGGTAATATTTTTTTAATGACGGTGATGTTTCAAGCCTGAATGCACCGGCGGCCGCTTTTGTTTTCGATGATGTGAATGTAACTCGTTTGAGCAAGAGAATTGTTAAACAAAATCGTCCTTTTGCTTTTTTTTTATTAATTTTCAAAATTATGCCAGGTTTACTTCGCGTGCAATATTAAAATTAGCTGCGCCTTCATTCTTTATGTAAATCAAACCCCGAATAATTTTCGGCCTCGATTAATTTAAAATGCTGATTTTTTCTTGTATTTTAACATCAATTTCCTGCACGTTTTTTTTAGCTTCGCCTTCTTTTTCATCCTGCTCGCAAAAAGCAATTAATAAGGAACGTCGGACTCCCAGTAATCTGTTTTAATTAAGCGTGCTTACGAAAAACTTTTCAAATCGGAGCTAATGTGGAAGATGCATTGAGAATCCGAGTGGCTTCCTTTCGGGGATTCACTTCTCCTATTTTTTTCGAAGAATCATTATCATACTTGGAACATTTTGGAGTGTGATGAATTGCGTAACCATGGCAACACTCCGAAATGTCCGAAGGCTAATCATTATGCTTTTATCCTTAGATAACTTTGGATTAAATCTCGTTAAGTCATTCACAAGCCTGGAAGTTAAGTAAAAGCCTTTTTTTTTGTTTCAGCCTGAAAGTTGCATAAGCAAATACGTCGACCCACATGCCTACTGTGTCGTCTACTCGAGCGCGGACAGATCGAGTTTGGCGTGCGCCGAAAGAATCCTTCAGACCTTGTGGACCCTGGACACGATAAGCACGAGGGCTGTCATTCTGGTGGCTAACAAAGCTGATCTGGTTCGATCGCGGGTCGTCAGCACGGAAGGTTGGTTTTGTATTCGACGGTTAGGCGACAGGTGACAGATAACGAGGCATTATCCTCGCCATTAAGCTCCGCCGCGCAAACATATTACTCCTGTTTACCCGCACACATTATTACGTCACCTTTCAGGGATAGTTACAGTCGCATTTATAAGCCCCCGCGCGCGCTCGATACTTTTAATCGCTAAGATGCGCGCCGCCTGAACTCAAAAGAGCCGGTGGTAGTTAGAAGTTATAAACCCCCCAAGAATTTCCACTATTAATCACGATTGAGGGAACCCGTTTATCCGCAATGCAGCTGCGGGAATTCGCGTTATTCAGGTTAATTCCAGCAACCCCCGTTCCATTTCCTAAATATTTATGTTGGCCTGGAGGTGTTCTCGTAGCTTCCGTACATACCTATGTGCACGTTAATTGATTCGAAAGGAATTCGAATTCGAAAATAATTCCATAAACGAACGAATTGATTTCTCTAACAAAAGCCTGGGGGTAGTAACCATTTACGTAGTCACTCAATCACGACAGGATATCCGCTCGAGCGCGCTCTACATCCCCCGAGAGAGAATGCCCCGACTAAAATGTCATTACTAGATCAGCGTTTTGCGATCGGGTACTTTTGCGTGCCCCCGTTTTGATAAGCGCGAGCCCCCTAATCTCATTTTGATAAGAGACTGCCTCCGCTGCTAGACCGATTCGGATCGGGGGGACGACACGTTGTTATTGATATTCACTTAGCGTTGGGTCACTGACTCTCCGCCATTGATTTTCGTCTGAATTCGTTCGGGGAGATGTTTGTTTTAAACATGGGAGGAACTGCGTCGGATTACGTTCGTTTTTAGTGCCCTTTTCGATCTGCCGATCGGATTCGAAGATGCACGCTGTTTGCTTAGGAAAAATTCGAATTGGAAATGTGACGAAATCTAAGGGGTAAAAGCTCTTTATTTTATGGATTACGTACTAAGAATTATGCAATTATGCACTATATTTGAAATCGTGGCCCCTTAAAATTTGGTAATGTAGGCAACACATTCTACTTCCGTGCTTTCAATATCTTACGGAAACGAAGTTATTTCTCATATGGTTAATGGGTTGCCTAATCTAAAATCTTCGGGAATGATGGAATAAGTAATTCGGATTTTTCTTCAGTGCTATGACAGAGCTGTCACGCAAACTAAATATAATCAAGGGGAATTCAAATAAAACAAATCGGACGTGTAGAGGCAAGGGGAAAAAAGTCGCACGTTCGAGCTGCAAATAAACACCGATTTGGGTGTTTTCCAGTGCTCTAATTAAATTTTATTCGACGGGGCGCTCCGCTCTGTCCACCTTCCACAAATTTATCTTGTTGTCTTTGTTGACACGCCGCCGTCCGGAGGACTGTCGGTTAATTTGTTTGCGCCCTAATGAAATTATGGCGAGACCGGAACACGCCGTTTCTTATTTCAAATTAAAGTGAAACGTATTTCCTTATTACTTCCTTATCTCAGTTTTTTTTTTTCTCGTGCGACGCTTTGCGCCGCATGCGAGGGCGTTCTTCTGAATAATTTATTGTAACCTTTCGCCGCTTATGTTAATGTTAAATACGAAAAAAAAATTGGGGCGTTTACTTTCGACAGTCATCATGCTATCAGCAAAAGCCGTACACACGTACAACCTCAATCAAAAGTAATGAAACGCTCAAAACCGAAACGCTGTAGTCAAAGAGAGAAGATACCGAGTGAGATGAAGTCTTATGACGAACGAATGTTTCCGAAGTCCTTCGGAATCCCACAACACGTTGCGCTCTCTCTAACTCGGCATCGTTGCACTCTGACTACAGTGTTTCGGTTTTCAAAGTTTCATTACTTTTGATTGAGGCTGTACGTCTATACCAGAGTAGAGAGAACAAATAGGAGAAAGTACAGAGACGAAAGCAAAAACCGAAACAAAACAAGGAAAAGAAAATTTAAAAAATAGTGAAACGTAACGTTAATTATCTCGGATGGGGATGCAGCCCTCGGAACGTGCCTTAAACGGTTCGGCAGCTTCTAACAGGGGTCCTACTCTGCCAATGCGATATCATGGTAGAAAGGATCTCGAGCAAAACTCGTTCGGAGAGAACCAAACGGCGCCACAACTCAAACCAGATGGTGATTTTAACTCCCACAATCGATACTCAACCATTACGTAATTGGCTTCCCAACTTGAGCATTAATAAGAATTTCTGTTGTATAATTAGCAAGAACGTGAGGGGCTAAAACCAACTCCTACTTTACATAATTGGCGGCGCCCAACGTGGGGCAGAACTCAACAAGTACAATCGTTAATTTGTTGGCGCCCAACGTGAGGCAAAAGATCGTTTCGATTATTTTCAATCACCCCCCCCCCAATCCTTTGATTTCCGAATTTAAAAAGCGGAAATTTGCTTCGGTTTTGATTAATTACAACAGTGGGTCCGGAATGTAAGCCGAAACTATGTCGCGATTTAATTATTTTCCAATCGCGCCATTAAATAATACGAATTTCGCGCAGTACAGAAAATGAGTTATTTGCAGTTGACCCTTTTGATTAATGGCGCGCGCGCGCGCCCCCCGCGTGCAATTACAAACTTAGCAGCAGGTTCGTTATTGTTATTCATTAATTGTACGGACGGATACAAAAGGCCCCGGATTCAATTGTGCTTGCTCTTCGGCGTTCGACGTTCAGCGCGGCGAACGTGTCACGTAAAATATTACGAGAGCCGGGGGGGGGGCTTCAAAGGAATTAATTTGGCCCCGAAATTGTAATACCCCGCCGCTTTTTACGCCCCGTTTGATTTAATATGTAAATCATTTGCGACGAATGATATGGCACATTTTTTTCTTGGGGAGGGAAGGCACCCCCCGCCCCCCAAACTTCCAATAAACATTCGTTCGGGAAACTTTTCAATTATACTTTTAGGGATTTCGTTCCGGTGCGCTCCGCGCCGCGCCGGGGCGATAACGATGAAAGTTCTGTTGTGTTTAACTTTTCAGTAAAAAAAATATTCATCGGAATTTATTTGGTATAGTACGTGAGCGAGTTTTGATTAAATAACTGATTGAGCGAGTCAAGTTGCGAAAGCTCTATTTAACCTGATAAAACCTGCGCGGAAAGTTTCGCGGACGTGAATGTGAATAGACGAATTTTCCTGGAAATATTTTCACCTCGCAGCGTACAAAAGCTTTGAAACGGACGCGCGAGTTTTCAAAATGATTGACAAACGAATATCTGAGCTTTTTTTTATTTAAAATTTTCGCTCGACGTTGCATGAAAATAATGCGAGCTGTTTTCACCCCAACAATCCCTGATAAAATATAATAACTTCTGCAATGGCATTTTTTAATCATCACTATGATATCGTTTGCTGAAATACAAACAATCAATTGTAATTCGTAAAGTCGTTAAAACATTTGCATTTTATCTCCGAACAAGCGAAAATAGGTCTTTCTTTACAACTTGAAGCGAGCAAAACTCAATTAAGAGGCTCAAACTTTTAATTGGCTCTTAAGAGCCGAAGAAATCGTCACGTATCGCTCGGCGTAAATTAATTATTTAACGATTCGCTCGTTCGCAATAATTAACACCGTTCCCTTCTTCGTTCCAGAGGGCAAATCGATGGCGACCTCCTTCGACTGCAAGTACATAGAGACATCTGTGGGCATCAACCACAACGTGGACGAGCTCTTGGTGGGCATCCTCACTCAGATCCGGCTGAAGTTAGAGAACCCTGAAAAGACGAGGGACCTGTTCAGGAAGCGGAGCTCGTCGAAGCGCAACTTGAGCCGGAACAAGTCGCCGGCCTCGACGACAGGGACCCCCACGGGGAGCGCGCAGAATTCGCCGAAGAAATACAGGGGGTCGAGGACGTCGGCGAGCCTGAAAGTCAGGAGCCTGCTCGGCAAAGTGTGGGCCAGGGACAGTAAATCGAAATCGTGCGAGAATCTGCACGTCCTTTAAGAAAAACAAGAAACAAAATTCCATTTCTTTTCTCTTTCAATCACCAGTCAATAAATTTAATTAATACTTTGTCCGTCGAAAGGGTAAACAAATTTCAGGCTGAATGAAGTAATTCGGGCCGTAAATTAAGAATAAGAATATTTATGATGAACGTATTTGTAGATGTTATTATTATTATTATTATTATAAATAACAGAATACGCTTAACGTGGTCAACTATTTCAGTACAGTCTGTCTAAGTAGGTGAATATTTTGTATCGTTAAAGAAAACAAAATTAGAGCGCGGAAGCGAAAGAGTATTTTTATTCCTAAAGTAAAATTTTTATGAGAGGGTTAAAAGTAAAATAATTTAGGCTAGCGGTAGGTGTAAGGCATTTAATCTACTTCGTGCGTACATGTTTTTATCAACCGGACCAAATTTGACTTGGACTTATCTCCGCAAAGTGGGTTTGAAAACGGACGATTGAAAATTGATGATGACTTTTCGGACAGCTTGATAAAAACGCACTTGTTTTTATAATTTTATAATAGTAGAGCGTTTGTACGAATTTATTTTATATAATTTTTAACATTTTTGTACAAAATACATTGAAGTTCCTTTGTTATTTCTTTCTTTATTATTATTTTTAACCGTCTGCGTTACTAACAACGGGGTTTAACTTTCAATTACTTCAATTTAATTCGTTTATTTTACACAGGGTGTCCCATGACATAACGACCATAGCTCAAGGTCATTTTAAGTCAAAAATGAATACGTGCTCTAAACTTACAATTAGTTAGTTGTAAATGTGAGAGAGGGGTGGTTAACCGGTTGACCGGTTACACCATGTTCCTCTAGATGTCACGACGAGAGTGAGAGAGTTCTACATTACGCCCAAACTCTGTGACGTAATTCATTTTATTAAAAAAATAATCAACAATTTCCACTTCTTCCCCTCACTCTTTTACTGAAATTTTAATCAAACCATGAAGGAATCAAGTAGCAATTTTTTCGTACGTTTCTGGTTTAGCCACAAATTGCTATCAGTGTCCCCTTTTATGTGGAATTCCCCGCCGCTACATATTTATCGGGATTGACGAAATTTCTTTTAAATGAAATCTAGTTAAAAATAAATATGTATATATTCAGAATAGGTAAAAGCAAGTACAAATCGAATTAAGGAATTTGGAACGAAGCGAAATTCTAAACAGTATTAAAACATTAACTCAAAACCACGTATGATCGAACAACATTTAGGACAATTTTATTAAAGAAACATAATAATTCAGTCAAATTATTATAAAGAGCATAACTTAGACGCATGTAAAATTTAAATGCACTTGAAGATTACTTCAGAACGATACACGAGACAATACAAAACAAATTCGAAATAATTTATAATATACTGTGTACACACTTTGATAGGTGATAGTAATGACCAAAACAAGAAAAGAATTCAAATAAACCCAGATCTAATTCTTAATGGTTTTCGAGATATGGGACTTTGAAAGTCGCCCCACCCTCTTCCGGGAATATGGCCCTGTAGCGGCCCTCCCGGTCGTCCGATCTTCAAACGCGTGGCGGCATCGCGTTCCTCGTCATTTTCTGCCCTACGATGACGTGCAGCTCGGTTCGATCCGAGCCCCCTAAGGTACCGTAAAAAATTCCGGAAGAAAAGCTTGCAAATTCGTCAAATTTCAAAAAATCGTATCTCGAAAAAACGCATTCTCTCGGAATATAGGCCCCATAGGTTAGGTATCCGGGGAGATCTTCTTGCGTGTGAGAGAGTTTTAAAAAATTCTAAGCTCACGTAATCGAGAAATTTTCGAAAATGTGTAAAAATGGCGGTTTTCGGGACATAATTAAAATCCAGGACCGAATTCGGGGCCGAGCGTCCTCGGATATAAAGATTTTACCCCCCCCCCATACCTACGTTCCGAGTTTGATCCGATTTGATTATTAAATAAGGGCGGTGGAATTTTTTGAACGCTCAAAAACGGCCATTTTTGGAAACTCTCATACAAAATCGTTTCCCCCTCGCGCCCGATCGCAAAATCGACCCCGCCGTCGGTTTCTAGGATCTTTTCTACCATACAATGACGTACAGCTCGATTCGATCCGAGCCCCCTATGGTACCGTAAAAAAATCCGGAAGAATCCGGAGAAATCCGAAAAAAATTCTCGAAAAATGGTCTGCAAACGTGCACCTCCGTTTGGTTACAAATTTTTTAATTAAAAATTAAAAAAGTGCTTGCATATTTTATAGTTCCTAATGAGTTTTGGACGTAATATAATATAATAAGACATTGTTGACTTAAATGACAACTACGGCTGTTACGTTATGGGACACCCTATGTATTCGTAAGTGACAATTTTTAATTTCCTGATAGGTATGCCTTGCATCTTTTATGCGCTACCGGTCGAGTCATCTGCCCATATGCTTCAATGAGAAAGAAAGAGAAGGAAGATGACAATGAAACGTGAGAAGGCGAAGCTGTTGCTATGCTTGCAATTAAAAATCATATCTGCGAAGATTTACGACTCGTCCATCTAAAGACCTCGGCTGTGAAGCAAAAATGTAACCTCCCCCCTTGTCCATGGATGCTCCCGACCCTTATTTAAGGGTGTAAGGGCGTTCATGCCCCAATCTTCTCTCCAAGCGCCGTCCTCTCTTGGTTCGTTGTCCTTTTCGCTCCCTTTCTTTCTCATTGAAGCATGTGGGCAGGTAACTCGACCGGAAGCGCGTTGAAGGTGTCTCTGTATTTCCTAGTTTTGGCCATTTCGATTATCTTAGCTTACCTTTCATTAAGGCCGGATTCCACTGAGGCAACACGTAGCATAGTCGAGCAGGTCAGTCCAGGTCAAAAGTGGCCGTCTCGTTTCAACAACAAATACGACGCAGATAAACAGGTATACGTCATGGTAAAACGTACAAAATCACGTCGCTACGTGAATTTTAAAAAAATTACTAATAAGCTTTAATATCACCGACCGGGCAACAAAGGCAGAAAGAAAAAAGTTTTTTAATCAATTTATCGGGGCCGTCTCAACTGATTCAAGATTAGCCGGCCCTCTCTCCCCCTCCCTCCCCCGTTCTATCGTTGTGGCAAGAATTAGAAATTAGAATTAGAGAATCGCCCATCGAACATTGGGTCCAGTCAAAGCAAAGAAAAAACACCAATTGTTACGCCACGCCGCCAGACGGCGCGCGTGCTGTTACGAGTTCACACGCTGGGTATTTTAAAGAAAAAAAAAAAAAAACGTTGCATAGAAAACGCAATAATATCAAATTACGTGTTGTTACTATTATTATTATTATATTATGTGTACGTGTGTAGTTGAAAATTTTTTAAATCGGGTCCACACATACGCCAGACGCTGTCTATAGTTTTCTAAGTTTTACGTGTAATATAGTCTACCTGTAAAAATGATTATGTCAACCCTGTATAGTATCTCTGTGTACCAATCAAATTATACTATAAATACGTCGCATAGGGATTATATTGCGATGTATGTTTTAGGGGAGTTTTAGGGAATTTTATGAACACCAACATGTTAAAATTGCTTGCAATCTCTAAAACTGTTGGGGCCGGATTCTCAACGTTGGTTTTGCTTTAAATCAACGTTAAGAAACCGCCCCTAAAGTAAAATCGCTGATCGCGGATCATTCTACGCGTGAAAATTTTAATAAAACAGAAGACCTCTCGCCAAATGATCTCGTTCAATGATTTTCGTGTAAGTCCCTCATTAATTCGAGTATATTTACGGATGAATATCAAAATTTTTACTGTAGACGATTTGACCAATTTTATTTGTGCCTTGCATAGGCTTTCGTAGGGTGAAAACTGCATAGAGACAAAAAGAAAAACACTAACCGCAAACCGGACTGAAGACGTAAGTTAATGACACATTCCATATCTCTATGCGTTAGATGTATCTACTTACTAGGTAATAAGTATTAGGAGAAACGTTTAATATCAGTATTTGGAACGTTAGTATTACCGTGTCTTTTCGATTTTGCTGTCGTGCAACAATATTTGTGTAACTTTGCCCCTTTTTCTATGTACGGCTGGCACGCACTCATCGTTTCCCTCGTATTTATTTTCATTTCCTCATGCGTTGCTCGCTGATGTACCGTGGCGAGCCGTTTTTTGCTCCTTGCACGCGGAGAAATTACGTTTCGAAAAGCATAAAGTATATGACTTCCGTGAAGTCGCTTCGAGTCGAAACGTGACTTTTCCGGGGCCGATCCCGAATTGAATGCATATATTAAATGTCGTTTTCCATGTTGTTGTATTTTGCAGAGTTCGGCGCTTTAAACGAGACGCTGCGACTTTGTTTAGAAACGAAAGCGACCGATCCTTGCTAAATATAGGAAGAAATCAGGCGATTAAAGTGTATCTTGCCTCAAGAGAAAACTGATCGATTTGTTTAGACCGCTGTTACAAAAGGACCTGTTCGGGTCTTCTGTTGTAGCAGTGTCACATATTTTCGTTCAAAAGAAACTGCCTTACAGTTTCCCCCAACTGCTTCACAGTTTCCTCGACAAAGTGTTTGTAAGGAAGAACGACAGTGCAGGCGATAGTTTAACAGTTGCGGAATCTCTGAAATCCCTTGGACCAAAATTGAGACAAAAATTGAAGTAATGAATCTGTAAAGAAAAAGTGAAAAGGACGTCACACTGCAAAGTTTCAAAGATGATAAGTAAGTATACGCAAAATTGAAGACGATTGATGAAAATATTTTAAACGAAAATTCTGCTCTCGCAGAAAATTCGACCCGGCGCGGTCGGTCAAATTTCAATGCAACTTCCCCGGTCCAATTAAGCCGTACGCGTAGAGGGATGATAGAGCTATCTTCCGGTTGAAACACCTGGACGATATCACTTCCGTTTCCGGAGCGTTATTTAACCGGAGTCGAAGTCTAAATCCTCCAGAGCCAGCCCTGAGCGTTCCACCGGAACGGGCGGGGCTTCAAAAGACTCAGGAGAAACTAACCTAACGGCCCTCATTAAGGCTATCACATTCCTGAGGATTACCAGCTGGTGATAGTGGTTCTACGATTCCTTATCAGTGTAAGAAGACTCTACTTTTTCCCCTTGCTTCATTCCCTAGCACGTTTCTACTAACACTTGATTTTAAACTGGTAACATCTCGTATTGTTTCTTTCGCGTTCTTTCGTACCATCTCATTCATTGTGCTTTCGCACGTACCACCGTATCTTCTTCTAAAAGCTGCCTATTTGATTCATTCGATAGTTCCCGATGAGATATACCATTTTCCTTCTTCCTTATAGGATTATTGGTGTTGTTGTTATTACTGGCCTTTCGGTGATTTTTCTTCATTTCTACCGATATCGTTTCTGCCGCACGTACTATTTCATTGTGAAAATTTCAAAAATCACTCGGAAGAATCCACCACAGCTCTAAGCCGAGAGATGGCGCCTTGGATCACATCTTACATATGTATAAATAGTCAAAGTCAAAGAGACGATTGACATTTTCTCTTTAGTTCTGTTTATCGCGATCCGGTCACTTTCTGTGAGCTCTCCTTGCCGTCAGAAACCAACCAACAAAGCTATCATGCTTTCACTTGCGTTTTAAGCCAAGAGATGGCTCCTTATACCGCTCAACATGACTCACCATAAATTGATTAGGATTGATTTTGCCTCAATCAGTTTCTTTGATCGTCTCTTGTTCTTAGAAGCTATCACAGATCTCTTTACCTGCTTTTTAAACCGAGAGATGGCGCACATTATCGCATTACAAGTCGAGAACAAAAGGACGATTAACATCCTTTTAGTTTTATTCGCGAATAGAACTATTCGTCATGATCCAATCACTTTCTGTGGACGCCCCTAGCCCTGAGGAACCATGAAAGCTTTCGTTTATGTTTGCGTTTGCTTTTTAAGCCAAGAGATGGCGCCCCTTACCGTTCACTTTAGATGCATTCGACGTTCAAAGTTTTGAAGATGGGCACGCCGGTCTGTAAGCCTTCTGTATGAATTATGTTTGCGACTGATTTTGAGTCTTGATTCAATCAATTTCTACGAGCTAACACCTTTTGCCTCCAAAATCAGATTTTTGGTTACTTTTACTTTTTAAGCCAAGAGATGGCATCTTAAATCACTCACTGTAAATTAATTGTGATTTTGTTTTCTATTTTATCCCCTTTTCTTTATTCAACTCTTGAGCTTATAGAATCTATCACAGCTCTCTTTATCTGCTTTTTCGTACGACCATAAAAAAGGAAGAAGGACTGCCAGTCACGAAAATAAATCGTTACATCTTCGTTTCACACGAATCTTAATGAATAATGTCTTCTCCTGAAAGCTGCCTAATTTCGTAGTTCGACAGTCCTCGATGATATCCTTTCCTCTTTCTATTTGGAACTAGTGGTATTAGTGGTTCTTTCTTTCTTCTGGTATCGTTGTATCTTAACCATATACGTTTTAAACACTTTTTTTAATTGATGATAAAGTATTAAAAAATGCATTCTGGCCAAAATCGTTTGCAGTGGCGACTTCTGCGCAAATCCAACACCTTCCAAGTCAGCACCAACTGCGCAAAAGAAAAGGGGGAGAAGAAGAACTGTCAGTCATGAAAATAAATTGGTTCGTCTTCGTTTCACGCTAATTTTAATGGATCGCTTCAAAGATTAGTTAAATCAAGACGTTTCTTAGTTGCTAATTTGACTTGAATTTCTTTCTGTGAAAATATTCTTTCTGGCGGAGCAAGTTGTCTCGAAAATGTCACGATGGTGGCTACATCTTTGGAGGGAATGTGTAACTAAACCGTTACCATTCAATAGGAACTGAAAGTCAGGTGTTTCCTATTTGAAAGGGAACAGCAATCAAAGCTCATGTTTGGACGAGTCTATGAAAAGACTTTTATGAAACACTTTTCAGGAATCTCACAGTACTTTCTTCAAATCTGCGTTTTCCTTTTTCGTTACTTAACGTACCGTACTTTGGCTTATCGTCAGTTAAATCTGAACTTCTATCCGCTATATGGAAGAGTATTTTGTATGGGTCTTAGTATTTTGTTTCTGATTGTTTCTTTCAGTGCTTTACTCTCACGACTTTTTCGCACCCCCCATTTGTCTTCAGAGTTCTTTATTATTCATTCATTCAACGGCATTTCGTAGATTTTACTTTTTACAATTATCTTACCTGATCCTAGCCTTATCCATTTCATTCTAGCTTCTCCTTTTTCTTTAGTCTTACTTTACTCACATCCACCGAATCAATCTTACATAACAGCCATCATTTTCAGAGATGTATTGAAACGATGTCGAAAGAAAGGGCAAGACTAAACAACAACATACAGCACAAAGGAAGGAGAAATCACGTATTGAAGCAGCTTAATGAAAATCGTTGAATTTTATTTTATAAAAAAAGAAGATATGAAATTAGTACGCCCCTGAGCAATCGAACTTCTTTCAACTCGTAAATATTTAGCGCCCCAGATTTAAGCTGTACGTTCTGAATTTCATAATTGCGGAAATACAGGGTCTCGATTTTAATTTTTGTGAGATTTAAAGATTGTATTTTAAGAATGGTACTTGGCAATCGTCTTTAAAATAGAAAAAGCCGAAAAGAGTGCCTGAAAAACAACG
Organism: Dorcus hopei; assembly: GCA_033060865.1. Lineage (NCBI taxonomy): Eukaryota > Metazoa > Arthropoda > Insecta > Coleoptera > Lucanidae > Dorcus > Dorcus hopei. Next base: position 30,926,742 of record CM065426.1, read on the forward strand.
TTTCGTTTGTTTCTAAGCTACATAGTAAAAGTATTCAATGTAGTCGACGAGATAATGCCAAATTACAAGAAAGAAATTTAGCAGGAAATCGCTTAAAGGCGGACGAACTCTGCAATCTAATTTTTCACGTTCGGAAAACCGGGTATCCTGCTTAGAGTTGGTAGATTTTCGTGGAGTATTCGTTCTCTTTTTACGTGTATGTATGTACAAAAAAAAAATGGATGTTGACGTTTGGTTCACGTTCTGCGGGGCGCATCTTTTCTTTCTTAATTTCTAAGTCGTTACGATTACTTACAATTAGGATTGAACACTCCTATTCGTGGTCATGCACAATTTGGAATTTTGAAGTTTGTAAATTTATAAACCTATACATTGTAAGATTATATTAACACAACATTTATATATTCATGTATTAAATCGAGTTTATAACAATAAATTTTTGCTGTGAAGTAAGTTGGAGTATACTTTTTTGTAATTCACTACGTTATGCCTGTAATCAAGATATTAATCCGTCAGTTTATCAATGTACAGTTTACGAGAAAGACAATTAAGACAAAATAAAACAATCACGGCCCTGTGATATCGTGGCCAAGCATTTTCGTAGCACATTTTCATACAAAAAAATGAATAATAAACGAAGTTGAAAGCAATGAAACTCATGCTTGCAGGAAACTGGATTTTTAAAAACGTTGATTATTTACAGAAGTAATCCTTCTAGAATCATTTTATTTGCTAATACCAGTTTCTGTAGGTTAAGCTTTCACAAAAGAAAATATGTACGTTCCCGGCGCGGCCATTAATTACAGAAATCGCCGTTCGATTAATCTGATCGTTCGTCAAGTGAGTAATCAATTCACTTCACGTTCGTCCTGCCAGGATCCGCGTCCACGATTATTTAAGCGGCGCAATAATTATAATAATGGCAGAGTTCTATCTCTTCGGCATTCGAGGAGGATTTTTTTCTTAATCGCGCCGTTTGTAACCCGCCCGCAGATTCACGAAAAAGGAGTGCCTAACAGGAACGTATAAATTTCGCGGGATAACTGTTTTATGCTCGATGTGTGTTCCGCGCGTCCGACAACAAAAACCGGATGGTTTATAAACGCGGAAACGGAGCGCATAATAATGCAGGCCGGAGTGCTCCGGTTCGTAATTGTAAGAGAGGTGAACGCCGGTTGAGATATCGGTTATTATGGCAATTATTCCTCTTTAAGAAATTACGGGGAAATGTTCGGAATGCCTTGCGAAATTGAGTGCCGTTTAAATTTAATTAAACCAATTGTGCACGTTTAAAGTAAATAATGACAACAATTTTAGATTATTTATTGTGTTATTATTGATATTATTAACTCCCCCCCCCCACCCCCTGCAACAACAAATTACAATGTAAGCAATAATGCCCAGGCATTAAAGCATTCATAACTTTGGAAAATTGAGATGTTCACTGCCACCAGCTATTCATACTGAAGTTATTTAACGAAACCCCCAAAAATAAGTTCCTCATCTTGAAACCCCCCTGGGCCCCTAGCTAGACCTTATTGTGCAATATTTGCTTCAATTTCTACAATAAAAAATTCTTGGGTTGCAGATAGAACACGTTCTATTTTTCTGGATAGATTTTGGTGGTCCCGCATTCGAAAAAACATTGCCACAAGATAAAAGCAATTTTTAAAACGTTCGTCGTTAAATGAGTAAAACTAATAACAATAATAACGGTTTCGGACAGATGCCTTCCACCGATCCGGCGTTTTTACAACTCGAGTGTAATTGCCTGAAATCGAGGTGGTCTCGGTACTCCTAATTACGCGCGCTGCGAGCTCTTTTGCTTTTTGCATTTTTGCAGTCGCCCGCCGTATGCAAAGCTAACGTCGAATTAAATTAGTAACTGTAATCGTTTTTTTCGTCGTGTGTACGCCGCAGCGATTTAATCTAATCCGCGACGTATCGACGCGAATTTAAAAAATCGTAATAATAATAACGATTTGAGAGCGCGTTTTTTACTATATTTTTTTTAATTAAGCGAGAATAAAACTCGTTACAACGTTAATGAGTGATCTTGCAAGGTATCGCGGAATACAGTTATTTAAATTTAAGTTGATTACAGCAAGCAAGGTGTAACTCGATTTTATTACATATTTTATTTTATTTTCTTAAACATCGAAGTGAATCTGTAGCGTGCGTGGATTGGGTTAACATAATAATAACACAAAACAAACAGGGCACTCGTTCTTTTGAAATATTCTAGAAAATAATTACTCTCATTTACTTTTTTATTTTGCTGAGCGTTTCATTTTAAAATAAATTAAAATTCTGCGTCCTTTGCCTACGTTTTGAACGAGGAGGTATGTTGTACCTATCTATCGAATATTAAAAATTTGCTTGTCGTTTCTCGCGTGCTTTAATGAACTGATTAAAGAAAGAAGAACTCGTGAAACAGTTAGATGTTGCAAATTGATAAATGCAGATGCCACGGGCGTGCTTTTGAAAGCACTCATGGACGCCGCCCGGTGCTCGCAGCCCAGAAATTACCTTTCGTTAATAGTAATAATAACAATAATTTATTGTCTCATTAAGCGGCTGTGAACGCAGACGCAATCGTAATTACAATCAACAATGTGCAGAATTCATTAAAATAAAATAATTACGATAAAATTTCTTCATTATTAAAATTTAAAACCGAAGTCAGTAGACATTTGATTAGTGTAACTAGAGAGCGGAATCTCGTCGTTAACGTAAACTGTAAGCCGTGTAAAATCAAAGCTGGATACCATCTAGAAAGTGTCTTAAACCGTTTGAACTTCCAGCCAAAAGAATAGCGGCCGCTTATCAGCCATTAATAAGCTCGGAAGAACAGAACAGCAAATGAATTCAATTCGAAAAGAAACGGCGTTCAAAGAAAAGCGTTCACCGTTAGGAAACGTCGTTCGGGTTCGCGTGCAGCGCTGCCAATCTCACTGTCACTATAGGATTTTAATACCCGGCAGTTTATGGTGTTTAGCGACCGGTGGATGCGGTCACGATATTCTAATTAAGTATCAGAAACACTCGCACTCCGTAATGGCGCGTAATCGCTTCATTCTACGACGGATTTAAATTTCGAAAAGGTTTTTTTCTATCGCGTTGTTTGATTACCAGGAAACGTTCTGCATCAATAAACTGACGCATCCATTATTCGAAAGTAAATTAAAACGTAACGATTCGGATCGGCTAAATCGAAATATCAAACATCCAGGGCAATTAACACAAAAGTAATCGCTGACATAACAGTTTTTCTGCTTTGCTGCGCGATGATTAGGTGTTACTTCGCACCTTCTCCATCTGGGTCAAGCCTAATTATTTCCTTTTTTTTTTTTTAAATGATTTCAGGCCGCGACTTTGTATTCGCATTTTTACACCTCCCGAAGAATACAGTTAATTTCGTTGTTGTTGTTGTTGTTGAATGAACGCGAGAGATCTTCGGCAGAAGAAGAAGAAGAAGTGCTGCTGCCACGTGCATCCGTATCGAATCGAAGCAAATGCATTAGCATATTTAGTCATATGAACAATGGGCCATAAATAAATGTACCGTTGAGTAAATTATAGGCGTTAAGATATTTCGCCGTCGACAATTCAGCGGTTTTGTTTATCTATGTGCAATTTGCAGTAAAATATTTAAGACATCGATATCGCTAACCGTTCCGTGCACTCCAACGGTTACCGTCGCAAATACAAGAAGGACGCTCGCTTCCTTGTTTGTTGTCGATTTATTTATTTTCCTCTCGGTCTTCTTTTTTCTGTTAGTAGATATACTACGCCGGTTCTGACTCAATCTCCCATAGGGTTTAACATGGGGGGGACTAAAAAAGTTAAATGCTTCCGGGTATGTGTGGTTGCCTATCGTGGTGGTGCAGGAGAACTGGTTTTAACTGCTCGGAAACTGCACCAGTTCCGGAGCAGTTAAAATCCCGCCCATCACGCCACCACGATAGGCAACCATACATACCCGGAAGCTTTAGACCCCCGTGTTAAACCTTATGGGAAATTGCTCCTTCCATAAGCACCAGATTTTTCCAGCCGTTGCCTTCAGTTCGTATAACCCCCTCTATTTTTTTTCGTCTTTCTTTCTGCGCATTCCCTCGTGTTTCATTTTCTCTGTGTACGTATAAATAATGTCAGGGAATGCTGTTTTTATCAGAGAGGAAATTAGTGTCTAATTTCTTTCGTTAATGAACTCCTGTCTCTAGGCTAATGTGTTTTCGTTAATTTTCTCGTTCAAGCATGCGGTAGTGTTAGTTCAATTATCCGCTTAATTAAGCACTGCGGACAATTAAAGCTTCCTCTGCAAAAACTCCAAATCACGTGCTGGTTAAGCATCGAACAGCGTTTTGCTTTCTAATTACCGTTTTTTTTTTCTTTTGGCCCCCAGACGTTGAATGCCGATCCCCTTATAACGAGCTGAGAATAAAATTGCAACGTGGAAGTTGAATCTAAATTGTTGATCGCGCCGGCTGCCCGCTTAATCGAAGAGGTGGTGTGTTCAAGCGAGAAAAATATGTAAATACGTTGATGGCCGTTTCATGTATGTGCCTATGTACAGTAGGTCAGGTGCACTAGGTTAGTTACTTCTCCGTAAAGACATGTCAGGCGACCGACAAACGCAATAAATATCCACACGGTGAAGGTTCGTTGAGTTTGAACAAGTTTCTGTTGCTTAGCGACTACAGCCAAAATTATTTTATAACTTCTCCGAAAAGCTTTCGCAAATCTACCACGTGAAAAGAATCTTTCGAATCATTAATATAATGTAACGTGTCCAGTACAAATCCATCTTCCGTATGGTTATTTCGTTTATCAAGTCGAACCCGTGTGCAAGTAATGATATCCCATCAAGTTCGAAATCAATCTCGGAAACGTACCCGGAATCGTGACTTTAGATTGCGTTCCTTAGCCGGAATGAATTCCCCCCGACACGTATATTAAGTATATTAATGGAGTGTTATTCTTTTGAATTCGTTTCTTTGGGAGTGGACGCACAATGCTGCTGTGATGGTAATATCGGGGACTTAATCGAGTCATTTTATTATTAGGTACGTGGTGTGTATACGTAATGGAGTTTTTGAAATTCAAATCCTTGTGCGGGCCACGTGACGGAGAAAGCGTCTCAAGTTCTCAAGACACAAATTTGAGAAATCTTCAAGACTTAGTTGCGACGACTTACTTGAAAGAAATGAGACTTTGTTGCCGTTCGCCAATCGTAAAACCTGTTTCCATCTTTTATGTCTTCGTTATTAAAGCCAAAGCTGTCATAAAGCGGGTTTTGATTGCATGTCATGAGTCTCTCTCGTCGGATACAATGCGTAAATATTTAGTCGAAGACCGTAATTAACAGCTAATAACATTCATGCGATCGTTTGTTTAAAATTACTTACTAGTTTAGAAAGGCTGCGCAGATTATAAAACGTAGCAACGTTAATTGTAAATGCAACCACATATTATAACATGTGTTTTTTTAAAAATGCCATAAAGGTTGGCCATGAAAATTAAAACTCATGTCGTAGCTTGGCATCTAACACATGCCAAATCTGAAAATTTGAAGTAAATGAATGGGGCTAAGACATGAATTTTCTTTTCCACAGCCACCCCTTATGGCATTTTTAAAAAAACACAGCAATAAGTGAGGGCTACTTGCTGGCATTTTTCTGAATTCGACACATGAAATTTCAGAGATCAATTTTACAAAAAAAACCATATGCGTTGTAATTTTAAAGAATCGTCGATGACGACACAGTCCGAAATTATGAGGTCATAAGGAGAAATATTTGTAAAAAATAATTAGCCATTTAACTTTCGTTTTAAACTTTTTTTCGTTAGACTATCTTCGATGTTCCCTAGTTTTTATTCACCCTGCATGTAAGCTGTAATGGCAATGTAATTACCTTGTTAGTTGAAAATTTATACAAAATATCAAAATTATTCTTAGTACAAGTTTTATAATGATTAGTAGAATGTTCGGAGAACAAAAGTTATAAATAATAATAACAATAATAAACTTTATTGGTATACAAGCACAATACAACCTACAAGTACAAGCGTATTTTTAAATAGCAATATAAATATTATGTGACTCTTATGATTTTTTTCAAAAAGCTCGTTACAATCGTTGCATCTTGAATAAGCTATCAGCCGATACAGTGAAACGTTGATTAGAAAACATTCTAAAAGCAACATTTTTCTAATAGAAACACTAACAACAATTGAATGTAAGAAAATTTACTTTTTAAACGTATTTAACATTTTTCTTGAAACAAATTATAAATCTTGTTGATGTTGCAACTTTTTTTATTTAAACGGTAGAACATCACGTCTTCCTTTATCCTTAGCAAATTAATACTTTCTAAACTATGTACTGTGTAGTATCCAAGAAAATTTGACTTTCCACGTTTTATACAGAACGTCCATAAATGATTGAGAGGCATTTGAATTTCCCGCTCAGCAGTTGGCGCTAAATACTGCACTTTTTTATCATGGGAGGGCGCGAAAGGCAATTTAATGATAAATTAATTTATTAAAAAAATTATTACTGTTGTCAATTACACTGATACTTAAGGTATTTCACGTTACGTCATATTTTGAATAAAAGTAATTCGATGAAAGTTATTATCAACTCGACGAAAATATGGAAATCACAAGATACACTACCGGTGAATGATCGAACGAAGCAATCGTCGTCGTCCCCCCTCCCCCAAAGAGAAACGTCCTTTTTTCCCGAAAAAAAGATTTTTGCAAATCAGTTTAAAAACAAATCTATTTTTTCAAGTGTGTTTTTACTTGTCTACAGTTTTTTAACCCTAACGAAAGCAAATCGCCTTCCACCCCCACCCCCAGGACCCTGCCTGGGTTATTTACTTGCTTGACTTACTCAGCTGTCTATACCTATGTATATTTTTTTTGTTAAATCAACATTGAACATAGATAGGCTAATCTATGCAGGCCCCAACAGAACACTCTATGCCAACGCCGTGAGAAGAAAATTACTAACATAAACGTGCGCTACGTGCGAGCGCCTTTCGATCATTTATGAACGCTCTGTAGCTCCGGAAATTTTAATGCGCATAGTCGGGCTTTTAAAATTTAATGTAAATGTATTTCGGGAACTTAATAATTTTATACCGAGTGAGCATTTTCAATCCGGAACATAGGATGACTTCGAACGTCCGATTTTAAAAAATCTCGAGCGAGCCGGACGGGACGACCTCCATCGTAAAGGGGAAGGATGAGGTTATCCTCCAGTTCAATAATAACGACTATATCGCTTGGGGGGCCCCCCGGCCAAAATTATAGGGCTGAGGACACGTTTTCGCTTAGATCCATCCTCTCTTTTGCAACCCTCGTCAGTTACTTGCGTCAGCAACTCTTATAGCAATGGGAAAAATAACCACAACATACAACGCCGCGGTATTAGAACCAGGCGAACGCGCCTTTGTCATCAGGCGGAGGCGTCGCCGGAATCTCTTCTGACGTCTCCCCCGTCCCGATCGGGTGTACAGGACCTGCTCGGGAGGGCCTCAAAGTTGGCGCCGGGTAGATAGCTGACGGAAAAGAAATTCTTTCTCTGAAACCGGAGGATACCGCCGCGCCGTGCCGTCCTTTCCCTTGACGACGGAGGTCATCCCGTCCGATTCGCTCTTTTTACGAAGGAGTCGAAGGAGACCCGCTCCATTCTGTAGCAACTCTTATGGAAGTGGTAAACATAACCAGAACATGCAACGTTTTTTCGACCTAGACGCCGCGGTATTAGAACCAGGCGAACGCGCCTATGTCATCGGTCGGAGGCGTCGCCGGAGTCTCTTCTGACGTCTCCCCCTTCCCGGTCGAGTGCACCTGCTCGGGAGGGCGTCAAAATTGGCGCCGGGTAGGTAGCTGACGGAAAAGAAATCCTTTCTCCAAAACCGGAAGCGATATCGTCGTGGTGGTTGAACTGGAGGATACCACCGCCTTTCCCCCTGAGAGCGACAGAGGTCACTCGGTCACAACGACCCGCCCGGACAAAACGGGTCAACAAACAATTAGCTAACTTTATTCAAGCTATCTGATTGGCAAATTATTACCGACTGTTCATGTAGCGATATTAATGTATCAGCAATGTGAAAATGTCTAACAAGTTTAAACTGCACCAACCTGTAACCTCCTGCAGCTGGCGAGCGATCTCGAACGCACTTTCGCACCGCACTGTTGCAAAAAGAATAATGCCAGGATACTTCTGTAACCTCTTATTCGATTACCTAACTTGTTATCTTAAAAACAGTGATTCTCTTTTACACGTAACATTATCCGGGCGCGCCTGCAGTTATTTTTGCTGGTTATGCAGCGCATTACAATATTCTCCGCTGTTAGGTAACAACCTGAGTAAAACGCATTCTTAACTAAACTTTCCGTTATTATTAATCACCGAAGCGCCCAAAATTACCATAGTAAACATCAAAAAAAAATAACCCTCCTACACAGTAAAGTGGTGAAGTACTTTCCCTTTTCGTCGATTACAACAAAAAGGAAAAAAAAACTAGGGGAATAACCTAGTAGTGACTAACGACTGAAACTTTTCTCGTGCTTTAATTGCCTGCCCGTGTTGCGCTAACTGCAAATTAAACATTATGATAGGTATTGTATGTTCGCAGGAGACGTGATTTATTTGCATCGACTCATTAAAAGCGCGCGCGCTCGTTACCCGGCGATTTTTTTTCGTGCGCCGAGGTGATATGTGTTCAACGCAGGTACGTAATGGGCCCACGGAGATGATTGTAAAAGGAGGCGAACCTGACCTTGAACGAGGTCACTGCAGCGACCTGAAGGTGCACTTTGCCTACTTTAGAAGCAACTTACCTCTTACGAACCTATGTATATTGCAGCTCATGGATACTTTACTTTATCTACAAATAATAAATAAAAACTGTTAGACTTAAGATTCGAACACCTTCTTTAGAGAATCTGAATCTGTAAACGAATCTTCTAGCGAGTGTAATAAGAAGAGGCACATTGTGTGTATGTGTGTTTAAGGAATTTGTACGAACGATATTATCGAGAGACGTGACACATTTTCCAATTCGATACCGTAAGCACAAGACGCGGCTCGATCTTTTTCAATAGAAACGGCCTACATAACACTCATCCAATGGCTTTCGTAAAGGAGGACACCGGGTTTACGCAAACATAAAATAAGAAGAAACTCGTCGGGCCGAGCAAACGGAATATGAATTAACCTTGACTATTTTCTTGATGGAAATGATGAAGTGAAATCCGTCGCTCTTAATTAAAGCAGGAGTAGTTAGTGCAACGCTATTGTAGCTCCATAAAGCGTCGCAAACACGATTAGCCACGGTAAATCAAGACAACGGCTTAAGCTCGTTGACGACGATGAGGTGTGCACGGGCAGGAGAATTTCAATAAATAAAAAATCAGGACTGCACGTTTTGGAAACTTTTTTCTTAAAAACGCTCGCTTAACTGTGCAAGTCCGAGGAACTCATACGTCCCAATAAAGCGCGCGTAACGGTTAACGTATAATTACAAAACGGTGCGATAACATTTAACGATTATTTACGTCCAAGCTTATTGCAAGAATTTTTACGGCGTACGATACGTGCAAAATCTTGATTACGGATTTTTGTGGTTTCAACGAGGGAATAACAATAATAAATTCGGAAGCTCAGATGCAACTGCGTGCCGTAAAAAGAGGAAGTGCAAAGAAAATTTATTTCCCCACAGAGACACACACACGCGGTGCTAACGGTAGTTAATCGACTTCATCTCGAGAGACTTGACACGAATAACTCGGACGAGGATTACCTCAAGCCGTACAATTTCAGATTAGATAAGAGATTAATTGGATAACCGCGGTTTTATCGGCCGCGCTGTAATTAAGGCTAATGTGGACATTTTCGTAACCGTTAATTTAACGTTTGCGGCCCCGGAATGGGAAAATTTTGAAAAATCGCGTATTCTGCTGGCGTCCGAAGATGACTTATTTCGTATGCCTTCCTAGATTCATCGGACTATGTAGATCTGACCTTAAACTGTCAGCGCGAAACGGTATTTTCAAGTGGGTACTTTCGAGAAGATTTATCTTCGTCGTCGCAGTACTTTACACATTCCGAACGATTGTCTCGTATTCTTCACTCGTTACTTCAACTGAAATAATAAATTACTCAGATTTCTTTTCTCAACGTCAACCAAGAAAGAAATCTTACAGGAGGTTCTTCTCAAACGAAATTTGCCAAAATCTAGAAACGTGCCCCTCATTTAGCATAAGTTTCAGCCCCCGCTGTGAGTCCTTTGATACCATCAATCATAAAATGTTAGCCACAATTAGTCTCAGGCTGATAATTTTCTTAATACTTCATTTAAGTAATCCTCAAGGTTCAAATTTGTTATTCAAAGAGTGATTCGATATCTCGATACTTGATACTCTTCTTCTCGTCGTGTTTCTATGCGGGCGCCCCCGTCCCGTAATTTTAGAAGCGATTTTTCAGCTTAGTTTCACCCGAGACTTCTTTCCCAAAGCTCCGGTCAGGCGGACGCTGGTAGGGCTCCTCCGATGCAAAGTTGGCTACTTCTGGTGAGCAGCAGTGCTTATATGTAGAAGAGGTGGACAAAGTAGGCCAGTCGGTGTGCACCGCTCACGGACTGCACAAGAACGCCAGGACGCGGCGGCGCTTCTTCGGATTATCCACACTCTCTGTGATCATGGACCGACTACTGTGTACTTATGTGATTATTGCCGCCACATTACCAGGTACGTAACCTTCAATTTACAATGTGTCGGGCCGTTTTTTTTTTCCTTCTCTCTTTCGTTCGGCGGCGAACGAGAACTGCAATTTGCGCGCGGGTTTTTTCCCGATCGCGGATCGAATTTCATTATCCTGGCTGCGCTCGAAGACTCCTCGCTCGATCCAATTACGAAAATCGAAAAAACAATCACGTGCGTTAATTGAAAAAGCGAAATTAATGGGGGAATCTAACTTGCAAAAATTATAACGCCGGCAGCTCATTGCGAGTACGATCGTAATTAGCACAAAGAGCACAAAAGGCACATTCAAGAATGAAATTCAATTAAGTCAATCAATAAACGTGAGTAAGTGATTACTACTTTTTCTTCTTTTTCTTGCTCGGGCGAAACGCAAAACTCTTCCATGACGGTGCATTATCAGCGTGAGAAAACTGACTAGGTACTAACGGTAGAATTAGAATAATTAAACGGATTGTGCAGAGTATTGACGACGAGGAACTAATTGCGTCGTGCATTGGCGATCCTGGGTTTCCGGAAGCTTTTCATTCATCCTCTACCCAATTCACGACTGGCCCGGAAGTTATAGACAAAAAAAATTGCATTTGCTTTTTTTTTAATAGATTCACATTTAACTCACCCAGAGCTTTTATAGTCTTTTAATACACCTAGAAATAATTCTTTCTTATGACAATGGAATGAATAAAACTTCCTCTACTTCTAAGCTATAGTGAAGGACTAAACCATGCTATACAGATTTTTGAGAAATACCTCACACATAATAGCTTTTGTTAACTCGATAAATTCGTCCGTCATTTTATACGTACGTGTAAGTACTGCTCAACAGATCAAGTGGACCACTAGAAATATTTAGAATTACCTAACTGATCTGTATGAGATGAATTTCACAGGTCAACTGAAGGAATGCAAGGATCATAAGGAACATTTTATTAATATCCATTTCTATGTTCTCGATTTTTTTGTAAATCAAATTAATTATTTTAAAAAAATTAATTAGAAAAAAGCGCGTTTTCTTCTGACTGGTTGTTCTAGATGAGACAAGAGAGATTAATAAAATACATTTGGAAATAGAAAGAAACACGTACGTCTTATGTATACCATCGCATTCTGTCTCCGGTTCGTGTGCCGTACCTTCTAGGCTGTAAAACCCATACACGAACTGAAACTACAACGAAAACATTTTCTTTAGTAAACAAATTAAAAAACGTAGTCACTCATTGCAGCTAATCCAAAGTGAGAACGATCTACAAAAAAGAATTAGAAAAAAACGCGTTTTCTTCTGATTGGTTGTTTGAAATGAGATAGAAAAGATTAAAATATATATTTCGAAATAGAAAGGAACATATACTGTCTTATGTATACCATGTTACCACCGTGTCGTGACAAAGAGCGGGGAAAGACGTTGAGGTGACGGACCGATTGTCCTAGCGGTGGCGTCGAGTCCTCGGCGGTTCCGTGTCGTCCGAACGGCGCTCTTCGAGTCCCGAGAAGCGGATTCTGGGGTGTCCGGCAAGCTCGATGCTTCTCGAGATGAGAGGCAATAAATGGCGAGCGCCAAGATAATAGAAAGGAAAAACACATATATTGAATTAAAACATAGATTAAAAAAAAAGAAATAAATTATCAAGGAACGTTTCCGCCGTCGGGCAGGGATTCGATCTGTAGGTAGGTAAGGGAGCGTTGGGGACGGCGTCAATCTGCCTACTCCGTCCCGTAAATGATCCCGGAGGATCTAAGAGCGAGTGTACCCTTTTATTTAGCCGGTCGAGGGTGTTTCTCAGAATCGGCTCGGTCGTAGGGCCTCTTCTGACGTCATAATCCCCCGAGTCATTAGGGGTTGAAAAGTTTAAACAAAGAAAACTTTTTTGTTTCCCCGACGACCTTAGGGTTTTCTTTATGTCATTGGATAGTGTTCTTTGCGGGCTTTAATTTGATGCCACGTACGGCGGAATCCGACGGGCGGAAACGCCTGAAATTGCGACGGAGTGTTTCCTGTCACGTAACTATTTTTCTAGCGGTACGATCGGGATGAAGTTTGGTAGGATTGTCTGGAATGCTACGCTGGATATTTTTACAAACCTACAAGCTGATCTAACGGTACAAACAAAAGTTATTTGAACTTAAATAATCGCAGGCGGTGATTGGCTGACGTTCGGGAACTAGCCTTTGCCTATGATTACAATGTTAATTGCAGCGCGATGCTGCGAGCGAAAAAGTTGAAAGAGTGATATTAATTATGTGCCTAGCCGTTTCCGCATGAGAAATAATTAATCTGAAATTAATATAATACAAGATACGTAAATTTAAAAAAAAAGTCCGCGGAACGGCGTTGGTAACAACCATCGCATTCTGTCTCCGGTTCGTGTACTGCACCTTATAGGCTGCAAAACTCATACACGAACTGAAACTAGAACGAAAACTCTTTTTTGTAAACATATTAAAAAGTTTGTTGCGATTTTACGATTTTACCCTCAGCGTACATGCAGGTCAAATGATCTGTTGCTGATTTCATTTAAAAAAAATATTTTATGAGAATAAATAAATTGATTTCTCCTCTGCGAAACGATTGATTAATACTCCTACAAAACAAATTTTGGAAGTAAGTAAGTAGATGTTTTCTCTGAACATTGAATCCATAACGCTATGGAAAACCGATACTTTTGTTTTTAAATTCTGAACTTCAAACGTCCTCAATTGACTCTAAAGGCCAGTTTCATAATGGTACTTAAAGGAGACTTTAAAATTAAAGTCACATTCAGATGTGTAAACAAATGTGTTTTCATATTTGTTTTGACATCTGAAAGTGACTTCAAATTTAAAGTCTCCTTTAAATTCGATTATGAAACTGGCCCTAAGTATAAATGAGACTTTAAATTTAAAGTCACTTTTAGTTGTCAAAGCAAATATGATTTGTTTACATATCAGAAGGTGACTTTAATTTTAAAGTCTCCTTTAAGTTCCATTGTGAAACTGGCCCTAAGAGGTTCATTTTATTCATTTATTGTTTTTCGTTAGGTACATTAAGTATTGAAAGAAACCGAAAAGAATAATTAACCTCTTCACTGTTAATTTATTTTAATATTCATAAACAACGTGTACCGAATTCGAACTTGAACTGTAGGCGAAAAATATTGTTTTTTATATTTCCTTTGTGTCTATTTTGAAAAATCTTTAAAAATAAGTACACTCACAGAGAGTTGATTGAAGACAAGAAAAAGCGAGTTAATTAATTAAACAAAAATAAAAGTTTTGATCTACTTTGAATTTGTAAGCAACTCGCAATCAAGGTTGAATGCGAGTTTGAGAAAACTCGTTCGCCGAAGCAAAAGAAAATCGCTTTCGAAAACTTCAGGATGTAAAAGTGACCTAACATCATGCAGAGCGTTTAACAAGCGTCCAACATAGGCCGGCAGGAAATGGCAGTCGATTTTATGTAGGTATGTAAGTAAGTACAAAGTGAAAAGGCTTTGACGAGTGCGTTAAAGTTGAATTTATATTGAAAATTATTTTTTTTTGCACTCGGCGAAAAGAAAATTTAAATGAATCACTTGAGGAGATTGTAGGTACTTGAGTGGCAGTAAGAAGCATGGAAAGCGCCACCAACAACCCTGCGTAACTTTTATTAACTTTATCCAAAATATATAATTTTTTTTTCAAAGCGAGTTCTTTTTCTTGAATCTTAAAAAAGAATCGCCGACGATTAAGAAGAAATAAACGACGTCCACTTTTCGCATACCTTCTGATCTTTTTTTTTTAAATAATAATAAGCTTTATGCTTATTGTTAAACGTAGCTACAGTAAATCGAGGTCGACGACAGCAACAACAATACGCAGACGTATTTGAATCGCCGAACGGAAACCGTAATTAGACACAATACGAAACGAACCAGCACATTCACCGAAGAGTGCAGCGTGCGATCTGTTTCTGCCCAAATACATAAATCATCGACCTATAAATGTACATATTCGCGCGCAGCGTCACTAAAATCGACAAGGAATAACAAAGGCTCGAAGGATCCGACGCAACAAAGTCCCGAGCGCGCGAGATTATTAACGCGCTCTTATTTAACGGCGGAGACTTTAATGAGCGGTCGGACGGGTAACCCGAAGCAGATTGCCGTTTCTTTTCGTTTTTGCACGGCGTCTTTGTGCGCTCCGCTGCCGTTGTTATAGTTATCACAAGGATGTACAGTAAACGTTAATTACCCGCTGGATCCGCGCGTTATATTCCCCAAAGTGCAGCGTTCGTTCCAATTTAATTGCGAGGATTTTAACGAGGCACACCCCGGGGCAGATTACTTAATTGCACAATTAAATAAATTCGCACGGGTTCTGATTGGATTTCTGATTTGTATTAATTATGTGGGGGTCACGCCCCTCCTTATCGAAGAAACGGCGAGCAAAAATAATTACCAGAACTCGCGCAAAGCACAAAGCGCGATAAACAAAACGCGTAAGTATGTCGTTAGACGGGCAGATATTTTCGTCTTAGTTGGGCAGCCAAGCGCGAACGAACCTATTTGCGTTTTTAATTTAAATTCGATTGTCCTATTTATAAATCATGAATTAATCATCGCGCGCAGAACAGGTCGCGGCTGCAAGTACGTGCATGTGGTCGGCGGTCAAATTGAAAAAGGCGAAGCAAATAATCGCGATGCAGAGGAGAAGGAAAAAGCCCCCCGGCAGTCATTATACTTCTAACGTTTTAATAAATTAGAACTTGCCGATGGCATATCTATGGAAAAGCGTGCATGGACATATTTTATTCGGATTTCAAGATGATAACGTCTCAAGTTAACTGATGCCTAATCAATTTGCGTCTGTTCCAAAACAGAACGCAACTGAATGTTAAAACTAAGTAAATCGTTTCTCTCACACACACCGACAAATAAAAAGAAAAAACAAAACCGAGACGTAACGGTCCCCGGTAATTATCACGTATCACTCGATTTTCTTTTCTGTGTCACAATTACTTATGTATGTTCTTCCTGAGCGAGGAGCCGCATACAAACGTCGCAGATTACGGCGCGGCACATCCTGCCAGTTCAATTCGCAGCAATAAAAGTGAACTAGTTTTTGACAAAGGCAGGGGAATGCTCGAGATCCGAGAAATTTAAATTAGACGGTTGAAGTTGATGCAATCTACCGGCGACGGATAAACGAAGTAGATACCTACTTGGTAAGTGTTTAATAGAAATAAAAGAGTTCTTTCTAATTTGTTTTTCTTTCTCTTTGTCGCGTGAACGTGCCAAACTCTTCTTTCGTTTTCTGCTGGCGATTTATCGCGACGTCGATCTCCTTTTGCTTCCCACGTGCAATAACGACAATAAGTTAAACCGACAAATCGGAACTTCACGCAGATCAATAAATTACGGCAGATTTTCCCGCACGTATTACGAAAGCCGAGCAAGTAAGAGCACGTAACACAGCTAATCCCCAGTAAGACGTGCTCATTAATTATACCATTCATATGAGTTAATTTATGCTACGTGTTATAGGCGCACGCATACTTTTGTTGAAAGAACTACTCGCGTTAAATTGGTAGTTAAACAACGCCGAGGCAAAAACTCCATCGCATTCCGTGGTCCGTTTGAGTTACGACGTTATACATATTTCATAAACGCGAGATAGTCTCTCCAAGAGGAAAGAAAAGAACGCAGCGGCAACGGTATGAAGAATTTTGTTCGTACTAAGAAGATCGAACTACGACAAGGGGCAATGACTGTGAACGAGATGATGTCGTAAATAATGACTTCATTATAGTTTATTGGTGCAGCTAACATTTAATAACCGTCGCAAAGTTAAAAATCAAATTGCTTAATTTAAACTAATCACTTTAGATTATATGTTTAAACTTTATTGAAACTTTTTTCGAAAATCTTTTTGGTGTAAAGGCCGGTCCAGACGCAACGACTTGTCGCATCAGGCAAAATGGAACGTGTGGACCGCAAAACGTACGTCTTGTCTAATAACATTTTGCGGCCCACATGGTTCATTTTGCTTGATATGTTTTGTCTGATGCGACAAGTCGTTGCGTCTGGACCGGCCTTAACAAAAGGACCTTCCATCTTGCGGTATTACGTGAACTTATAAACTCATCCCTCGATTTTGTTTACGTAATTAATTACACGGTTCGACGTTAAACAAATAGCGGTTTATAAAAAAGAAACCTCTTTCTCCTGCAGTTACGCAAAAGAAAACACGAGGCCAATTACGCCATCAGGCCGTAACGTGAAATTAAAGCCCGCCCGATAAGGAAGTTATGCTCGTGCCTTCTCTTATTTAATGAAGATCGTACGTAAACACATTAATTACAAGGCAGGAGGCAGGACTGAAATCCGATGTCCTATAATTACATACGGTATAAATGACCTGATCACCTACTTCTGCGGCGCGGCTTTAATTCGTTTAAAAATAAATTTCGTGACGCCCGCCGCCATCAACGGTTAATAAAAGTGAGTCCGAGGATGCCGCTAATGAAATCCGCGGTGCCCTTTTCATCTAAACTGTAATCATAAGTTTTTTGACTGTCATTAATTAATTCGATGGGAGAGCAAGGCTCATTTGATGGAAATACATAGGTATACAGGTGGGTATGCAGGTCATTTTTTTACTATATACCGATCGATCCATTGATGAATCAAAGTACTTTTATACCTATGATGTTTTTGAAGTGCTTACTGATTTTTTTACGTAAGTACATATACAACCTATCATGTTTATGTAACGATTTATAGTTCAGGGAAAACAGAGATTACATAAATCCTTTCTAAACACAAGCCATCAGCAGACCCATGGTTTAACTTAATAACACCTCGTTAAAAGCAACTAAATCAACTGTAACCGCAAACGCTATAATTGCGACGACATTCTTTGTTACTGGACGAGGCACAAGGTTCGCATTTACAATTTACAGCGTTAACCTTCTTTCACTTCTACCACTCGGACGTTAGCGCCGAAATTTAGAAGAAGAATAATTTTAAAGCTGATTCATCGGTAAATATAATAATAAATAAAGTAATGAGCCTCCGAAAACCAATGTAATAACGTAAGGCGACATAAATATAATACATATAAAGGAAATAGATTTCAAGGCTTGGGGCGAAACACCATGATGATAACAGCCGAAGAAGCAGAAAAACATTAATTAACAAAACCCTATGTTATAAAAAATACATTTGTAATTAAAAGAAGACTTTCATTCGTCCTCAAAAATCGGTCATTAACATTGAGAACGGCGGCGCGGCGCAAGCAGCAACCATTAATAAATAATTAAAGCAGAAATGATGAATACGAAGAGGAACTTGTAATACGCCTGCAATTACGCCTCAAATTAATTACGTATTAATGTAAACCAGCAGCGCCTGCATATGCATAACGTCGTGTGGCAGGAAATGCCGATTCCGAGGTATTTGTCAAGGTAACAGGACTTTAATGGGATTCGAACTCATTCCGTGAAAAGAGCCAAGCCAACAACCGAGACCACAATACCCACAGCCCCCGGGCGCGGTTTTAAATAAACGCAATTATTTATTTTCCGATTGTCCACTTTGCTAAGTACTGATTGATCGAAATAAGGCGGGGCGAGTGCAAATAATTAATTAACGAAACTCTTTCCACGCTGGGCGTCCTTTAATTGGGGTTTATTCACCTTTCCCTTCTTAGAAAACCGACGTGGACGTGAAGACACGTAGATGGTAACGGCGATAACCCTTCTGCTCCACTTAATGCACGTAAAGGTTAAATTATGCCAGACAGCGTGGAATACACGGGGATTTATAGCGGCGCAGATATAATTTAATCCGCCACATAAATTGATATAAGAGAAACAAACAGAAGCAAAGTGTTCCAGTCGGCGGTTGTAATTTAGTGCAGGTTTTCCAGATTAATTATATTGCCGGGGCTTCGCGTATTTATTACCCCCGCAGAGCTGTGGGGGACGTCCCTCGCAGGAATTTTTTAATCGATGCATTAAAGTCCTGTTACTTTGACAAATGACGCGAGCGTGTTCGAAGGATGTAGTATGCAGATGTAATTAGTGTTCGTAATTTATTTATAATAAATTTTAATTAACTTGCGAATGAATTATTACGAACGTGGGGGAATTATAAGAATCTATCTCGTTATAAATTCTTACGTCGAATCCTTGCAGAATAAATCGTAATAGAAGAAAAGAAGACCAAATGGTTTGCCTTTCACAAAAAGAAACCGTCGACTGTTTTGAAAAATTCCTCCAGAGGACACCGTGAAAAGTTCAAGGTGACCCACGAAGACCTTAGAATAAGCAACCCATCAATCAAATCAGAAATAACTGCGCTGCGTCTTCCATCAGCTTTTGCTGGACTAGGGGCGCAAGATCTGTCGAAAATTCGCTCTTTAGCAACGCAACGCACTAAACAATTAATAAGAGATACTGATTAAAAACTCACGCAGCCGAATGTGTGTCCAGTAGGTCAAAGTCGTTTGCGCCTCCACGTGTATATTTTACACGACGTCCGTAGCGGTCACCTCCCGTTCAGCCGGACACGGTCTTCGACTCGGCGGTACAGGATGAAGTGGTGAGTTAGCAACAAAATCCAAAATATCGGTTAACTAAACAAGGACGACAAGAGTAAGAAAAGAGTATCCAAAAACGTATCCTAAAGGAAGAGCCGGAGTTAAAAGAAGAATAAGATGGCGGGTAGATATACTATGCCGATTCGAAGCCACTTTTAAATGGAGAATTGAATTGATGGATCAAAATGGCACGTATGGTTGCCTACCGTCACCTTGCTAGGCGTTTTGTAAGGTCTGTGTGCAGAAGTTGCCTACGTGCAAGGCGCATGATCAAAATTATTCTTTCGATTGAAAATAATTCTTTACTGAGTTTTGAACTCTAGACCCTTCGCTTACTAGTCGTCCATCTAACTCGGCCGTGAAGCCAGTTGATCCTGTATGTTTTAAAGGTGATAAAAATAATAATAACAATAATTTGCAGGCTGAAATCACCGATTTATTTTAGCAAGTAGTATAAAATCCACCCGAAAGTCTTCCATCATTGTCTAAAGCAAACAACCGAGAATTGCAGCCTGCCACAAAAGGAAATTTAGCCATCACACGAGCATGCATCAGTCCAACTCGAACTATACTTAGAGGACGCGAAACACATGTTTAAGTCGTGGTTTTCAGCGTTCTCTCCTTTCGCCTCCTTTCATCGGCTTCAGATCGGGTTTAAGTTACGACCAACACGTCCCGGCCACGAAGACGCTCCTTATTCCGGTGGTCTCCGATATCCCGTGTAGATCGTCCCCGGCTTTTTTCCCGTCTGCGCCAGCTCACGTTGCCTGCCCGTAGGTAGTATAAATTAACAGGTTCCAAGCAGTAGCGAAATTTTTTGCGCGAAAAATTCATCGCCGCAAGGTGGCATAAATCAAGCCGTGACAAACGAGGGGCGCTCGATTTTAATAACTCACTCGCTCGAGTCGGTAAGTTTCTGTTAATAAAAGAAGACGTCTTGAATTTAACACGGGAAAGAAATACTGCTTGAAAAATTCCTCGGTAAACGTATGCAAATTTAATCAATCACTCGGCCTGTGTCTCAATGTTGATTAATGAACGGTAGTGCAGAAATAAATAACCGATCGGATTTAATTAATTCCTGTTGGGCGTATTAATTTTATGAGTTTGGATACAAATGAAGAGAGGTTCAGACAAGAGAAGGTCAACAACACATGTCGCGCAAGCAAATGAAAGACAGTTAGTTAGAAGTCGAATTCTTTATTAGCACTTCTGTTTCCTGTTGTAAGACATTTTTCCGTTATTTATTTACACGTTTCATCCATTTTATACCTCCACTTCAATAGACAAGTAAAAATCACGCAAATCTTCCTAGGTATTTATTTTTAGAAACTTTTACCAGCGCGATTAAAGACAAGTTCATTCACGTGTGGGTTTTTTTCTTCTTCATGCCAGCCGATGTCCCCCACGTGACTCGATTTTTCACTGTCACATCTCGACTTTCTCCGTCCTTGGCTAATCGCGGTTCACCGGTCCACTTCCTGTTTTTGTCGGCGTTAAGTCAAGATTACGAAACCGAATAAATTCCTCGAATGTTCCTGACACTGGCCCAGTTCACACGAGCTAGAAACGCGCCTGCTCTTAATAAACTAATGGAAATAAATCGAGATCGTGGAGAAATTAACAATGTATCTATATTACAGCGACAATTCAGAAGTAAATTGTGCTACAGCGTTTTCGATTTGTATTTTTTAACAAGTTGCAAGTTCTCGTCACCAACAAACAGGGTCCGCTCTGAAAGTGGGCAGAATGTCGTTTAACTAATCGAATAACTGTGCACTTAAACAACCGATAACTGTACTAAGCTGAAAGCCTTAATCCACCGTGGACATTAACACTCTGTTTGCTTTCAAACCAATTTCATAGTCCGATACGTTACGAACAAAACGGATGCGCATTGGACAACGCGAAACCGTGAAACGACTCGAACCTCGAACGAAGGTGGACAAAGGCGAAGAAAAAATTAATAGCACGCCCCAATGAACAATACAACTGGGATGGCAAACCTTGATTACTTTCCTTACCAAATTCGAATTTCAAGTTGCAGATTTTTGTTTGAAAACTTTGATGCGTCTGTTAATATGAAAGTGCTAATCCAAAGAAAGCGAATGCAACCGGCAGGTTTCAACCATACAGACTCCGTCTGTTAAATATTTATTGCGCAAGTGTAAGTCTGAAATTCTTGGCGAGCGCTTGCTGAAATAGAGAAGTCGGGGAATCCCCCCCCGCATAATTGTAATCTCGTTGGATCGATTCCAGTTTCAATAAACCCATTAAATATTTCATTTTTGGCGCATCTGTTGTTGGCATCATTTAACTGACTTTGTCCGCGTATTTAAACTGCAAAGAGTTCCTCCAGTTGCTCCATAACAGGACCGGAAAAACTTTTTCACCGGTGAGAAGTTAGCAATAAACCTCCAGCAACAAAATTTCAAAATTTAAATTAACTGCCAAAGCCGTCTTAATTATCACAGAACTATAATTTTAACAGCATTGTGAAGATCATTGACGATAGTCTGTCCCTGGTGTATCACAATTGAGAAAGAAACGAAATCCAAATTATTGGCAGTAATTAATGCCCTAATTATATAAATAACTTTTTAAACAAAGTAATTACGATGAAAACTTTCACGTAATCACGTAAGGAACAGACTATAGTTAATGATCTTCACAATGCTGTTAAAATTATAGTCCTATGATAATTAGGACGGCTAATTAATCAACTAATTAAAACTTTCAACTAATTCAAATTTTCAAAATTTTGTTGCCGAAGGTTTGTTGCTAACTTCTCACCGGTGACTTTTTCAGCGTTCCGGTTAAAATTCCTCTTTCCCCCTTCTTAATTAGTGTGCATGCTTTATCATTTCGTTGCGCAAACTAGTAAAGTAGGCCTCACGGTCAACTCGGCGCGGAATACCGAGAGATTTCGATTGGAATTCTTTTCACACAAACGAGCAAATTATGTCAGGCGAACGAAGGCGTCATGTCTCACGTCCGAGCGTAATACTTGAGCCCGGAGATCGGAGATAAGAGGCGTAAAGTTAACATTTAAAAGCTCCCGGACTTTATTAAAGCGGTCATTTTTCTCAATCCCACGCCCGACGCGACGTTTCTAATTTAAATGCGGCATCTAATTGCATTACTTACCGGAGACAGACAAAAGGTCGTGGCATCTTGGAGTTGTCTTCTTGACGACGAAGCGGCCTTCAACGGTATTTTCAATTAAATCGAAGCTTAACAGCGCCGTTCAATCAATGCCCATTATGCTGCTGACGATTTGAAATATTATCGCTCGATTAACGTTTGAAATTCTTAACTGTTAGGCGAGCAAATGAACGCAAAGACTCTCTTGAGTCACAGATAAATTTTCTTACACAAAAAACTCATAATTAGAATTCTTTCGTTCACCAGCTGGCCCTGACTTCGTCTGCAAGCAATAACCTCAGACCTCAAACAAATTGTAACTTGGAAATTTTAGTTTAAAGTTGTTTCTTAATGACGAAGTTCCGATTTTCTTAGAATTATTTACGACGAATCATTTTAAGTCGCAACTTTTCAAGGACAAAGTCGTCCCGGGAAGATTTCAGTTACGATAATGCAAGGTATGTAGAGGAGATTCGAAATTTTTAAACCCTCGTACAACATCCAACTAATAAAGTATTCTGACAGAGTTCACAGGTGCGTCAGCAAGTACGAGCGCAGCCGACGACGTATGAATGTATGAGCGTTCACTTTTGAATTGCAAATTAAATGCACACAGCTAAATTACCTTTTACGCCGTAATCTATGATCTGCCTTGTAATTTACCGTGCGGATTTCATGACACGGACTGGTTCTGTTTCGCGGGCTCACTTGCGTATTTCTAGGTTAAACGGACGGGACAGTTTTAGCCAAGTAGCCAGGCTAAAGCGTTCAACAACTTTGAAGCAGAATGCTGACTTAACGAAGCGTCTTATTTTGAGTCCAGGAGTTTAAGATTAAGCCAAGTCCACGGAATTTAGCGACACGCTGTATTTGCTTCCACAAAAAGCAACATTTTAAATAATCCATCGAGAGAGCTTAGAATCAATTTAGTTAGTTTCCCTTGGGAAATGCTCGATCATTACTCCATCTTGTAATTTTAATTGTCGTCTTTCTTTGTACGAAGAATGTAATGATCAAATAAACAATATAGTATAGTATAATTTAAAGTGACTATCGGTTGACACACGATTTCACGACGATTGATAAACTTGTCATCTCGTTTTTCTATCTAACGTCACATCGAACTTCTTTCTTGGAACGCACGCGCGTGTGTTTGGAGCACCTCCACGATAAGGTCGCTCCATAAAACTGGAGGTCATCCTTTGTAATCCTTTTTGCTCGTTTCGCAACAACCGCCTGTCGCTCCGGATGATTTATGGCCGCTTTGAATATGACTCCTTTATTCTGGGCTGCTGCTGCTGCTGCCTCGTGCACCTGCGCATGTTAATTAATTTCCTCGCACGTCGTCAATATTTGTATTCATTGAATAATGTGCGCTAATTTAATTGTTACACGTGCGTACGTAATGCGCTGCACTGTTTAGTTTCGATGACCATTGTGATATTGTAATGGCGTAACGTGAAACAAAATTAGGTGAATTTTATAAATTAAACTGAAACGGTATCTCTTCTATTCACTTTTAAATTAAAAAAAAAATCTTCAAAGGAAGAGTAAGCTTTACTTATGTATAGGTACTACGCCAAGACAATAAATTATTCCAAAGTCGTTCTGGAACTCGAGTTACACGGCCCCTAACTAGCTGGTAGTTGTAAAAGCAAATCTAATTTACGTTCGCGCCTAACGAATAGCGAACGAGACGTTTGACAATAATAACAACTTCCTACATGGCGAAACGAAGGCAGACGCGAACGGTACTTGCAAAAAAACCGCGCACGCAATTTATTTCAGTTTTTACTTAATTGCAACTGACGAAGGTAATTGAGCTGGGATTTACGACGCGCAAGACGAAGCTAAAACCCACGTGTAAATTCTAACAAAGTCTACAGGATTAGAATTACCTTCGACGGGCCCTCGAATTGTGGAAAAACGAACCTCATCGTAAACTCGATTGAGCATCAAAATGAATTTTCCCTCAAAACCAGACGGAATTGACAAAACCGCAGCGGATGATACATCCGTAAACTTCAAGCAAACTGGTTCATCAAACGTTGGCAATTCGTTGGCCCCCTCGGGCGAAAACCAATTCGAAGTGACATTCAATTAGAAAACGGGATTTTACCTGCTCCGTCTCGTCGGTGCTAAATTTTAATAACAAATCGAACCTGCCCGGCCGAGGCCGCGGCCGGGAGGGTTTGAGGAAATCGTAAATTATTGACCTTAGCCCGAGCTGTTACAGATTTGTTCAATTCGCCTCATGCCACACGCTTGTTACATAACATGCGGAATGAGCGTGTACACGGTAATAGCGTTAACTGTGCAGAGACTTTTCAGGAATCGTTGCCCAGGTAGTATTCCGCGAGGTTATCTCACGGCTTTCGCAAGAAGGGGGCACGAAAACTAAACACACAGTTTCTCTAAACTATTGTCTTTGTGAGTCTGCAAAAAAAATCGAAAATCGCTCGAAAAATACGAGCGGGTCCTTCAAGAAAAAATGTAAGTCCCGGAAACTTCAACGATACGTGAGGCTACGAAACTCCTACTTATAGACTGCTAACCAGCCTTCACGTTCTTATTTGTATCATTGTTGCTTTTGCAAAATAATAATACGTTTGTAAATTATCGGCTTTCTGCGATTTAAAGAAATAATCGCCGATGAGAGCTCGCTCCTGAAACTTCCTATAATTTTTACAGTTCACTTCCTTTCAGTTCGTAGACTTTTTTACCAAAAGAAACGTCCGTGTGCAGCTACAACGAATCTCGTTGAATGTTTCACGCCGACTTCACAGAGTATGAAAATAGCTTCACTTAATTATCGTGGCTTTGTCGTTTGAAGTCGGGAGGCGAATTAATTCAATAAGTAAAGTTGAAAGCGAGCGGAAGAAACGTGTTAAACGCATAACCGGCGTATAATAGAACCCGAAGCAGTCAGCGAATATCAAAGAGGAGACGTGCACGCTGATAACGATAAAAACTGCCCGGCAACATTCCCGATGGAAATAGTTTCGGATTTTTCGTGTCATACGAGGTATTAATAAACTCGCCGTCTCGCTTTAATAAATACATCTGCGAAGGATCAATGGACACAGTGTATGTTTATTTAAAGTTATTGCCGTAATAGTTGGTCACAGTCGACGGCTCTCAGGTTCGATAAACCTGGGCAGCAGACACATGCAAGTCCGAGCGAAATAGAAAAAAAATCGCAAAAACGGACGCAAAAAGAGACAGGAATCTCGTTGAGAATCAGACCGCGGTGCTCGAGCTCTCCTCTCATTGTGCTGTTTGCTTAAAACAACTTGAAAATTCTCTTACTTATTCCAATAATGTTAATTCTCTCATCGTTGAAGAGTACACTTACTTTATAATAATTTTAATCTAGACCCGTTGCGTCGTGAGACGAAGACAATCCAACACGGGCTAGTTACATTTTTTTTAAGGTTCACTGAATCCTAACAGTTCCCGTGTCATTAAAATTAAATAAATGCGCGTTA
Source organism: Dorcus hopei (assembly GCA_033060865.1). NCBI lineage: Eukaryota > Metazoa > Arthropoda > Insecta > Coleoptera > Lucanidae > Dorcus > Dorcus hopei. The sequence continues at coordinate 30,952,709 of CM065426.1, forward strand.
TACAGTTCACGTTCTACAACTGTTCATTTTGTGCACAGTAGTAAATTTCATGGCTTCGAAGTTTTAAACTGTCGAGCGTTACAAGCACGTTCGTAGATACATCGAGAAATTTTTGTTGAGGAAAGTTGCAAGTCCGTAAATCACCGGCGCGCGTTTCAGCTGAGCGCACCGGTTTAACACATTTTTCTTTTATCCTTCAGCTTTCAGGGCGGTTATTTATTTAATAGGTGTACTTACTTACCTGGACGTTTCGTTAGTTTTACTTGACTGGTTTCTCATTTGGAAATCGAATTTAAATATATTTATACCCCGCTTAGCTCCTGATTGAACCACCAGAGAACGTGCGTTTACGGGCGAATAATCAGTTTCGATGAGCACTAAGATTTTCTTAGAATTATTTACGACGGAGGCAAGGTTCTTATTGTTTTCATTCCGCTGCACAGTATAGCGCGTTTTATTTTAAGCTGCGAGGATTCCGTGCGTTTTAATTTTATAACTGCGACATCTTGCGAATCCTTTTCTAAATCGAAACAATTAATTTTCTGTATAGAATTTCGGTTTTTTTCTATTTCTTGTAAATTAATTACAGAAACCCAGGACGAAAACAAACCGCTCTCGTTCCTATTTTTTCTTTCCTTTTGTATTTATCGTACGATTGTGCGTCCGGGTAAGTCATTAATTACCAGCTTTGTTCCCCCGTGCGAAATGTGAACCCTCAATCAGTAATTGATCGCCGGATCAGATACGGTGCTAATTAATTGGAAACGAATCAAAGTTTTGTTTTCTTTTCTCGTTTCAGCGATACTGTCTCTTCGGGATTCGTCTTGTCCGAGGATATGTAACCAGCCCGGTTACGGAGATCCCGTTTGCGGCACGGACGGGGTGATCTACCCGAACATCTGCGAGCTTAAGAAGAAGACTTGCGGGAAAGGTAAGGCGGCGCGGCGAGCCGAGCCGGGCGAAAGCCGGTTATTTTTTAATTTACTTTGAAGGCGTGGAGGTTTCCGAAGACCCTGGTCTCTGTCAACGTTCCACGGGTTCGAAATGCGATCACAGATGTGGGCGACAGAGAGATCCGGTTTGCGGTACGAACGGCAGAACTTATTTGAATAGGTGCATGCTTCAAGTGGAGATTTGTAGGTGCGTGCGCGTGCGAAAGGGGCGGCCCGCTCGTTTTCTATTATTCGATTGTTTCAGGATAGGGATTAATTTGTCGCACTTGGGTTCGTGCAATAACATAAGCGCGCACAGGGAGAACTGCCCCGTCGATTGTAAGCAGGCCCCGCTCGACGGCCCCATTTGCGGCAGCGACGGGAACGTCTACAAAAATACGTGCCAGATGAAACTGTTCACTTGCGGGTAGGTGCTCTTGAAATTTCTTTTCGCGACGGCCCTCAACGTGATTTGTTTTAGGCAAGGGGTGGTTCGGACCAGCAAGAAATACTGTCAGACCACGCGGCATTGCAGGGAAACTTGTTGGAGGACGGCCAAGCCGACGTGTGGATCCGACGGAAAAATTTATTCCAACGCGTGCAAAATGAAAGCTAAAAATTGCGGGTAAGGGCCGTAATGCACCTGTAAAAACGAAACAAATGATGTCGATGTGTTTAGAAAGCACGTCTTCGAAGTACCGATGGCGTTCTGCAGCGGTCAAGAGAGGACGTCGCACAGCATAGCCTGCCCCGCGGGATGCGGCAACGAAATCGAAAAGCCGACCTGCGGATCGGACGGCTACATCTACAAGAACGAGTGCGAGATGCGGCTCTTAAACTGCGGGTGCGCATCGAACAATGCCACGCGACGTTTCGATCTGAGATCATTTCGTCCGTTTTCAGGTCGTCCAGGAGGATCTCGAAGGTGGACTTCGAGAAATGCAAGGCGCGAGTGACCAAGTGCTTAAAAGTAAAGTGCTCGACGGAGGTCGATCCCGTTTGCGGGTCCGACGCGAGGACCTACACGAACCAGTGCCAGTTGAACCTAGCGACCTGCCTGAAAGGAGTCCAATTCGCCCACCTGGGGAATTGCACGACGCTGAAGGAGCAGGATCCTTGCCCGGCCGACTGCGATGGCGTCGAGGAAGACCCGGTTTGCGGATCGGACGGAAACGTATACAAGTACTGTCGCGATCCCGTCCGGGATTCCCCCGCTAAACTCGTTTCATTCCAGGTCGAAATGCGACCTGAAGAAGCAGACCTGCGGACAGCTCGTCGTCGAGGTCCCTCTCCATCATTGCAGGACGACGGCGCTCTGCAAGAAAAACTGCGACGAAGAAGACAGTCAGTACGTGTGCGGTTCGGATAACAAAATCTACAAGAGTGAATGCGAAATGAAGAGAGATAACTGCGGGTATATGACAAATATCTATTTACTTTAAGATCGCTCATCTTCTTCACCGAACGTTTTCTATTTACAGTAAACACATATTCGTCGTCCCGATGAAGCGATGTTTATCCGGCTTTATATTCAACGGTTGCCAAAAAATCTGCCCTACTTATTACGACCCCGTTTGCGGCACGGACGAAATGACCTACAGCAACTCCTGCTTCCTGGACTTGGAAAGATGCAGAACGCAATCGGAAGTGGAGCTGAAGCACTTGGGAACTTGCGCCGAGCCGGTCAACGAAATCCCCAAAAACTACTTGTACTGAATGAATCCTGCTCCTGTCACGAAGCCCCGCGCGAGATTTAGTTTCTTTTTCTTTTAGTTTCCTTGATTTTTTTTAATTTGATGTAATCTTGCCCTTCCGCGACGACGCTAATTTTAAAAAGGAAAATTGTGCCAACTGCCAATTGTAGAACGACTAACAATACCGTAATTATTTATTGTCTTATTTTTAAGAATCATAACCGAGCTGTGTATTTTATGTATTTATTTTCAAATATATTTATACACCTATTTTAAATAAAAAGAAATCGTTTGGTGGCCCCCTCCGAAATCCAATGATAAATCGTAGGTACAAACTACACATACGATGAACATAAGGAAACTGCATAGGTGTCATCGAAAAAAATTTACAATAAAATAAAAATATGTTAAAAGTCTATGTTGTACATAATTTACATATCTTAAAAAAAACGCATGTTACCAGGATATAGGCCCGGTAAGGGAAAAAAAAATCCCGAAAAGTGCTTTGCAAACGTGCATCTCCGGACATAACTATTATTAGAGAATGTAGGAAAGCAAAAGGAATGTCTTAAGCAAAGGAATTAATTATTTTATCGGTGGAAGACGGGAAAATAGAAAAGACGTGTGCGGCAATCGATTGATCGTCATTTATTAAGAGAGGTGGGCCGACTTTCAATAAATTTACGAATAAATTGATAAATATATGGAATTAATTTTAAAAACCATGGCCAACTCCATTAACATTCACTGACGTGTATGTATGGCCGTTTCAATTCGACTTTTAAAAATTTTGACGGTACTCCACTCAGCGCCTCTTGTGAGTTTTTAAGTAATTGCAGTTGCCATTAAGTTACTGTCAGTAGTTCTGTAGTATCTTTAATAGAGAGCGCTGAGGGGAGTACTCCACGGCATGCTTTCCGGAACCGATTTTTAGGCGAATTGACACGGCCATACATACACGTCAGTGAATGTTAATGTTGCTGGCCATGTTAAAAACTAACTAGTGCTGCCATCTCTGAGCCTATAGCGTAATTTCCGGTTAACGCTAGGTTTAAAGTCCCTAGATAGTATAAAGTACGGCAATAGGGAAGCCATTTTCTGGCCCATTATGCGCGGGAATTTTAAAATGAAAATTTTGGTTGATTTTCATGTCAACGAAAAATGAACGTAAATGTCAATTTTTTAGAGCCTTACTGCTCAAATCTGAGCATGTACTGTTTGTCGACTAGTAAAATTGTCCCATAATAAACTGTAATAACGTCCTTACAACCCTTTATCATGATTAACCATTGTAAATCGATAAAAATAAACAAAATCCAATAACCGTCACAAACCACAAATGAACAAACCAGGAGCACCACGGGGCACGGACGAGCACCTTCGAGTTTCGAGCAAGCACAAATATTTTACACATAACTCAAAACTGCAATATTTCCGTTACCTGCAAAAACTACTCCATGTTTTTTCTATCAAAATTGAAAATTTTAAGCAAAAGGGTTTTAATAATCATATCTTCAACGTCTTTAGATTAATACGGCTTATTTATTATGGTGTTTTTAATATGATTTATTTCGTATTTCTAATTCCTTTTGGGAGCTGACATTTATCAACTGCCAAAAAATCTAAAACTTCTTCGTTTCCATGACAAATATTTGTTTATTCAACTCAAATACACAAGTCTGTTTGTGTCACGTGACACAGACGCCATGTTCTGGCTAGTTTTTAAAATTTGGTCCTAAACTGTGTATTGCCGTACTTTAGTAATCTAGGGACTTTAGCTAGGTTAACCGGAAATTACAGGTTCTGGTAAGGCCAACTTACTATAGAAATTTGCAACGGCCGGTAAGCCCTAGGTTCGTACATTCGCCTACAGAAGGCGGGCGTTCGTGACGGCATATAAAGTCCCTAGATAGTATAAAGTACGGCAATAGGGAAGCCATTTTCTGGCCCATTATGCGCGGGAATTTTAAAATGAAAATTTTGGTTGATTTTCATGTCAACGGAAAATGAACGTAAATGTCAATTTTTTAGAGCCTTACTGCGCAAATCTGAGCATGTAAACTGTACTGTTTGTCGACTAGTAAAATTGTCCCATAATAATCTGTAATAACGTCCTCACAACCCTTTATCATGATTAACCATTGTAAATCGATAAAAATAAACAAAATTCAATAACCGTTACAAACCACAAATGAACAAACCAGGAGCACCACGGGGCACGGACGAGCACCTTCGAATTTCGAGCAAGCACAAATATTTTACACATAACTCAAAACTGCAATATTTCTGTTACCTGCAAAAACTACTCCATGTTTTTTCGATCAAAATTGAAAATTTTAAGCAAAGAGTTTGAATAATCATATCTTCAACGTCTTTAGATTAATACGGCTTATTTATTATGGTGTTTTGAATATGATTTATTTCGTATTTCTAATTCCTTTTGGGAGCTGACATTTATCAACTGCCAAAAAATCTAAAACTTCTTCGTTTCCATGACAAATATTTGTTTATTCAACTCAAATACACAAGTCTGTTTGTGTCACGTGACACAGACGCCATGTTCTGGCTAGTTTTTAAAATTTGGTCCTAAACTGTGTATTGCCGTACTTTAGTAATCTAGGGACTTTAACGGCATAAAGTGCGCTCAATCATGTCCAGCTCCATTAACATTCACTGACGTGTATGTATGGCCGTTTCAATTTGACTTTTAAAAATTTGACGGGTACTTCACTCAGCGCCTCTTGTGAGTTTTTAAGTAATTGCAGTTGCCATTACGTTACTGTCAGTAGTTCTGTAGTATCTTTAATAGAGGGCGCTGAGGGGAGTACTCCACGGCATGCTTCCCGGAACCGAATTTTAGGCGAATTGACACGGCCATACATACACGTCAGTGAATGTTAATGTTGCTGGCCATGCAGTAACTTAATGACAACTGCATTACTTAAAAACTCACAAGAGGCGCTGAGTGGAGTACCGTCAAAATTTTTAAAAGTCGAATTGAAGCGGCCATACATAAACGTCAGTGAATGTTAATGTAGCTGGCCATGGCTCAATTGATGTCAGCATTTACTCTATCTCTTTTCGTTTCTGAATGATGGCGATTTTTCTGAAAAAAAATGGTGCACGCGTCGGGTATTTCATTAAAATATCTATATCTTCGCAACTGTTTGAGATAGGTCGATGAGATAAGCACTGAAAAACGTCATCTTTAATGGGTCATCAGATAACGAAAACCGCATTACTCTATCTGTTTTCGTTTACGAATGATCGCGATTTTTCTGAAAAAAAATGGTGGATGCGCCGCGTATTTTATTAAATTGTCTATAAGCATATTTTAGCGACGAACCAGATTAGAGTGGTTACGAAAATGAGCACTTTTCCGACAAACACATGACGTCATTGTCGTATATTATGAACGTCGTTCGTGGAACTATATGATGGTCCAGAAGAGTGTGCATGGGTATCATCCATCGTTCATGAGAATTCTGGTGAGAATCTGATCTGACATGCATTTTTCGAAGCACTCTTAAATAAAATAACATATTTCTTGATGTTAGTGAAGTTGTTTCATTAACATTTTGTAACAGTCTCTCTATTATAATACCATTATCATCGAATATTCAAGAATATCGCTTCATTTGCTAATGTAATAAACATTTTATATGTTCATTATTATTTATTTATTAACAAAACTTACAACAGCAAGAATGAACAGTTGACAGTTATTAACCGATGGAATACTCCACTTTCGCGAATACCATTTTTGATGACATCATAACATAAACCGTGTTACAAATGTAGGAATAATTGTTCGTCGCTAAAATATGCTTTATATCTTCGCAACTGTTTGAGATAGGTCGATGCGGTAAGCACTGCAAAACGTCATTTTTTATGGGAAAATAAAAATCATTGGCATATTTGATGTAATGATAAACATTTAAATTTTGTATTTACGCGCGGACATTTTAGCAACTTTACAAATTCCTGTAAATCGAAGTTTGACTATTGATTATTAGATGGCGCCGCATGCTTCAAGTTTCTATAGCTCCTCTATTTCAAATAGTAGCGACATCGTGGAGCAAACCTGCTCGGAACCTGACAACGATAAAAGTTACTATACGGTATAAGCAACGGCGGGAAATGAACTGCGAACTGAATAAAACTGTGACTCTGAGAAATGTACCTACCATTTACGTTTTAAAGTGTTTGAAATCTGATGAAAGTACTACTTACCTCACAAAATCTCAAGTTATTAGCATTTTGCACGTGTTGTTGATCATCACGGTGGATCTGATTGGGCCACACACTTTGTCTTTTATTGTATCGCGGTACTCTAAATAATGTAAATCCTTTTCTGGCACTATTCTTACAATCGTTCACGCAACGCCCTGGCATTATTAAGTCACACACTTTGCGAACACCACTACAGCCCTTCTAACACAACACCACAAATAATAGACACAGAATAACAGATGACAGCTTCACGTCAACGATTTAGGGAATTCGGAAACACCAACGTGATTTTGCTCCAGCGGCAAGATCAAAGGTTGTCGCTACTATTTGAAATAGAGGGGCTATACAAGTTTCAAAAGCCTGTTATCCTCGGACTATTGGGTTACGTTACGCACTTAAAGGTGGCACCATTTTCTTTAATTATTTTCATTTATTCCCCTTAATTTCGGCATTTTTAATTGATTAGGGCAAGAGAACGCTATTTTTACTTCTAATATTGTACAAACAACGTACGCGCACATTTGGAAATAATACTCGTCAGTTATCCCATATTTTTTGTGCGTATTTTGAGGGTGGTTATCTCGGGAACGGGTCGCGCTAGAAGGGAACGGGCTGCGGTTTTGAATGCGCCCCGTCGAGCTCTATATCCGTGAATTTTTTCGCTATTTTAGGAGAAAATTTTTTTTTTCGGGCGAAAATTTAGCAAGGCTACTACAGTCCATGAAAATTTGATGGTATCGACGGCAAATCGATTTCCGCGAAATAAATCACACTTATAGAGGACGACGAGACGAATCGGTGCAAGCCGCAGGTCTCTATCTCGAACCGTTTCCGAGAAAAAAATTAATTAAGAAAAGTTCGGTCGATTTTCTCCTTACATTAATAAAATCTTGTAGCAAAGTTTTGGTTGACATTCTTTAAATAAAATAGTTAGGGGGAGGGAAGGTCCCTCGCGGAAAGGAAAATAAAAATCCTTGATATTTTTGATGTAGCGATAAAAATTTAAATTTTGTATTAAGCGCGCACACTTTAGCAACTTTACAGATTCCTGTAAGTCGAAGTTCGACAATTGATTACTAGTTTTGTAATTTCTTTGTAAATAAGTTAATTTTAGCGATATATACAATGTTCTTTAACTAATTTACACAACAATGAAATGAAATAAGTAATGTTATGTTTGGTCAGTACATTTTCTAAACATGCAAAACTTGTGCAAGATTTTATGTCAAATCTTGCATGCTGTCACACGGGCCTAAACTGTGGTTACGACGTTACGCACATTTTTCTGTAAGTATGTACATAAATGTTTCATTGGCTCATTTGCCAATTCTGATGTACAGCTGAATTCAAAAAAATCGTAGCGATAAAAATTTAAATTCGTTTTTTGGCGTGCAAAACTGTTTTAAAAACGACTTGTGCTGTTTCAATTTTTGACGTCATTTAATGATGATCCCTCTAAAATAACTTTCCATTTCAAAACACACAATGTATACACCTGTTTCAAAACATAAGGTTGTTGTTCCAACGTTAAAAAATGCACATATCGAAATACATATACGAAATAACTTCAAAATAGTGCACCGCCAAAAAACGGCTTAAATTTTGTAACTACCTATGAGCCTATGAGCGTACTTTAGCAATTTTACAGATTTCTGTAAATCCTAAGTTTGACCCTTGTTTATATACATCATATATATGTAATATATATAAACAAGGGTTTGACTATTGAATTTTAAATGACGCTGCATGTTATAATCTTTGTAATTTGTATTGCAAAAATTTCATACGAGCAATCATACATCAATTTTAATTTTTTTTTAATGTATTGACACTTTTGTCTACTGGAATACACTCATGTTAGAAGCTGAAATAAATAATACAATATTGTGAATTAGAAATATTTTTATTTATCATAAAAATAATCATAAACTATCCTATTAAATGTGTGCCAAAACTAATGCGTACTTCGAAGAATCTAGCGATACTTACCATTTTCATTCGACAGTAAAATATATTGCATAATAAATTGTCAAGGAGAAATTCTGAAAATTCACGTATTAAACTTCAGACAGTTGGCGACACTGGCCGAAGTTGGTCACAATGATCTGGTAAAGGGTAGATGAACAATGCCTTATGTTTGCTGCATTCTCGATTGATATCGGCATGTGAGTGAAATAGCGAATATCTATGAGTAATTTTGGCTCATGTATCCGACAAGGATGTCACTCGAAGCCTATGTCATGTGACATAGGATGAGCAATACCTTTTAAACGGGTGTATTTACCATCTCACTCTTAAGTTAATACAATTCCTCTTTCTCTACAGGGAATCTGGTGGTTGGTCACAAACGTCAAACCAATCATAACGTAAATTTTTGTATAGATATTTGCGATGGCCTTGTATAGAACTGCAAGTTTTAAATTTTTACCCCTAGCAAATAGTATTGTGCACAGAAATGTATCCGAAACGGTCGCCAAGCCCCTGCGCAACCTGAAAGCCGAAGTCAAAATCACAGATAAATGCGTGGAAAGGTTAAAGAAAATCGCAGATGGCAACAGCTTCCTCAGGGTGATCGTCGAGGGTGGAGGGTGTTCCGGATTTCAGTACAAATTCGAATTAGATTCCGACATAAAGCAAGACGACAAGTAAGTTGCTTCCCCCCCTCGCCCCCGAAAGAGATTTACAGATAACCTTTTTGTTCGCAAAGAGTTTTCGAACAAAACGGAGCTAAAGTTGTGGTCGATGAAATCTCCCTGGATTTCATACGAGGAGCCACCGTCGATTATCAAGAGGAACTGATAAAAGCGTCGTTTAAGATCGTTAATAATCCTTTAGCGGAGCAAGGGTGTTCCTGCGGGGCCTCGTTCGCTGTACGGTTAGACTGAAGCACGTAGGTGATTGACTTACTTAAAATTAGAATGTGATACGTGTAAATATTATTATTTGTAAATAAACTTAAAGATACTCAAATATTTACTTACAATTTTTTTTTGTTCAAGCGAGGTTCTGATTAATTAAATAGATTCTATGCCTCTCTTTGGCTTTCTAAATTTTCTCCTTCAATATTTAATGGAGTAGAACAAATCGAAAAGAAGCAATTTTAAGTAATTTACACGTAGCAAAGTGTAAAACATTTAATATAATATTGCCCTACATACATTTGACTCAGGTTTGCTACTTACAGTACAATACAACTTCCTAACTAGTTGCCGTTAAAAGCACGTTGCTTTGGAATTTCGCGGCTTACATACTTTGAAAACGAGGATCACATTAAAAAACGAAAACTAAATTAACTGAAACGACTTGAATTTAAATCAAAGTGATTTCAGTTTAACAGGAATACCTCTGGCAACGCACGAGGCTTGTGTAAGAAACTGTCTCGCAGCCTTCCTCGCTCTGCTCAGGGCACGCAGTAATTCAGGCTCACTTTCAAAAGACTTCTTAGATATTTTGGCAAGAGGAAGGACTGTAATGAAACGAGATGGCAAGATATTGCAAACGAACAAGGAAAACTTACTTTGACCGCTGGTCTCCCACTTGGCTCTGTCGATGTTCTTCCAGTGGGGTGAAGCGGTCGTTGGCAACCACCGACTCCAAAATTCAGTTGCAAGAATGTCCGTGTCACGATCGGTTACTTCCCACAAAGTACCCACCACGCACGGACTGAAATTGACTCCTCAATTTTCTTTTTCTTAAGAAAAACCAATTAACTCATACCTGCAAGCTATGAGGTACATGTGGTGTGATCCGTACATTTCGGCTCTCGGCCCCTGATATATATTTTTAACGCTGCCGCAACCGAATAACAGCACAACCGAGTTTATCCTCAGCTTCTCTATTCGTTCTCCTGATATGAACTGCGAACCGTTTCCGTGACCGTTATACCTAATCACACAACTTACAAAGTGCGCACTCTCAATCAAGAAACTTACGAAAAAATATCGCTCTCCGTAAGTAAACCTTCGAATTCTTTCGTCGTCGGAGTCACTCCGACAGGCCCGGCCCAACTCGGCTTCCAGTACTTAAAAAAATTGTGCATTCTGTTCTGCATTTCCTTTAGGTCGCATCCAGGGTTGATTATGTAGCTGCCCTTCTCCGGATCGACGTCAGACTTTATGCCGTTAATAATGCTGCCTTCGTGCTCCTTGAAGAGGCCGAAGGTCAAGTGAAGTGAGGGCATACGCGACACCGGATGGTCCTGCAAGACGTCCAGCATTTCCCACGGGAACATATCGAGTTTCTGCAATTCAAAAGTCTTTTGAAAAAATATTAAATGGGGGGGGGGGCTTACATCGTCAAGCACAAGAATTATTGGATGTCTTTTTTCAATCGTCGCATCCTGCGACGTTTCTTTGATGAGTTTCACAATGACTTTGTGGTTTATCTTCTTGTGTGGAAAACAGTACAATAAAGAGTCCCTTATCTCCTCGAGTGACAAGTTCGCTGATGCCTTGATGACACACCTCAAAATGCAGCGAGTCTTCTCAGTTATTTTGCACCTGCAACACAATCATTGCATAGCGAAACTCTGAAATTCGTTCATTACCGACGTACTCTTTTATTTCTTTCAAAACAGACTTCAGCTTTGCGTCAACATGCTCTTCATTAACGAGCTTCCCGACGAACAAACACCTCCACTCCTTCAGCCAAGCGCCTTGCAAATCCTTCACTAAAAGCTGGACGAAATTTCACATGAACCGTTCGATTTAATCGACTTACTTTCAGCCTGTTGTTGAGCGAGACGCGCTTCTCAGTGTATTTTTGCCTTTCGAAGTGCGACTTAAAAAATCCGTTCTCCGTTTGGATGTCTTTCAAGCCGTACTTATTCTCATGTATGATCGACGCCATCTCTTCCTTAATCCCCATGACTTTCCCGGATATTTTATCGACGGGGGCCTCGACACGAACGCAGAACGGTTTCGGTTGATTTTTCCCGCAGTTAAACACCGAAATGCAAATCGGGACGGTGCAGTCGTTTCTCACGAATTCTATATTCTCATTCCTGTAGAACTCCGAAGTTAATTGAATTAAAGTCCACTCTAGAAATCAGGTATCGTAAAGCACTTAAAGTAAATCAATAAAAAACGTGTCACCTTCAGGCATTTCCTCCACTTTCTTCAACATTTCATCGATGTTTACTTTTACGTCCTCATCTGCGCAGCTGAATTGGACGTGCTGCTTATTTAAACTGAACTGTTTGTCTTCGTCTGTGCTGTGTAAGACCCTCTCGTAACGGTAGATCGCTTTACACCTCAGGCCGGGCGAGTGAGATTCGCTGAGATGATAAATCGCTTCCAACTCGTTCGAAGCCATGAGACACAGAGCCCGAAGTTTCTGGACGCCTGGAACTCCGACGTGTCATTTTTTATTTAACGAAACGGTCCTACTCACATTGGTAAACGGGTCCTGAAGGATAGTGCACGTTATCCAACCTCTTCAAATCTATCAGAAGATCGTGATTTGCCGGAGGAGTTATGTTCTCTTGATTTGAAGATTTTAAACAGTGCTCGGCAGCCATCTAAAAGAGAAAATGCACTGTAATATAAAAAGAAGCTTTTTGAAAGGATAACTATCAGTTCGAACTTTTAAATTATCAACTGATGTGAAATTGGTGGCGTCATGGTTACCAAATAGGTAAGTACCAACTCCATGGTGGTCACAATCAGTGTTGCCAACATTGCCTAACCAAACTATCGTACGGGTATAGGCGGGTAGCAAACGGCGTCACGAACGCCACTTGCTGTAAGTTTATGTAGGTAAAGGTAGGGAAAACGGTCGTATCAGGGTTGGCAACACTGCTGTCAGCTGATTGTCAATACTATCACTGGAGTTACGAGCACGTTACGAGAACGATCTTTACCTTCCATACTTTAAAACAAATCGAGAAAATACTAGCAAGCACATTCAAATCTTCTTCAAAATGATATAAATGGATATAACAGTTTCAAGTCGCGTCCTACAATTTATGTCGCAACCTCCACCAGGCGGCGCCACCAGGTAGCTTGCTAGGGGCCTATACCAAAATTATTGTACATTATCAACTTTCGTATAGTTCATTTTTAACTAATTTTATGTATTATGGACACAATTTTTAAAATAAACTACTTCGAATTGTTACATATACCTGAAATGTACCATACCAATATAATACATACTTTTTTCATTTTCTCGAATCAAGCGGTAACACAAGAATTTAGTAGTGGGGGGTTAAATTAATATAACCGCATATAACCATAACGCATCATACCGGTATCTCGCAAAAATTTGCTTTATGATCTATCAGTCATGAATGATTACAGGATTACGGTTACAGGAATCTGCAGTAGTCGATAAGCGGTAAATATGGAGTTCCGCTCAAGCGCTTTGCTTTCTGTACAGCCAACTAATGGCGTTTTCGATTGAGATCAGTCCTAATCCGCTCTAGTGCAACACCCATCCAGATCAGTTCATGACAGAATTGCACTTGATCGGATTAAATGTGCTCCGATGAACGGTGATTGATCCGCTACACAGATACTTTATGTGCAATCTAGTTCAATCGAATCCGCCTATTCTTGATCCCTAAAAGAGCAACAGCCATCCGAATACGCCACCACAAGTGCTCGCTCTATATGCGCATGTGCAATTTGATCTGGAGCTGCTCGGAGCAGTCAATCGAAAACGCCATAAAATTAGCGACAGTTCTCCAGCGATCAGGTAAATGAACGCACCTGTTATCATATACTTTTTTAAATCTTTTAAAAATCTTAACACAATCTTACGTGTTTCGCGTAGACCGATTAAGCGGTGAGAACTTCATTTTTTATCTCTCCCTGTTCTTGAGATGATGCGTTTGCTCTGGCGGAATTTGGTGGATGCGCCGGTGATACACATAAAGATATTGTTGTTGCATAAACCATTTTATGTACTTAGCCACAACATACTTAGCTAAGTATAATACAATATGAACGAAAATGGTTGAAGACAATTTCGCACTACTCTATCTAGTGTTTTTTTATTAATTTGTTGCAATAATGTAAACTGTAGGTAGGTCATTGGATTATTTTTTATGAAAAAATGTTTTCAATCTTTTCATAGTGCAATTAAAAAAAGCGATTTCTGCAGCTAGAAAACCAAGGCTGATTCCAACGCCCACCGCCAGGATAAGGAGGGCGCACGAGAATTCGTTGAGACCCACGCTGATCGAAATGGGGAGATCCCCGGGCAGACACTCGGGCCTTCTGGAATCCCAATACTTCCGAAGTCGGTAGATGTTCCCGTTTTCGACCAGGCGTAACATACTGTCGAAATAAAAAAAATTATTTAACGCCGACGTACTCGCAAAAGGTCATCACCAATAGTTCAACATTTCCCTGAAGGGAGAATGCTTCTGCAAATTCGCGTACATGGGTTGAGTCCTGTACATCTGCACTTCTTCCAGCTCGCAGGCGGTGCGGGGCGGGAAAGTTTTCCTAATGATGGGGTAAGCCGTGCTGGTTTCGACGTGAAACGCAAAGTTTTTCTTGAGCACCAATTCCAAACCGTCGTCGGGCTCGTAGAATCCATCCGAGTTGGGTTTTTGAATTTTCTCTCGGAACAATTCCAACGCGACAGGATCCGTCGTTTGCTTAATTCAAGAAAAGTGCTTCGCTGTGAGTTTTTTTTATAGGATATGTCGCAGATACTCACTACAAAATAATCCCTGTCGATTAATATATTTTCCACCCCTGCATCGAGCGAACTGTGCAGTAGGTCTTCTAAAGTATTAACTTCACGCGACGGATCCATCAATAAATAAGACACTATATAGCCGGAATAGAACTGGTAAATCAAAAGCGTGAGTATGAAAAGGAATAAGGCCAAGATTCTTCCGCTTGTTAGCATCGGACTGTACAGGCTTCCTTGTTGACAGAATGCCCCCATAATGAAAATCAAGACGAAACTCCACGTGGCTTCAATCGAATGCTTAAATCTCTCGAAAATGGTACTTTCAACTTTTAACACGATTTTGGCAAGTAGCGCTATCAATACGCCTGAAACGGCCAGACTCCACCACACTTTCCGCCCCAGGGGTCTGAAAAAAATTTCGAACGAAGTGGCGGTCGGAGCCGGGGGGCGAAAAATAAACGTGGACCTAAAACCTCTCGAGTCTCGAAGAGTTTCACCCTTGGAAAGCTCTTACTTTAAGATCCAGTTTCCGTAACTGTAATCGACCACCGGCATTCGGTCGTACTTGAAGATGAGGGGGGTGCTGCCAAAATCGACCAGTTTGTCTTGCAGGAGACCGACGAGGCCGTTGAATTTGGTGCCGCTTTGGATGTACCCCCAGGAATCAGTTTGGACCATTTTTAAGCTGAAATGAAACTTTATTGCAAGCGATCTGTTCACAAAAAGTACGACATTAAATAACTTTCTTATTAGGTGCAGGAGATGAAAGTTTCATTACATGTTAAAAGCCGCTGTAATCTTGAAAAAGCCTGTATAATTTAAGATAATTTCGGGTAAAGATTAAAAAGAGAAAGAAAGAACGAGCAATGAAAATGTGACGACACACACACGATAAGAAAAGAAATTATTTTGCAAACACGCTATGGTGTTTGCTGTGGGGAATGAGGGCGCACACAAGGTATTTATTTATTATGCAAGAAACTTGCTCGCGCTCGATAATCGCGAGTCATGTAAACCAACATTTGGCTTTATCTATGATCATGGTTATTACATATTTACTTTATTGCGAATGAAACTTAACAATTTTTTTTGAACAATTTTTTATGATCTACAATAATTATTAATATTTCATCAAAGATATGAAGGTTAAATAAGAAAATATTTCTCGCATCTGATTGTGAGATGCAATGTAATTTTCTTAGGAAATTGCGAAAAATTATTTTTCTGAAAATTTAGAACAAAATTAACCGGTTCTTGGGACCCCCCCTAAGAAAAACAAATATGATTTTTTATCATCGCAGTATTCCCGCGGCCGTCCGTAAAGCGCTTGTAAAATTTCAAGCCTCAAACCCGCCGGGGAACTGTTAAAACCATGTTTAAAAAATTTACTACGAAAGGGGATTTCGTGCTGACGTCACGAACGGATTTACTATAGCTGCTTTCCCGTTACCTCCTTTGTGCACGCAACCAAGCCCAAAAGCCCAAGAATTCGCGAAGCGCACTTTCCAGTTGACATTTCGATGTTCGCGTTTTACGCTCAATATGTCTTTCCCCTGCCTCTCAAGCACCACCTATTATTTTTGTGCTCGAAACACATGTCCCCCACCGTTGAATTCTGCCCTGATACAGTGTCTATAAGATGACTACAAAACAAACACGTACTATTGAAAAATAATTACTGTCAAATATTTTAATAAAACACTTAATTAAACAATTTTTAAAATTCATTTTCAATTTGTTGTATGTCACGCCTCTACAAATACGTTCCCGTAAGTTTGTACTCGAAGCTCATGGGTTTAAAACTCAACTGTTTAGTGCGCAAAATTCAGAGCTAACGGGAAAACGCCTTATAATTCCGGGAATCAAAAGTAGGCCGCAAGGTCGTCGGGGTCACAGTAAAAGAATCTACACAGTAGCATCACTCGAGTATAACTGTCACATTTGCCATTTTGGTTGATACCTACCGATTTGAAAGCTGCATTCGATTCGCAGCCGAAATCAATTCGTTTTTATCAGTAGATCACTTAGAAGTGATCTAGATCAGTTTCTTTACGTTTGGCTTATGGTGAATCCTGCACGAATCGAACACATAAATTCTTTTTGGATCGATTTAAATCGATCCAAATCGGGGAATCGAATGCAGCTGAAAACTACATTACATTTCCATAAGGGTATCAAACAATATGGCCGCTTCGTTTGACACTGACGTTTAAGTGACGCTACTAGGTAATTACTTCTACTGGCTGCGTTTAGTTCATGGGCGACGTTGTCGATTTCGTTTAGTCCGTAGTTATTTTACGTTGTCTGACTAATCAGCTGAGTGGTCACGGTGGTCGTGATTTGAGATGCGACCATTAGGCAACCACGGTGGGTATGATTTCCGTTTACGTTTAGAAAACAGTCCGCCCCAGCTCGTTAAACTTTGACGGTTCGTCTATCAACTAAACGCAGCCACCCTGGCAGCCACTGTATCGGGTGGTCGGGGTGTTGAATGGCCGACGTCTTGCCGACGTTCGATAGCGTTTTCGATTGACCGCACTATTGCGCAGTCAGAGTATCTTCATCTCGTGTTATTATTATTATTCATTTAACATGAGGTTAAAAGAAGATGCAAATACACTGAGTGCAACCGGTGCATGTGAATCGAAAACGCTAAGAGATGTTTTCTGCAGAGCACTTCGGCTGTTCGGCCCCGGAAAGAAATTGGAAATTCTTTTCTAAATATTAGAAAAAACGCTGCGAACGCGTTATAAACTTAAAAAAGAAACTATTAACTACAGTTTAAACTATCGTGCGGATTATATTTCGAGTGAAATTACGTTTTTCACTTTTGGGAAGTTTCGAATGAAGCAATTGGCAGCACTGTGTTACTGTTTTTGACGTTTCCAGAATTGCAGGTTATCGTGCGAACCAAATCGCTTTATCTAATTTATTTTTGATAGAAATTGGACGGCAATGAGTGGCAATGATAACGGAAGACTGAGCAACAAGGTAAATAGAGAATATCGTGCGAGGATCGGCACTTCCCCGGAGATTATACAACATAACCTCAATATTTTTAAATCTGTCCCATATAGTCACATATAAGCTGCTTTCGATTATATGCACTGAAGTACTCCAGGGCACCCCAGGCTGCTCGGGTATGTTCGATTTTCACAGATTTTCATTGTCTGAGAAGCCCGGAGTTACTCCGATGCACTCCAGCACGCATAATCGAAAGCAGCTATAGTAGAGACTTGTTAATCTTTGGTAGAGACACAGTAGTAGAGATGTGCAGTCACAGTTCAGATTCACAGATACTTCAAAGTAGCAGTGATTGAATAACAAATGTGTAAAAAGGTCTGTTCGATAGCTCTGCACTTTTCTACACTTTTTACACCAACTGCACCTGAGAGAGTGAGATGTATATAATTAATGCGAGTAGGAATGAGAAAAATAGAGTAAAGGTGTTAAAAGTGTAGAAAGTGCAGAGCTATCGAACAGACCTAATATCACGCATCAATATTACAGTCACAGTTAAAAGTCACCTATTCAAAGTAGCAGTGAGTGATCTAACTGCTACTTTGAAATATCTGTGATTTAAACTGTCCCATAGATAGCAACAAGAATTACTTTACTGTAGTACAGCATTTGAGCTGTTGCTGAAACTGTTTTTGAACATGATGCGATGATTTTCCTCAGAGTTGACACACATTAAGGTTGACAAAAGACTATGTGCTGCGCGCTGCACAGTTTCTGGATTCTTAAGAACCCTACCCTTATTAAAGTTTAAACCATCTTTGATTGTCTCTGTGGATTTCTCTGCTTTCTTCCCCAATACTGAGATAATAATTCTGAGGAGGGACTGTGTACGGGGGACTTCAAGGTACCAGCCCTGCTCAGAACTCACCTGAAATTGTATAAATCTCGGCAGTGTTGCACGGTTACGCTTTGAAACCTGTGCATCGAGTTCTTCTCTCGATTTTTGTCGCTCGTTAAGTATTCCTGTAAGCTGATGCCTTCAGATTCTTTGGGTACCTGCACAGGAGAAAATAGAAATACACGTGGATGTATAATGCAATTGCACATGCAAGCAATTCCTTGGAACTCTAGAATTGGTTTCAACAAGACAAATTTAAGAGCCCCTCGAGTACCTTCAAGGCAAATGTTACAATCCAGTTCCAAGGATTTCCGAATTAAATTGAAATGAAATCAAATTGAGTGCAGTTGCTTAATTATTTTGAAAATCTCCTGAAAAAACCTTGGAAATGGATCGAAGTCCAAGGCAGACGTTTTGAAAATGTTTGCAAATTGATATTCTGTTTTAATTCCATCTTTTCTCGAGTTTAAAATTGATCTCTAATTGGAATTCCCCCTATTTTCTTAGCTCCCGGTTACTAAAATTAAAAATCTTACGACAACAGCCGATTTAAAAGTGACCCCCGTCATGTTTCTCCTGATCCAATACTTGCTGCCCTTTACGCCGACGATTTTATACCCGTCCTTGAGCGAGAAAATCCCAATCTGCTTGGCTTTCAAGCTGCCACCGTGCTCCGACGCCGGGTTGTACACGTCTGTTATAGTCCAATTGGAACCGTCTTCTCCCGAATTCGCTATATTAACGTCGGCGTTAATATTGAGGGTGATATTTTGGAAATAATCCGCCAAATTGGGGGCCCTTTCGAAGACAATCAGCCAATGATGGGTTTCATCCAGTAACTTCATTCTTCCACACTGGAAGAAAGCGCAAATTATGCTGGAGTGGGAATAAGGGAAGAGATGGCTTACGTTTATTAACATCGTTCTAGAGTTGTCACATTCGCCGTCTAAAACCACCCCCAAGTGATGGTATTCTCTGGCCAAGATTTTTTCGCAGGCGAAACCGCTTTGGTTTTTCAAATCGAAGAGGTTCACCCTTACTTTTTGGTTAACAAATTCTCTGGCGAGGCGGTGATTACCTGCAAATTTTATTTTAAACGCGGTTTGAACTGTAATGTCCACGCACTTTCTGTTCCTTGGCAAGTAAAAATGGTCGCGAACGAAACGCATTTCGTGAGAAAGTAGCTCTTAATTAGCGCATGTTGCAGGTGTTGTAGATCGCCCTGGGGATTGTTTGTTATTAATGAGGCAAGAATAATGTAGCGCAAGTGGTTCATGGCGGGCGGCTAATGCACTTGTGTTGATATTTTAACTGCCGGACGTTAATGAGGGGCTACTTAATGTGATTGCTACAATTTAGTTTTCTGTTTACTTTGAAAGGAAAATTGCGCCACAAATTGTGAATAAGATATGGTTTTCTCATTTTCACGTCGTTTTTGACAAATATAGCATGTGCACAGTTCTACTGCATCTCTTCCAGTAATTGTCAGTAATAATTGGGGATTTAAAATTCCTAAGCATGATATTGTATTAGGTGGCTGCAGTAATAAAAAAATATGACGATGAAATTATTAATTATGATTAATTACATCATGCGTTACCAAAATGTAATATGCAATTTGTAAGCGCATTGGCGGAAGCCTTTTAATTTGGCTAAAAGAACGGAAATGTTTCTTCTTAATTCGTATCTGATGGTCGATTTGTTCTTTAATTTATTTTTACTTTGCTGCTTTACTTGAGAAATACTTTCGGTAAATTAATATGTAATTCAAAAGCTGGGGACAAATTGAATTAACTTGATTTATAAACGCTTCAAAAGAACGAGAAGAAGATTAAAGAAAAAACGAAAGGTTTGTTGATATTTTCAAGCAGGAATAAATTCCCCCCAAATTTTTGATATTTAAATAAAAAATTTCAAGCATATTTGGATCTTCAATTTACATTAAATAGAACTGTAACTTCTAGACTATTTAGTCAGCGATAATTAGAGCGACAACAATGAGTTGACGTATTTCAAAAATAATTCCAAATTTGGGGCCGGCGATTAGCCCAGTGGCGATAATAAAAATTCATACTGTGCGCGGCGTCGCGCTGACAATAACTGCTCCGACGCGACGTTCAAATTTGCTTTTCGACGTAAATCAGACTTAAGCCAGCATGCATCCCGGTTTCGAAGAAGTGCTGATAAAATTCTTCGTCATGTCCCTCATGTGCTCAATGTTTGGCCTCTTCATTTACTGCTCGTATTGCTGCAGGCAAACGCGTGCGACGATCGTAAACAGATGTAAGTTTGCACGAAATTTATTATTTAAATAAATAGAATCATCAAAAGAAAATAACTTGTCTGTGAATACGAGAAATAATTGCGCAATTAACCTGTAAATCGGTACGCAATAATAAACTTGGGACCATGAGAAGAACTTTCTGTTCTTACTTGTTAATAACAATTGTAAATACGTGTATTTGATAAATGTTTGATAAGATAATAACGCTCGAGCGCGTATACATTCAGTTCCAGTTTAGGGGGGTTTCAACCAATAATGTAAAAACATTCTTTGCAGCATATTGTAAGCAATTTCTGGTCTTTTAGGGATACTATTAATTTACATGTTACAGACTTTTTCAACGTATGTCTAAGGGGAAAGGTCACTTAAGAGGTGGCGACACTGATAGTGAGAAAAATATCACAAAAAATGTGCAAATGAATATCATATGTTTACATATTGGTTGTATAGTAATTAGTTTCGTGAGAACTTTCATTTTAATTGACAGATAACCATTACGCAGAGTATAGCACAGTATAAGTAATTACGCAGTAGCGTCACTTAAACGTCAGTATAAAAAAAAATGGCCATTCTGTTTGATACCCTTATGAAAATGCAATGTAATTTACAGCTGGGGAGGTATCAAACAAAAGAACAAATGTGACAGTTATACTCGAACGACGCTTCTGTGTGATTCTTATACTGTGAGTATAGAGTAAGTGTTGCCAATCGCTTGAAGCGAAAGATCGCTACAAGCTGCCTACAATCAGTAATAAATAGCACAAATATCGGTTTTCATCAATTTATCTAAACATAAAAGTGTATCTGTGGCTGCATATTTTACGTATTTAACATTAAATAAGAGTCAGTAACAAATACATTAATTTTTTTATTTTAAATGATTGTTTTAACATCGCAAATTAGAAACACGCAGATAGGACACTGGGGTAATCCATCTCGACTTTTGTTTGTTTGAGGCAAGCGTTCACAGACTCGCATCGCATAAATGATCTTTTCTATAGTTTTATATGACGCTGCGTTAACTAGGCCGCATAGAGCAGTGATCGCATTCTCCTATCATTCTCGAGAGAGCAACTTCTGCGATTCTTGCGATTCGTGCGTGCGACGCGTGCGATGCGAGCCTGTGAACGCTTGCCTTTGTTCTCCACATCGCGCCACTTGTTAAAAACAAACAAATAATTTATTCTTTTCCTGTACCACCATAAGCGCCGCTGCAAATCTGGCTGCATACTCTCTCGAAAGTAGAATTGAATGAAGAACTCCTTATTTTTCGCTTCGTATAGTGTAC
The DNA here is from genome assembly GCA_033060865.1 of Dorcus hopei. Lineage (NCBI taxonomy): Eukaryota > Metazoa > Arthropoda > Insecta > Coleoptera > Lucanidae > Dorcus > Dorcus hopei. The sequence goes on from CM065426.1 coordinate 30,974,646, forward strand.
GATGCTTCCGCTTGGGAAATGGAAAGCTAGTTGTTATTATTAGTGTTGTGACTTAAGCTTAAGTGTACACATTAGACCGGAGATTAACCGTGGTTTAGCGCAAGGCATTAACCGAATACGTTAGTAAGTGTAGTGCGATATTGTTCGGAAAATGTCTTCAAAATTTACTGAAACGATGCTGACAATTTTACCGACTATTTTCGTTTGTGTTACACTTCTCCTGTTCTTTTGTGCTGTTTATCTATATATAAGGAAAAGGAAACTGAAACAACGATGTGTTTTTTTTTTTTTTTAATTTATGTGCGGTGTAATTATTTGCAAAAACTTCAAGCTACAAGTTAACGTACCAAGCGAATGTTTATTTAATCTACAGGATTAATTAATCCCGCCAGACCCACGTGACGCGGGGTGAAATTAAAGAAGGCCTGAACTTTAAATACAGTCGAACCTCCATAACTAGAATCTCAAGGGACCGTAAAATTACTTCGAGTTACAGAAATTTCGAGTTCAATTAGTAAACTTTGACTTACAGAAAATTTCGAGTTATAGAGGTGCGGCTGTATTTAGTTTAAAATTTCTATTTTTTTTAAATAAAAATAATTTATATCACAAAATCTTTTAAGCGGACACTAAATCGCGCACAAGAACAAGAACATCGGACAAGAACCAACTTTAAGTAAAAATAATTTAAATAAATAATTTAAATTAATTACGTAATGCCGCAACGCCCACTTCACATAGGCCGAAGTTAGATAGTGGGGAACATCGAAATTTCGGGGGACTCCAAGATTCTCGGGGGACTCGGTCAGTATGCGTCTCGCTGTTGAACTGTTAGCGCGTACGTAAATGCGCTTACTGATTAATTTAAAATGGTCACTTCATGTTCAGTACCGCAGTGTGAAAGTAACTCATCTGTTTTAATTATGTATTATTATTACATCTCGTATTTAATTATTAAGAGAACTTATTTTTTAACATTATTAAAAATTTCCTTTTTTTAAGAATCATAGTAGTCCTCGCTGCGACTCCTGGACAATAGTAGTTAGAACTATTATGTATTGTATGTAGTTCAGTTAACTCTGCTATATCGTTCATATTTCCAATAGTTTCAAATGATTTATTTCTTTTTTTAATTTAAAGATATTGGAAAGAACAAAAATAATTAAGTACATTATTTTTAAACTCGTGCTCGTGTGTTTACATAATTATATTCCACACACGTGCATTGTATATATTTTAACATGTTGGAATTAGTTTTATGAATATATTTAATTTTACAATAATAAATTTATGGTCAATTCTGACTTCGCATTACACATTCGGCATTAGATAAATAATACGTAAATAATGCGGCGCGCGCGGCGTTGTCTCAAGTTCTCGGGGTAATCTCCCACTCCTTTGAGCAGGCCTATTATTCAGTGGGCGTTGAATGCTGCTGTTATTTGACTTTTTTCTCATTTAACTGTGTTGGTAGCACAATTATCGTAATCTGTTTTATCACGTTTTGTACCTCACAGTTGAGGTTATGTTCTACCAAAAACAACAACCCACACAACCTTATATCGTTAATTGTCAAATTCTGATCAAAAGGGATAAGGGGAGCCGGTGCTGCCAACACATTTTTGAGAGCCACCAAATCTCGGGGCCACAACGTTGCCAGTTGTACCTTGCGATGTTGGTGGTCCTTTTAATTTCGCTAATAGCTATTTTTACCAGGGGAGCGTATTTACATTTTATTAGACTGTCGCGAACGTGATAAGGTTAAGTAACCGACTATCTTCGTGTTTGCGCTAGTGGACTGCTAAAACGAATTTATTCGTCAAAGTCATTCGGAACAATTAACTCCTATTACCGTAAAGCATGGTGGCGATGCTAGTATTTGTGATCTTTATACTGTGCGTGGTTTTCTTCATGATCCTTTACTACATCTTCTATCACCCCAAAAGTAATGTAAGCGGAGCAAACTCGCGTGAGTATTTAGTAATGTTATCTTTTGATATGAAAAGCACCAGGCGTGCACGAACACATATAGAGATGTGTCATTCGTTCATTTTACGCAGATCCGATCGATCGGTGATTGATATCCAAAAAGATCGAATCTTTTGTATCAATCATTCGATCATTCCCGTCGTTCAATACGCAGATGCGACGCACTCACCACGATGAATGATTGAAATAGCATGTGCGATTGAATAGTATTGTGATTGAAATTATATATCATTTGAATCTGAATCTGTCGATGTATACTTATCGAGGTCAATATTTAATAGTGTATTTTTAAGCGTGTTTAATTCTATGCAGTAGTGATTAGGACAAATGAATCTAAAATATAGGTAAAGTGTAAATACAGAATCTGAATGATAGCTAGGAATGCGGTTATGATCAAACATTGTATTTTAAGGTTGCGTTTTAGAGTTAACATGCTTTTCATTCATTGGTTCTAATTTGAAATTTATTTATTATATTATCAATATTTCTTCAAAACAGACTAACAAAAAGAAAGATGCGGAAAATGTAGAAAAAAAAACTCTGCTGCCTATGCTGACTATGATAATAATATAATTATTAGTTCATATTCCCGAGCATTATTTACAACTGCTCGGGTTAATCCTTCACTCCTTCAGAAATAATACAATCATCACTCCGACATCGAGAGACCGAGACGAATGAAACAAAAACGAACAATCGATGTCGCGATCGACCGACTCCGTTGAAACAAGATTCTATCATTCAATACTTTCAAGTGATCCAATCCCGAAGATCGAATCATTCACGAATGACACATCTCTAGAACACAAATCGATCGTTTACAATAGAAGCGAGAAAAACTTAGAAAGACTTACGTCATAAAAATAGAACCTTAATTCATTTCTTTTTAATTACAATAATTATAAAATAAGTATAATTTAAGAATCAGTAAACCCCCTGTCACATCATTAGTCAGTTTGATCAAACTGGACTGACAAACTACATCAATGACGTCAAGACTTATCAAATTCGTTACTTCGTCAAACTACGCTGTCACATTAGCACTAGAAATTTGACCGAACTTTGGGGTTAAATTTGTCTTGGAAATCGTCATTTTAAAAAAGTTACGCAAAAATGGATAGAAAAAAGCAGTGGCAGTGTTAGCCTTATAGGTTAGGTTAGATGTTAGACTTCCGTTTCGCGTCTCTTCCTGTGCGTTTAAATCTACCAATCGTAAGACAAGTTCGATCAACCTGACTAATGGATATAGAGGCGCCCCTAAAATTTAGAAAATTTGCTCAAACAGCTTCCATGACGTCATGTGATGTCATTAGTTTAGTTTGTCAGTCCAGTTTGATCAAACTGACTAATGATGTGACATGGGCTTTATTAATGTAATCAAGAGCCACTGGGTTGTTTTGTTTTATTGTTGTTTAAACAAAATGGAATCGAAATTCTGTCGAGACTGCGCGTGCTTGTAGATTTTTTCCTCTCGTTCTTATTCAACAAATTTGCAACTTTACTTGCAATCACTTCATTTTATCAGTTGACAACTTTGGAAGTTGGAAGAGCTTACACAGCGAAACGTCGACAAATAAGTTTAATTTTTTTAGAACCAACAGTGTTGCCGACTTACTATAATGCTTTTTTCCAACAATGAACTGAAAAATCGCTTTTTGACGCGAAAATCCCTCTTCAATATAAAGGCAGCCAACTTCCCATTCTTCACCGGAAGTTAACGCCAACGTCAATTTTTTATTTTGATCGCCATGTATACAAAAGTTTTAATTAATACAAAATCTATATAAAAAAGCAGCGAAACCCAATCAACATTGGATTATATTAATTTTTCGTTAGATTCTTCTTTAATGATTATTAAGTTTAAGAAAAGCAAAGTACATTATTAACATTCAAACCTTTGCGAATTTCATTAGTTATGGGTCGTTTGTATTGTAATCACGGTTATATTATGCACAAACCCATTTCTGTCGTTCGTAATTAAATTCGCCGAACTTGTTGTTTGCCAATCAGTCACGCCAGTTGCGCACGTAACTAAAAATTCAGTGCGAGACGAATCCTTCGAAAATATGACATCCAAATTGACCGCTGCGCTTATAACATTCAAGGTAAGTAAAAATCCAAATCAGCTAGTAAGAAGGTTTTATTCATTACACGACCGGTTTCGCCCATTCGGGCATTATCAAGTCAAAGGCCTAAAGCCTAGAAAGGAAAAGATGACTTTAACAAATACAGATTAAAAATAATAAAAGGACATACTACTTTTGACGTTCCATTGGCGTGAAGCGACAACTGGCAAAACAGGTTTCACAAATTTACAATTCATCACACCCCATGGAACACAAGTTCGCAGCTTTTCGGTCCTTCTTCCATAGGGCTTTATCTGTTCCCATGTCTCAAGAAGACTTCAGGTTCGAAATTAGCACCATCATACAAATAATTTTTCTAAATGATTTTCTGCTTAAACCTATTCTGAATCTTTTTAACAGAATCAAGAACAAATTTATGAATAACATTATCTACCCTGGTTCTTCTTCCATTAGTAATAATAACCAATATTATTTTTCTCTACCGTACTTAGGCAGGGTTTCTTCCAAATTCAAAAATATCTTCAGTCGCTCGGCTTAAAAGTCTCTCTTAAACCCCAACGTAACTTCAAACGTTTTTCTCACATTGCAAGGACCAAGTAGAACCAACTTCACGAAGCGGTGTCTATGCGTTATTTTGTGACACTTGCTCTTCCTCGTTTATCGGACAGACAGGCAAACTAGAGTAAAAGAGCATCTCCGATCTTATAGGTTAGGTAAACACGACTCCACATTTGCTGTCCATCTGAAAGAAAATTCACATACTTTTGACCCCGCTTCCAATGTGAAAATATTACATTACTTACCTAAAGGTAACATTTTGAATATAGCTGACAATTTGGAAATTTTTCTTCGCGGTCTGTCAAATCCTGACATGTTAGGGCAGGCGCGCACTGGCAACTTTTTGTTGCGCAACTATTTTGTCTCTGTCGCTCTCCTGTTGCTTCCGTTTTAAAGAGCGTCGCTCTCCTGTTGCTTCCGTTTTAAAGACCGCGCACACTATGAGCAACTGTTTCCTGATCGCGGGTTCATTAGGCCATTAACCTATACATATCCTCCCCCTCCCTTCGAACATCGGATACCGCCAAATCATGTATAAATATATGATTTGTTTTTAATTTTGTTTCCCTGTTTTTCATTTGTTTTCTTTCTATTCTTTTTAAATGGTGTTTTGAATTCTATTTTTTTTTTTCTTATTTATAACTGTATTTTCGATTGTCCTGCAGCGCGAGAGGGGACAAACTAATCCATTCATCCATCAAATAATTTTTCCAAGAGAAATAGAGACACGGAAAGAGATAGAGAGAGATAAAAGAAGGGAGGTAGAGTGAGTGAGATAATGAAAACAAAAGAGAATGAGAACAAAAATGTAATAGCACAACTCGTTGCATATACCTACGTCAGGTTTGAAAATCGTCATTTGACTTTTATTATAATTTTTTTGCTTTTTACCGTCGTCTTGTTTTTATCAGATATTTTACTCATTTTTTTTTCAATAAGTCATATTTTTTTTTTTCCTTTAAATTTCTGGTATACCACCAGACTACTTTGTGAGATCTTCGCTTCAAAAAGCTGGTGTACCTCAAGGCATCTTCTTGGAACCTTCATTTTTTCTTACAACCAAAACAGAAATTTGTAGGTCCCAGTCGATTTTGTTGTTAAATTTTATTTTATTTCGATGACAATTAATGATCTAGTGTCATCGTTGTCAGAAATTGAAAAGGAAAAGCAGAGAATTTTACCGACGTCAATATTTCGAAAACGGTTGAATTTTGACATATTATGGTGATTTATGTGAAAAGTTTGTAACATTTTTCCGTTAGAAAAAACACTTTCACACACTTCTTCCCACAATTTTCCTTTCAAATTCACGTCTGAGTACTCCTTTAAAGTTTTATTATACAATGCTGGTCTCGTTTCCACTTCTTGTATCAATATCTCGTTATCAATATCTTCATCCCTCGCTACATACATTTTTTCTACAGATATAAGCTTCAACACACTAGCGAGCAAAATGAGAGGGCAGCAAACCGGCAACTAAAATGTCGCATTGTACTAGTAAAACAATAGGTACGAAGACAGTTTCGTCGGTCTGCTGTCGGCGTCCGAGGGAACTAAATGTCGCTTTGCTGTCGCGTCGCTATGTGCGCGCACCCACATATGATTGTATAGACTTCGTACGAGAGACAAAATAGTTGTGCAACAAAAAGTCGCTAGTGCGCGCCTCTCCTTACTGAGGGTGCGTTTCATTTGCGCGCCTGTCCTTACTGAGGGTGCGTTTCATTTGCGCGCTCAAATACTTTGAGCGCTAATAAGCGTTGCTTAAACCATTCCGTTTCGGTTTGCAAACGCTTACAAAGCGCCAGCTGACGGAATGATAACGATAAAGTTTTCGCTCACAATTGCTTATTCCATGGAGGTAGGGCAGCAAAAGCGTAAGCGCTTATGTCCCTAACGGAACGTATGAGACGTGTATGAGAAAATCAGCTAATCATAGTCAGATTCTAAACAAACATTACACTTCTGAAACAGCTGCAGCAGCTATGATTGGATCAATTTCACTACTAAAATTATATTTTTAAGGTTATGAATTCGTTGTGCGAACAAAAGTCAAAAGAAACACCTTTGCGTATAACGGCTTAAGCGACTAAACGGCAAAGGAAACAACAGAAAACAGCGCTTATAAGCGTGAGCGCTAAAAGCGTGCAAACGAAACGCACCCTGAATGATAACCACGTTCAGTAACACAAATTTTTTCAAGTCTATAGAGTGGCACACCTGACTTTGACCACTGGTCCCTTGCTAGGGAATTATAGTCTTTTAGTTTTAATTTGTAAAACCTGTTTTGCCAGTTGTCGCCACGTTGTCGTTTCACGCCAATGGAACGACAAAAATAGTATGTCCTTTTATTATTTTTAATCTGTATTTGTTAAAGTCATCTTTTCTTCTCTCTAGGCCCGAATGGGCGAAACCGGTCGTGTAATGAATAAAACCTTTTTACTAGCTGACTTGGATTTTTACTTACTTTAAATATAAGCACAATATAAGCTAGTAACGGCATGGAGGATCTTGCGTTACTTAAAGCATTGTTTCTATCTTTCGTGGCGATGGTAATGTTCTTGCTGTTCATTTTCTGCATGTATGGTTGCCTCGGATTCGAACGCAGGAGGATAAAAGACAGATGTAAGTTTTAGTTATTAATAGTGTTGTGATCACTTGAGTTAAAAATAACCTATTATCCGGTTATTGCAATAACCTGAATTATTTGGTTGTCGGTTATGATTCAAGTAACAAATAACTGGTTATTTATTACTTCAATAATCAATAACCGAATAATTCAGATTATATATTTTCTTGTCTGTTTACAAAAACACTCACGCCTGATAGGCGACTCATTCTCATTGCCTAATATGTACGGGGATAATATTTAATTTTCGGGGTACTGGTGAGATCACTTGGCAGTCCTAAATTTTTTGTGCTTTGCAATATGAATCTTCAGCAAAATCTGTTTTCTAAATATTGAAATAAAATATTTTTTCTACTTTGCGTTCACAATGAACTCATTGTGACACCAAAAACAGTTTCACAATGAAGCTCATTGTGAAACTGTTTTTGGGGAAATTTTAGTCAATTTTTAATTGAAAATATTTATTAGATTCTACAAAATAACTCATTATTTATTTGTTACTTAACAGAATACTCACAATGAAGCTGGATAAGAAAAATTAATAACTTGTTAAAGTGACTTTTGATTAAAACGAAAGGTTTTCAGTGTTGCCACGCATTACAACTAAAATTCCCCATATACCAAGGAGATCAATTTTTTGACAATATTTTTCATTTTTTTGTTCAATAAGTGACGCAAAGTAGAAAAAATACTATATTTTACACGTTTCACAAGAGGCATTGTAACACTCGTTCCGTTGGGGCACTCCGAGCTTGCTACGCTTCGCTCGTCGTACCCCAACCCCACTCGTGTTACAATAAGCCTTCTTGTGAAACTCGTAAAATAATATACTATTGTTTTTGAAATTTCTTGACTTTTGGTAATTATATTAAAATTAAATAACCAAATAGAAGCAAAACTTCTTATTTAGCTTGTTTAATTTTATACGTAATAAGCGCTTTATTTTGTCATTTAAGGATCACCTTGTATAGGATGCCCGACTTTAGATTTTGATACAGAATGATTTGTTAGATGGCGTCACTATTTAAACATTTCGTTAGTTCTATTCCATTTTCTTATCTTGCAAGAAATGATGTGTTCTACGCAGTAGCAATAAAGCCCCACAGATGGCATTAGTTTTGCTTTTATTTTTTTTATCTTTCGTTTCATTTTTGAGCAAAAACTCAAAATTTTCTTTCATCTAACGGCGATTAAATTCAACAGATGGCGGCAGAATTCAATCGGAATTCTTTTTCAAGCTATTTTTTATTCGTTTCATCAATGTTTATTCCTCAGCTTCCTTTTTCCCTTTCTTTCTATCATACAAAGAAATAAGTGTCCTTATCGAGAACAATATATATAAAACTCGCTAGATGACGTTTTTGTATTTTGAAGGCAGACTTTATTTTGTTCGGAATTAATCAGAATCTTTTCTTCTTTAATCCCGAAAGTGCTTCGGTTTATTTAATGGAGTCAAAAATCAATAGATGGCGCCATTGTTTTCTTTTTTTTGTTCATTTGAAAATTAATGTATGCGCGCCAAATATCACGTGGCCGTCAACTATTTCTGAATTCACCGCATGTACATCGCAGACGTTGATTACATCATCGCAATGTATATTAAATAGCGTCGATATTGACTCTTAAATACATTACTACTTATCAAATACACTCCAAATTTTCAATATGAAAATGTAAATGTCACCGGGAGTTTTGTGAATGGACTATAGAAGATGGTGGTCAAGACACGATGTTGGTATTGTAATGTGTAACCTGTAGTGATATAACTTAATAAACTTATTTGTTATTACAAAGTGGTTGTTATTAAATAAACCACGACAGATGTCGACATCTGTAATGCATATGTGTAATACTGGTTGCACATTTTCTAAATTTTATTATTTTGAATTTTACACAGAACCTCTTGTTTTGTGGTTAATTACAGGCAATATGTGAGTGCTAGTGTTGTGACCATATCTTAATGAAAATAATTTAAAGTATGTAATGTGTAAGTGTCATGTTAGTTAATTGTAACATACTTATAGCGTTTTCGATTGACCGCGCTAGTGTGCACTCAGAATATCTTCATCTCATGTTATTACATGAGGTTAAAAGAAGCTGCAAATACACTGAGTGCAACCGGTGCAAGTGAATCGAAAACGCTATTAGATGAAACGTAAAAACAACATTTTCCGGTAATACTCATCTTTAGTATGCAATAGCATTGTGCATGTATTAAATTAAAAAAATTACTTCGTCGAAATTGAATATTGCTCGTAATATTCTGTCTCGTACCCCAATGCCGAGAATTTCTAAATCTAATTATACATATTGTCTATAAATGTAAATATTTTTAAATAATTCGTAATTCTCTACTAAGGTGGAATTACTTTTTTTATCATTTTTTGGCTGAAAAAACTAACTTATGGCGTTTTTCAAAAATGTTTCTGTTAGTGTAATGTAACTATTTGCTTATTTATTAATGGAATTTCAAAAGACGATTTCTATTACTATTACAGAGACAATTACGTAGTTAACACATCTGTGGTAGGCAGTTAAAAGGGCAAAGTCACATTTTCTGCAAACCGGAGTTATGAACTTGAATGAATTCAAAAATAAAATTTGTGAATATTTCGTCCAACATAAGGGTTTAATTATAGTTATTCATTATAGTATTTCACATTCGGGCGATTAAAACGGACGAAGTATTCACAAATTTCATTTTTGAATGCATTTACGTACATAACTCCGTTTTACAGAAAATATGCTCTTTTGACTTTCTATCACAGACATCATCAAGGATGTAAACTGGTAAAATTTCATTTAAATTACCAAATAAAAAAACAAAATGTACAGTTGCGGACAGAAAATTTCGGACATTTTTTTTGACGTCTCTCCGAAATACCAAAAATTCTGTTACATAACTACGTTTCCTGACATTGGCAGCCAATAATTATGATTTTATCAAAGCAGTAGCTATCTTTCGGATAAGGTAAGTTCATAATTTACAGCCACACAAATTACATTTCCTAAAATACTGGTTTGCTATTGAATGAGGAAATTTCTAAAGCTTCTTTTGGAATTGAAAATATTTAAATATACAGGTTGAGACCGAAACATGTGTGTTTGTTGCAGCACATCATTGATCGCAGAAAAAAAGTTCTTTCGATATTGATTACAGTAATCATACCATTGCATTTAAAAAACAAAAGTTGACAGCTGAGTTTTTTCTGCCATTTTGTTTGATTTTTTGACCGCTCAACTACGACAATAAACACCGACGCTATTCGCGTAGGCGTTTTTTTTTTACTCAACCTGTATATAGTGAGATTATTATAATAGGAAATTTTGAGTCTCTATCTTGCGTAAATAATTCGTAAAAATTTAGTGATCTGTAACCAATTTCCATAGCGATGGGAGCGTTTTTACGAACGGCAAGGGAATTAACTAAAATCTACAAAACGTTGTAGGAAGCTTCATTCATCTTTGGAAAGCATATGAAAGCCCCGTACTGAGTAGAATTGGTGTTGGCGCGCATTTGTACATTTGTAATCAATTCATTTGATTAATCATTTTGTGGTATAGTTAGTTAGTTAGTTCTTTATTGCAATAAATATTACAATTTGTGTCAACGAAATGGTGCATAGTCACACATGTTGTAAAAAACAATGTCACAATAAACATGAATAACAAACAATTGCATATTACAAACAAATAAACAATAAACATGAATAATAAACATTTGCATATTACAAACGGACAATATTTTGGTACTCATGGTAAGAGAGTGAAGTAACCTCTTTAAAATTTATGTTTTAAAAATTCATCTATTGAATAAAACACGTTATTTATTAGAAAGTTTTTTATATATTTGCTAAACTGGGTTTTATTCTTTTCCTTTACGTCCTGCGGCAGTGCATTATATAACCTGGGACCCCAGTAGTCTATGCTTTGCTGCGTTAGTTTCAGGCGATGATACGGAGTTTTTAGTGCCATGCGTTGTCTGGTCTCATAGGGATGATTTTGACCATTTATTGCAAAATGTTGATGTTGGAAGTGTACCAGTTTCAAACAAGTGAATATATAAATTCCTGCTATTGTAAGTATGTTTTCACTTTTAAATACTTTCCTACAGCTGTCTCTACTTCTTAACCCACTCAGTGCTCTCAAAGCTTTTTTCTGTAGTTGGAAAACTCTGTGCGCTTGACTCGATGTTCCCCAGAATATGATGCCAAAGCTGACCCTGCTGTGGAAACCTGCGAAATAGGAGTCGCAATCTTCTTTAACCGTCGTATGCTATATACACAAGATGTTATTGTTTTGCACAATTGATTTATATGTTCGGACCAGTTTAGTTTATCATCCACTAATAAACCAAGAAATTTTACACTTTGGTGTTCTGCTTTTGTTTTTGTTTATTAGTTCTTAGTAAAATAACTTATAGATAATCAGAAATAATTATTGGGCCCCGATCTTGTCGAAATGCGCGTTTCGCATAGTTGAAATAGCATTAATTTTATTGTTTCGTATGAATTGCCAACCCCATTTAAAATGCAATTTACCAATTACTCCTTAATGGCAATTTCATAGCAGTCTTCATTATAACACAGTTTGGATTTTCCTAATATTCATAATACCGCATCGGGCTCCAACCCCCTGCTGCTTAAGACTTCTTATCTCATCCCTAAAGCATCTCGGTTTTACCCATTGTAAGTTACTAGAAATATTAATTTCTAAAAACATTTTTATTAAGGCACAACCCTGGTCAGCCCCTAATTACGGTTTCGACCAATAGCTTCACTTCCCCCTAAAATTTGTATAGTTTCAAATCTTAATAAATATGCCAGTTTGTAAATTCTAATCAGTAACATTTAACAAGTGGAGTTTAGTATTGTTAGTAACTAGTTGCGACTCGTGTTTCGTGTTGATTGTGTGTTAGTTTTACATTAAATACTTTACAATTTAACTGATATATATTGTTAAGTGAAGGTGAAGGTAAGCAAGAGACTTTACATACAAACTTGAATAAAGGATATTACGTCCTATCGACCGGAATCTCTATTTGAAACAAATGAACAATTTCGAAATCGTATATTATACAATCAAATATTTATTTTTAATTGTTGGAAATAATTTGCTGTTTATACCTACAGGTTCGCAAAAAAGTATTTCAGATCAGAGCTGGTATAGGGTAATTTGGCATATTCAGAAGTGTTGTGAATTTTCCTATTCTCATTTTTTATAGTTAAAATTGGTTACATCTTACTAAATCTTCACGAATTATTCATAGACGATCATAAATATCATACAGATTTCAAGTTTGGTACATTATTTGCAATTACATTTTTATTGTTCAGCAACCCTTTTCAAAGATATTTAACACAAACAGGTTTTATAGACGGGAGGAACGAAATTTAGATGTTGCGTACCATCTTGTGACTCTCATTATCCAAACGAATGTGGAATTTACTTTATTAAGTTGCCGTTGGAAACTACAAGAAGAGAAAAATGGATGAACATTTTAAATCAACTTCCCAATATCAGAATCACGCCGACGAGCAGAATTTGTCAACTACATTTTACGGCGAAGCACTTCACAAATACAAAGAAACATAAACTATCGAAATTTGCCTATCCCAGTTCTCAAGTAACAGTGGCAAAGGCACCAACTGAATTAGGTAACTGTAACAGATGTACAGTTGTAATTTAAGAAACTGTATAATATATGTATAATGTTTTCTAAAAGGTTGCATTATTAAATTAGCTATTGTATTGTTTTTTTATTGTAAATGCAGAAGGACCTAACAATATTGTTAATTCCTTCTGCATTAGTTAGTTCCTACAACTATCAATATTGTTAGTTCCTTCAATATTGTACTACAATGTTATTACTAAGCAATAATATTCATAAACCGTTGCTTTTGTTCTTATCATTTCATACATTTGAATATAATTTCTTTATATAAAAATAGCAAAACCCATTAATTTTATACTGCAGGCAGATTCCGTTCTCCGATTCGAGTCGAATTAGACATCGGCAAGAATAGCGAATTCGACTCGAATTGAGAAACGGAATCTGCCTGCTGATTGCTCAATATTCATAATGCAAATAAATTGGTACGAATTTGGTTTCATATAGTCTCTTTTGTATATATGGCAATGATAAAGCCTAAGTTTAGATTTATTAGACTAACGTCTTTAGTCTTAAGACTTTGGTAAATATGTAAATTAACACTGTAATAAATTTGTATCCATAATTTTTTAGTGTTTTCTAAAATCACCGTCCTAAAACATGGAAATCAACGTTTTTGCCATAATGCCATTTAATTTAATGTCGTGAAAAATATATTGATAGGAAATTTAATCTGAAAATGATTAAGGATTAACCAAAGTAATAATATTATTGCTGTGGTTACTCTTTGCATATTTTCAAATTAAATTTCTTATCATTATATTTTTCTTGACATTAAATTAAATGATAAAATATGTAAAATTCTGAATGGAAGCCATATTTTAAAAGTGGCGCTATTTGAATAGTTCGGTAGTACCGCCCGCGTCACCGCCACTGTTCACTCATTGCCAGTGACAAAGCTGTCTATGCGTAGCAGGTTATCATGGGGTGGACACTTATATTGGAGAACTTGGTACCTAGCAAAATGAGGTAGTAGTATTTCCCCTAATTGTAGAGGTCGCAGCAGTGCATAAATTTAAATTTGGCGCCTTACTTCCGTAACGCCACCGACCTGTCCAACCAATCGAATGCAAGTTACAAGCGTTTTATGATAGCGTTATGCGATTATGCTCTTTGTGGCATGGCGTTGTTGTGGTTTGTGTTATTTTAAAGTTATCGTTTATTTTTAAAGTTTTATCGTTTAAACATTTTATGGAAAACTGTTTCGGCAGAAATAATATTTTACTTCGTACAACTGTTCTCACTGAACATTTACCAGGTAGTAATCTGTCTTAAATTTTGGTAGATAACCATTATTATTAATTTCAATTATGTTATTTAGAGCCCCTGCAAATAGAGATGATAAATGAAGAGAACCAGCAATTAGATTAACCTGTTCCGGAAGGTAAGAGTATACCTGTTCCAGAAGGTGAGAATATTTTTGGATTCGTTGCCCTGCATTTAGTTTATGGTCAGTACTGTCGACATTGTTTAGTCCGTAGTAATTTTTTGTTTTGTTTGAACACTAGCTGTTTGATTGTGGAGGTTATAATTTGATATGAAAATTTGAAAACAAAGGTCAGAATCTTTTATTAGCATAAATCGATTTGAATGTTGAAAAGTGATGTACCAACAGCTGATTCTCTCACAATTGTTAACCTGAACGTTTTCACATTTAGATGATGAACTGATGAGCATTTTTTATTTTTATTAAAACTAAGCAGACTATTAAGTCGACCTTGTTTATTTCAAAACGACGAACAGACCAATGAACCATATTTTGAGAAGTCACAGTTTGTAGTTTTAGTCTAGAACATATAATAGGATGATCGTGAATTTTACTGATCTGTTGGTCCTTTTGGAATTATACGGTCCAATTGTAGACTACATAAAAATTATAATTTCGTATATTACTCTGACGTTAATTCTATAGTGGTTGTATGTATTATAATGCACTGTACTTATTTTAAATGTACTTAAATATAATTTGTTTTATGAAACTGTGTTTTATTTTCGGTTTTACAAGTTATTGCTGGGTTTCACCAACACTAAATACATGTAATCATCGACTAAAAGTAAATATTGCTATGGTTACACATGGTAAAATCATAACAATATTTATTTTTGACGTATGATTATATTTATTTAGTGTTGATAAATGATAAATGAAAATTAAATATTGAAATATCAAAGGTTATATTTGGGTTTGGAACTACGGTTACTTTTTCCCCTAACTGTAGAGGCCGCTTTACAAGGTACTCAAACTTTCTATTGAGTGTCCCATCTATTTATGTATTATCTATGCAGGTTATAATCTCTGCTAATCTCCTTGGTTTGACTTCGATGCAGGATAATTTTAGCGCGCGTGTAAAACAAGGTGTTTGATATGGATGATGGTGGGATAAGATTCTTTGCGATCTTAGCCATGACTGTCCTGTTTTTTCTCTTCACTCTTTGCATACACCGATGCAAGAAACACAGGGAGTTGATGAACAGGCGTAAGTAATTTTGTTGTGTCTGCTTTCCATTTCTAATGCTACTTCTCCCACCTTCCACTACTAAAATATTATTGGGTTGGCATTCTGGCAAACTTAATGTTGTTTACGTCATGCAATTTTGGGCGTGTTTTTTAATTACTCGAATAGCTGTTTGAGCGTTCGAGTAGACGAAAAAGTGTTTTTTAATTATATTCGAGCAACGAAAGTAGCGTTCGAAAAGTCCACAAACTGTTCGAGCTAAGCGTTCGAGCTTCGCTAGCATGCACCAAGTGCCGAGGTAGTGCAGCAAAGTAGAACAGTGAACATAACCTGACAACGTCATGTATATGTATGTTATGTATGTACAGCAAGAACTAACTGCTCGTTTTTTAATTGTAGAATCGAGCAAGTTCTCGAACTATTTGACAGCTTGTTCGAACACATTTGCCTCGAGGAATTGGTGCATTTAAAAAACACGGCCATTATGACTAATAATAATAATTTGGCCTCTCTCACTCACACCTGTATAGTTTCTGAACGCATTCCAGCAATAGGTCTCGCGTTACAGATTAAATACGATTAGATAGGAGAGACTACTCGCCCCATTTATTTTCCACAACGTGCCACTTGTATGTAAACAAACAAAAAGTTTGATTGTTTTTCTATACCTAACACCACAAGCGTCGCGCAGCTCCGAAATGCGCAGGAGCTTCAAGCTCCGTGTTTCTTTTCACGAAAGCGTGACGTCATGCTGAAGCTTGACATTTCAACGTCGCCCTCTCCCTCGTCCTTCGAAGACCATCAAATAATTAATTTTAGTCGTCCACAATCAATTGTGATTCACAATCGATATAATTAAATACAACTGTGAAGTCTTCTTTATATTTTTATTAAAACCTCCTGTATATTAATAGTATATTATGCAACAAGTTTTATAAACGGCATTTTAGTCACGAGTTTTAATTAGGCACGAGCGAAGCGTAGCGGAGCGAGTGTTTAATAAACGAGTGTCTAGAGAAGTTTATAAATCGAATTGCATACTATACTTTTTCTACGACCAACACAAAAATACTAAAATTCGGAAATTGTGCCGTGACGCCGTGACTAAAACGCACAAAGTCACAGCTTGTCAATGTGTATTTAAAAGATCGCTTAGCAACGTGGAAACGATAATACGATGATTTGTGTTTTAAAGATGGGAGTAGAAAAAGTTAATTTTTGGCTTCCACGTATCCAAGTTGCTATAAATAATTCTGATAATTCACTTACGCAAATAAGTTGCCGGCGCGCTAATCTTATCACATTATTTGTTATTAGTAGGCAGCGGACGGCCGTTGGGCAGGCGATAGTGGGGGACGTGTCGAACGGGCGAGAAATACATAACTAGTAGAGGCGATGTATTTTTCGCCCGGTCGACACGAGCTCACTCTCGCCTGCCCAACGGCCGTCCGCTGCCTAGTTATTAGCTGTTATCGCTGGCCTGAAAGAAATTAAAACTGTTCTCAACGTTGCACAACTCAATTACTCATCGATATCAATGCACTTCAGTAATTAACAACAAATTATTACAAACTCCTAGTAAACGTTAACCGCGTGAATTCTTGGTTAAAAAAAAACAACGTTTCGTGGTGGACTGTGTTTGTGAAGGACTTCCTCGTCCAAGCCAGAAGAGATCTTGACTCGCAGTGTAGTACGGCACGCAAAATTGCCGTGGAAATGTCTTTGTTTATATTTTTCATCTTGTTTTTAATGTTCTTGGTGATTCTGGTTGTGGTGTACAAATGTGTAAATTGTTATTATAAAGAGGAGAACTCACGTAAGTTCACATAATCACGTTGCAATTAATTTTTCAGCTTGTACCGTTGGAAATGTTTCTAAATTTAACGTGCTTACGAAATGATTGTTTTAAATGGCAGTGGCGCAGCGAGGGGGGGTTATCCCCCCCCCCCGAAGTGTCGTGTAATTTTTTTACAATTGAATTGAAGCTTGGTCATCTTCATTTTTTTTACATAAGCTGCTTTCCCGTTACGCACTTTGTGCACGCAAACGAGCTCAAAAGCCCAAAAATTCGCGAAGCGCACTTTCCAATTGACGTTTCAATGTTCGCGTTTTACGCTCAATATGTCCTTTCCCTGCCCCCTTAAGCACCACCTATTATTTTTGTGCTCGAAGCACATGTTCCCCCACCTTGAATTCTGCCCTGATACGATGTCTGCAAGATGACTACAAAACAAATACGTGTTATTGAAAAATAATTACTGTTAAATATTTTAAGAAAACACTTAATTAAACAATTTTTCATTTTCATTTTCAATTTTTGTATGTCACGCCTCTACAAATACGTTCCCGTAAGTTTGTACTCCAAGCTCATGGGTTTAAAACTCAACTGTGTTGACAAGAATGCACAATAATTAAAAAAAACGTATATTTGAATCCTTATACATTTTCCTTTTCACTCTTTTGGAATACTGTAAATCAAGGGAGCCCATGAAGGAGGCTTGAACCCCGACCCTAGACTGAAAAATATAGTTACAGTGGGGCCAAATGCTCCCTCCTCCACCATTATGTTAATAATTAATCTGTTAATTATATTTTATGTAAATTTTCATATTACTTAAAATTTACTTTAATTTTTTAATTGGAATTTAATTATATTATATCAGTCCAATTATTTAGCCATGGCCTGCCAGACCCGCCCCCTGGAAGTTGACACATCGGTGCCCATGATGGATATTCCCAGGAAGCGAAAGAATTTTCTGGTTGCGCCACTGTTAAAAGGTATGTATGTATATTAGCAAGCGGTTTTTGAAGAACGTGCTTACGAAAAATGTTAGTTGTGCTGTGTCGTTTGCGGACGAGATGCGAACAAGTTTTGATTTTATGGTCAAATTTTACAAGGAATTTCACTCTTGTTTTACACGAAATCTGTTGCAGTTAGGACGACTGTAATATAAGATGAAATCAAAATAGAAATAGCCTAAGAAGTAACAAAAATATTAAAAAAGAAACGATCACATTTTCTTAACTCTTTATTTTTTGAAATTTTATTGCAATATTAATCGTCGTCAATCGTCGTTAATCGATATGCCACGCCACTGCTCAAAAATTATAACGCCGATTAAGATTAAGAACACTCAGATAGGACACCGGCGTTTCGTAATTAGGGTCCCTAGATTTGATTGACATTTAACTAATGTGCTTGGATCTAGAAATATACTGTCAAATTCTCCGTCTTTTCGACTTGGTGGCCACTCTGAAACAGCTGTACTATAGTTTATTCTTTCTAATCTAGTAACATAGCAAAAAAATGTAGCGTCAGCGCCAATTTAATTGAAGAATCATTTTAAAATTTCCGTAACTTTATGTTCTACCTTTTCTTTAGCTGTACACATGAATATTCTCTTCAAAAGTGTTTAAATGTTCACTTGAAATGCACATTTGTAAAAATTAACGTTTCTATTCATCAACATGATTTCGCCATAGTACGCGTGGAATGTCCTATCCGCGTGTTCTTAATCTGAGGTAACAATTATTGACAAACTTAATTGAAACATGTTTGCTGTCAACTCAAAACTCAATATTTTTTTGCAGTCTACTGTATGTATGTAGGTACTTACATTTCTGTAAATTATAATATTGAAGTGAATGAATTGTAAGACTTACAACATTTTCGATTCACAATAACTAAAGTATCCAAAGGTCAAGCCCGAATGCATAGGCGCTTCGAAGCCGCGTATGGCAGATCGAATTACGGCGCTGCAAACATTATTTCTTCGATATAGCGTGAATATTTTGATCAACTTTATGACATTTTATTTTGTTATTTGCTGTATTTTTGACCATATGATATAATTAAAAAAATATATATATATATCTATGCATCACGCAGCCGTAAACAGCACTGCATCACAGAGAGCATAACGAGTTTTATTTAAACGAATGTTTTCGTTTTTTTTTTTTAAATTATATCATTTGGTCAAAAATACAGCAAATAACAAAATAAAATGTGATAAAGTTGATCAAGATATTCTCGCTATATCGAAGAAATAATGTTTGCAGCGTCGTAATTCGATCTGCCATTCGGGGCTTCGAAGCGCCTATGCATTCGGGCTTGACCTTTGGAAACTTTAGTAATAACACGAGATGAAGATACTCTGAGTGCGTGCTAGTGCGGTCAATCGAAAACGCTGTTAATTATTAGAAAGAAAAGAACTAAATAAGCAACTGATATACTGATAAGGTTGGCAATGCTGATACAAATATCGAAGTCCTGAGAAAATTATAAATAGAAAGAATAGCTAGAAAATTATTCCCAACATCTTTCCGCGAATTAATATAACTGAAGGGTGCCGACGTGCCGGCACTGTAAACAGCAAAAGTTAGCGACCAGAAGTTATCAATATAAATGGCCAGCAGTATTTCTCAGTGCGCAGGCGCGAGGCGGTGACTGTGAGCCTCACTTACAATGTAGAAACGGGCATGCATTCCGTCGCGACTTTGGAATTTCACCTATATTTAAGGAAATACTCGCTCATGCGATATAAAATCATCACAAAGAATTAAAATAATCTTATATAATAACGTAGCAATCACGAAAACGAAAGAAATATCGAGTTTTATGCTCCGGAATTTGCACCGATGACATCATCCTGCGGTGAGCGGGAACACCGGGAATAGGCCCAGAGATTTACGAAAAATTGTATTTAATTCTTTTATTCAGTAACGTACATATTTCTAATTGCACAAGCACTTACATCTGTACATGTGAGTTGATAATGTTACATTAAGAAAGTTTGCGCCCCTTACGTTTTTTAATTATATCGTAAAATCGAAAACTCCAATCGCGGTACGTGTTCATATAAATCATCCTAACTTTTTTAAAAAGCAACGCAGAAATCTAAAATTTTGCAGGGAGTTAGAGGAAACATCATACTTTAAGAAAATGACGGTCGAAAACTTTGCTCCCCCCCTAATTTTTGAATTATTTCGCGAAATATAACCCTGCGACGGCGCGCATTTTACTTAGAGCTCCCTAACTTTTTTAAAAAGTAACGCAGAAATGTGAAATTTTGCAGACAGTTAGAAGAAATATCACGCTTTAAGAAAATTACGGTTAAAAAGTTTGCTCCCCCTCCTAATTTTTGAATTGTTTAGAAAAATCGAAAAAATGTTAATTTTCTTATTGTTGGGAACAGTGGTTGAGCGTCACACGTAAGGCGGATTGCCTAATTTTAAATGCTAGTATTATTCAGGGTTCTAAATTTATAAAATTTTAGGAAGCTTACCGCGGGAATCTATTTGTGGCCGAAAATTTTATTTTACACCTAACTATATATTTATATCCTTTGCTCGCATGAATAACTAGATTGTAATAATTTATAAGTTGTACAGATAATTTTTAGTTAGCAATAGACATAATTGAGCGTTTGTCTGTCTCGAATTCAAATCCTTGGAAGAAGATTTTGTTGGTTCTAAAAAGAACCGATTTTCTCCAACGTGTAGGGTCGATTCAGTTGCGATGTTTCTGGAAACAAAAATAAATTATAAATTGCGGACTCTCACGATTAATATACAGTTGATTCTCTATAACACGTAGCTCATTTATTATACTATGTGTTTTTTTAAAAATGCCATAAGGGGTGGCTGTGGAAAAGAAAATTCATGTCTTAGCTCCATTCATTTACTCTAAATTTTCAGATTTGCATGTGTTAGATGCCAAGCTACGACATGAGTTTTAATTTTCATGGCCAACCTTTATGGCATTTTAAAAAAAAACACATGTTACAATTCAATTAAAAATTACTTTACCTTCAGCTTAGCAATGGCTTCTGAAGAAATTATACAGATCGCGCAGACATCGTCTGTTCAAGTGGATTCTGTCCCTGAAATAATGATTTGTTAATGACAAATTATATTAGACATCATTGGCAGACTTACTTTTCAAAAATATGGTAGGACCGCTGTGATGCAAATGAATGTACGTCCAGGAACGGGGTGTTACTCTCCTTTGCAATTTTTCTTATTCCAGCATTAACCCCCACTATATTTTCCTGTAGGGAATAAATTTCCAGTGCCGGAATATTGCATAGGAAAACAGGATACTGAAGTTTTTTGGGCACCCGCAAAAGCCACTTCATGTGGTAAAATATTTTGCCTGGTTCAGAATGCTGCAAAATATCGTTTGTTTCTACCATAATAATAATTTGGAACTCCCTTTTTCTTATACTCCACAAGCAGTGTTCTTTTCTTCCACTTTTTAGACGACGTATTAATTGTCTCACTGTTTGTCCTCCAACACACAGTTGACAGGACAATTTGCCATTGCCGCTGCGACAACAGGTTTCCCCTAAAAAAAATTGTGGATTAGATTTACATATAGAGGTTGTTCACGGGAAGCCGCTACAATAGCTAACTTTTTTCATTTGAATTTTTACGAGGTAGCAGGTAGCTTAGATTAGAAAAGTTTCAGAACCTCTCCTGCTGGATTTTATGGCAACATCAGAGAAACAAATGACTCTCAGGTTTTCGAGATTTTCAATTGTCTTCAACTTTTTTAAATGGAACGTTATATTTTTTAACATCGCATCGCGTTCAAGGCGTCAAATTAATTCTGTCTCTAAAATATTACCTTCCAAGGCCTACTATTTGACATTTTTAATATGAACTAAATTTCAAGAACTGATTAATCAGAATAGTTAACAAAACTGACAATTTGAAAACAATTTCAATGTTCTCTTGTTTCAACGCACACCATATTGTGTTCGCCAACAAAAAAAGCTATTGTTGCTATGCACAATGATGTTTCCTCTACCTACCTGCAAAATTTCAGATTTCTGCGTTACTTTTTAAAAAAGTTAGGGAGCTCTAAGTAAAATGCGCGCCGTCGCGGGGTTATATTTCGCGAAATAATTCAAAAATTAGGGGGGGAGCAAAGTTTTCGACTATCATTTTCTTAAAGCGTGATGTTTCCTCTAACTCCCTGCAAAATTTTAGATTTCTGCGTTGCTTTTTAAAAAAGTTAGGGTGATTTATATGAACACGTACCGCGATTGGAGTTTTCGATTTTACGATATAATTAAAAAACGTAAGGGGCGCAAACTTTCTTAATGTAACATTATCAACTCACATGTACAGATGTAAGTGCTTGTGCAATTAGAAATATGTACGTTACCGAATAAAAGAATTAAATACAATTTTTCGTAAATCTCTGGGCCTATTCCCGGTGTTCCCGCTCACCGCAGGATGATGTCATCGGTGCAAATTCCGGAGCATAAAACTCGATATTTCTTTCGTTTTCGTGATTGCTACGTTATTATATAAGATTATTTTAATTCTTTGTGATGATTTTATATCGCATGAGCGAGTATTTCCTTAAATATAGGTGAAATTCCAAAGTCGCGACGGAATGCATGCCCGTTTCTACATTGTAAGTGAGGCTCGCAGTCACCGCCTCGCGCCTGCGCACTGAAAAATACTGCTGGCCATTTAAACTGATAACTTGTGGTCGCTGCAAAAGTTCATTCTTCGCGCCACAAGTTTAAGGTTAAAATGTTTTTGGAAATTTTCTTGTGTGTTCTGGCAGTGATTTTGTTCGTCCTCGTATGTAACTGTATACATTGGTGGGCAAATAAAGATGAAGGTGCACGACCTAGTAAGTAATTAGAATTGCATTTGCACTGCATTTAAATTATTATACCTATGTTCGACACAAACATTATTACATACGCTTATTATTACTAAGAACTACATTTTGCAGTAAGATCACACGTAAATAGAATTTTGGTTGGGTGTATCGAATGAAGATCGTGTCTGTAAATTTCCAAGTAACTCGAAACCAGTGCTGCCAACTCGTTACACTTCGAATTCCCTTTTGAGAGACTAAAAAGTACCTTTTCTAAGGAGAAATTCCCTTTTCAAATTAAATTAATAAAATTGTCTTTCAGTTTATTTTTACAAGTAAAGCAACAATATTAACATAATTTTTGGTGACAATAAATTTTTCAAGAAATTGCGCAATTAGAACTTGTTCAAATTTATTAATTATATGTATTCATATTTGAGGTTATGTATGAAAATGTATTTCCGAGTCTTATTTTAACTTTGAAAGTTAGCAGTGAGGAATGCAGTACAGTAAACAACTGATCAATTTCTCACTAGTTTCTTGATCAACAAATTAAATCGTATGAAACCAACATAATGCAAATCTTGTATGCAAAACACGCACCTCACATACCACACACACAGAACCACCAGCCAGCATAAAACGAACGAAACTACGCCCGGGCGCGCACCATTCGTTCGAAAAGTAGAATGTTTCTGACGTCACATCCCAGAACGTACACTCGCACCACAGAATATCTAACAATCAGAATGCAAACTCTCGGCGGCACCTTTGATCTTTTCGGTACACATTTCGGTGACCTTCAGCCATTTTGTCAGGCTAGACAATAGAGATGTGCGAGTTGACTCACCGAGTCGACTCGATGAAAAGAGCCGATGAAGCAGCTCGCTGTAGTTCAGCACAGCAGCTCTCAGCTCTTGCTGCGCCGGGCTGAGAACCGAGAGCTTCCCAATGAAACGGCAAAGAGTCAACTCGATCGAAAGAGTCACTTTGCCCATCTCTACTACACATTGGCGGCGCCAATTTTGAAATTACATTTTCACTTTTATCTATGAAGTGAGAACGAGAATTTAGCTCTGTTTACCAAGATACTGCTTGTTGCTGCAATTTCTTACTGCATACACATCACCAGCTTTCTTCTTTCCAGTCATTTTTATGCAGAAATTTATTTACAAATGCTTCCCGCAAACATAACCTAACAACCGTGCACTACGCAATTAATCAAATTCTAGCCTGTCAAAATGGCGATTTTACGATTTGCGTGACCTACCCCCACCACAAGAGTTTGCATTCTGGTTATTCTGTGCTCGCACCGTTCTGAAACTTCGTCCGGACGACGCACTTTTCATCCTCCGTTTTACTGCGGCGTTTGGTGTGTGACTTGCGCATTAGACGTGTTCACGTTATAACGTTTGAAATTTTAAGTTTTAATGGTGGTTTTACTTCAACTTACAAAAGTAGTGAAAATGAAAACAGTAATAGCGGCTGTCAGTGTAATATCTGCGGCGATATATTTACATAATTCAATGGTGTGACGTATATTTTTACGTCACACACCATTTGGATGTTTACACTGAGAATCCAAACGCACTCCGGCCAATGATCAAATTGACATTTGATCTGACCAATCAACGATTTGAATTTTGAATGTAACCGAAACAAGAACAAAGACGGAGAACTAAGCAACTCCAGAAGAGTTATAAATGTTAATATTTAAATTGTTTATTAGATACCGATGATACTTCTCAACTCACAAAAAAAACTGATGCTGTTTTAAAAACTGAATTATTGAAAAATACCTTTTTTTGAACAAAATTACCTTTTTCCCTTTTCATTAAAAAAATACCTGCCAAAAGGGAAAAATACCTGCAGTTGGCAGCACTGCTCTAAACTAATGCCTATTACTTGCTTGAAAAAACAATTTGCGTAATAACACAAATTAAGAACACGCAGATAGGACACCTCAAAGCACGCTTTGATTTTGTGAAACCGTGTACAGCGACCTTCAAAACTCGTGAATATAGTTGTCTTTTATTTACAACGGAGATCAGTTCACTTTTACTCAGGATCACATTTTCATTAGGTTTGTCTAATTTATTTGTCGAAGTGATCTAATCCAAAATGACCCAGGTCACTTCCCCCCTTACGATGCTGCATATAAAGATCAGTTGGTTCAGTTTAGGAGGGGATACGATATTGCAGCTAACGTTAAACAATCCTTAAACTGTCATTATACACTTACTTAATTCTTTTTATGAAATACTTGTTAAAAATGACTTCTTCGTTTGAATGAAAATATAATTTTGACGACTAGACTTTGGAATGTTTTATTTGTAACTAAAGCGGATCAGTTAGATCAGTTCACTTTAACTCAAAGTGAACTGACCAAAGCTGCAAATAAAAGACAACTTATGTTTGACTATTTTCAATTCAATATTATGACATCCTGGAGCAGCTTGTGATAATTAATTGTTCAGTGGAACAGTCTGTGACATGCACAGTAAGCGCGTTCACCACAGGCGTTGACGTTTAAAAACTCCCATACCTAATTGCGAAATTAAAATTGTTAATGTAGGTGTATGGAATTTTTCAAATTAAAATAGACTCCAAATAAAAAGCGGCAAAGACATGATTTCGTAACCATAATCTCACAATGTCTAGAAATTGATTCGACGTCTCTGCTTACTTGCTGGTTTTCGAAGGGCGAGGGAAACGCTCTCGCGAAAAGGAACACGCCATACACCAACGATTTAGTGCCAAGAGTCAAGACTAATGGCTTAAGCGCATCATTCCTTATTTCTCGCAAAATTCAAAATAATTTGTCGACAGTTATTCAAATTTTCTCAGTCAGTGTCACCAACTGCATTGCAGCAATTACGTCGTATTCCAACTACAAATTTATTTGACTGCATGGTACACGTTATATGTAGAAGTATTTACAATTTACATAGTCAACTTTTTTTTCCTTTTCCTTTGAAACAATGTAATAATTTTTTTCAAGGTATTTATTTAATTATGATTTTAAAAAATAATTTTATTGCATAACGTTAGAGAAAGGAAAAGCAGCTTGTAAGGGATGCAGGAGATCACCTAGAAAACAAGCAGTCCCAGCTAGGCCCTCATACAGACTGTATGGATTGTCGGGGGTCCTGGCCTCCTTAAACTCCTCGGTGCATATAAACTGAAAGAACGCCACAGCTCTGTATAAATATTTTGCATCGTTGGTTAACCTGTAAAGCAGGAGAAACACGTATCCATTTCCCGCCACACTGTGGCAAAGGCCAGGCCCTTTACGCAACAGCCCCTTTTCCCAAATTAAGTCCCCGATCTTCTTGCAGGCTTCCAAGTACTTTTCATCGTGCTAAGTTAAATACGCCTTCGCCATGAGGTAGACGACGCCTCCGGCTCCGTGACACCAATGTATTAATTCGTTATGGTCTTGGCCGTGTTCGTCTGTGGCAGACGGAAAATTTCCTTCCTCGTCTTGCGTTGAAAGTAAAAAATCGACGCTGCCTTTAATGTCCTTTGCGTCGAGGGGATTCGCATCTAAATAGCCGGGGAGCAATCTTATTAACGCTTTTCTCATTTACCACTTGAAGACGATAATTTATAAACGATTTTTGATTGACGTTGAGCTTGAAACAATACTTACATCATTTGTTTTTTTGTTGGCGTCGTGCGTCACAAACGATTTTATTAATCAGAACGTGCTGTGCTAATTAATAATTGTATGTAATACTTATAGTACGTATATTGGCGAGCGCATACTTAATTTTTATTTACTTTTATCCTCGTACCTCGCTTTGTGTCAAAATTATTTAACCTAATCATGTGTCAGTGTTGCAAACTGTAACTGTGTCACTTAAAAGTTACTAGAAGTTCAAACTTCACACAAAATAGAATTTTATTGATAATTATTAAATAATTATTAAAAACAATGAATTACGATAGGCTAGAAATCAGGGGGTGGTAAGTGGGATTACATTAGTGGGCAACAAGTTTAGTTATGTACGGCAATTACAGATGTCGCTGTAATCGAAATGATTTAAGGCTGGCACAAGTGAAACTAGTGGTTTTCGGTACACAAGGGATTTTTATTTATTTAAGTTTGTATTAGTGGACGAAGGCGTGTGTGGGCGTGTTTTGTGTTTGGTTTGTTTAATTATTTATTTTTTTGTTTGCTGAAATTAATAAGCAAACAACAATCTTTTTGTACTTCTATGCTAACTATACATTTCAGCTTACAAATGAATGCTATTGTTATCTAACGGAGTTCAAAAATTTTGACTGAAAATCAGGATGAGTTCTCCCACACTTTCTTAGAATCTGCAAGTGCTGCTTCAAAAGCTTGTTTACTAAATTGTTCTAACTCTGGGTCTCATTTAGAATAACAGAATTCTTGAACATGGTGAAATATGGCATGATGTTAACATGTTATATCTAATTCAATGAAATTCTGCCGGAATTGACCGATTGCTCTTTCAAAATCATATGCTAAGTTGTTACCAAAATATAACTTAACAACTAGTTCTAAACTTGATAAACACTTGAAGTATTTTAAACAGTTAATTGAAGAAATGGAACGTAAAAGATCAATTTTCGAAAGCAATTAGCGACAGGAGTTGCCATTAAAAGAATTTCCATGAAGGGCTTCCCGTTGTACAGTGATGGCCATTAGAATCGTGACTTCTGCGTGCTAACCTCGCCCTTATTGACCTGCAGTGGAAACAACGGCTATTATACTCTATCGTACGGCTATCGTCCCTCCACTCAAATTTCCACTAAGAGTTCCGTATAGGGACGTGGAAATTTCAGAAAAAAATTCTTTTGAAAGAAGCGCGAAAATTTCATTATTTTTAATATGAAACTTTTCAACAGGACATGGAATGAAATTTTACATTAAAGAAATGAATGAAATGTCTTTGAAATTTCAATGAAATGTCAAAAAAATCTCAAGTCACATTTTATTTAGAATTTTTTTGATACAAGTGTAAATAATGCGGAACTTAAAAAAGCATACAAATCTTCAGGCTTTATTTTGCAATATTAGAATAATAAATCGATCTCTGTCTGATTGACATATATAAACACTGATGAATAATTAAATCAGGTCACTTTCATTTTTAGGAGTCAAGAAAAAAGTGTATGGTGCTTTTATTAACCCCATATCTTTCGGGTAATCTTTTTACTTACCACCCTTTAATAATGTATAGAGTTATTTGCGTTTTTCGGGTAAACTTACATACGGCATGTTAATGTCGGTCTGTCACTTTGACAATGATTTTGACTTATAAAGCAAAAGTAATTTCAAACAAAACCAAGCTCACAGCAACACGTTTTGAGTGTATGTATGCTTTTTTAAATTCCGCAACTGTACAACTGCGGACAGAAAATTTCGGACTGTCATTAGTCATTACACTGACATAAAAACATAGAACAATTCTTTATTCTCATTTTGATTGCTACGTGACGCAGATTTTAAGAAAATGTGGGGGAGATAAGGAGTGTCCACGAAAAAATTCATCCAATTTTGATTTCAGTTTTGTACAAGTAGGCTTTGAAAACAAATAAAAACAATGATTTATCTTATCTCTCAAACTAGTGTATTCAAGTCGAATGAAATTAAAGTTGTTCCTAAATTATTTTTGAAAATGTCGCGTTTTCAATTAGAAACTAGAAAACTGATTTTGTACACAAAGCAAGAAAATCCCAATTGGTCAATATAAAATTGCAAATCTTATTGGAATATCACGTGTCACTGTTCAAAGTGTTTTAACTATAATTTCAAGCAAACTTTAACAGTAGAAAGAAAGCCAGGTTCAGGTAGAAAATCAGGTCCAATTGATAAAAATTTGGCAAAGAAGGTCAACATTGCATTCAAGAGAAATCCTAACATTTCTGTAAGAGATGTGGCCAAAAAATAGGTTTGTATTTCGTGTGCTTAATTGTTAAAGAAATGTTTAATAAACAAATGAGTTAAATCTGATGTTTATGTACTTGTAAAAATAAATGTTGTTTATGGATGAATTTTTTCGTGGACACTCCTTATGAAGTCCCAAAAACTCATCCTGATTTTCCATCAAAATTTTTGAACCCCGTAAGATTCTACAACAGGATTCATTTGTAAGCTGAAATGTTGTACAGTTAGCATACAAATACAAAATGATTGTTGTTTGATTATTAATTTTTTTATATACAATTTGTGAAATACATAAAAGAGCTGGATATTTCTGAAATAAATCTTGATTAAAAAAAAACTCGTCGTACAAAGATTTAAAGGTTAATGTTTTCTAGTAAAGAAGACAGTTAAAAGTTGATAAAAACATAAATTAAACATGGACATTTTTTTCAAAGTAAAGTTGTATTCAGACGAACCGTGTGCTGTAATCTGTTGTTTATCATATTTTATGTTACTGTAGTGTTAGTTTGCACTGTATTTGATTTTTTAATCGATAGGACCGATATTTGACTAGTAGCAGTTTAACTTTTTAGTACAATTTCTGTGAAAACATGAGGGTCCAATTGTGGGGTGAAAGAAAGGCGGAGGTTGATAATTGTATCTTTTAAATAAATTGATAATAGGTGTGTGCACCATATATGGTACTGTAAATGCTGCGCTTGCGGATTTTTTATGCCTGCAGATGAGCGCATCCGAAAGATTTAGCTAGAAAGAATCGGTAGGCAAGATCTCTTTCAACAAACCGAAGCCAATGTAAAGAAAGCTATCCAGTGTGCGAAATACATTTCGATCCAATTTGTAGGGATCTAGCAGGACGATTAAAAAAATTTTTGTTACCTACATTACATGCCAGGTAAGATGTATGATCTCTATTACGTGTCTCCAAGATTGATTTAGTATTATACATAATAGAGCAAACATTTTTTAATTCAGATTTCATATTTTGTAGACCTTCGACATCAAATTTGGCATAAGTTATTTAGCGCCGAGCAAACCTGAACTACAAAGAATGATATTGAATTCAAAAATGTTTGCTGCATTATACATAATGCAAAGTCAATCTGGCTACACGTATGTGTGTACCACAGATGTGATGTGTCGCTAAAAATAAAAATTTCAGAGTTTAAAGGTCCTTCCACTCAGGAAACATGTTTTTCTTATCCAAATGTTGTAAAACCAAGAATAACTACACCTCAGAGAATAAAAGGTATGTTACTTTTCTGATGATAAACAACAGTTTGAAGTTGCATGTCACTGATGGAATCTGAACAGTAAGAGAAATTTTTGGTTAACTGAAAGAAAAATTGTATCAATCACTGGCCCTCTTAATATTGAAACATGAAGTGTATATATCATAATGAGAATTAAAAATGCTCTCTCATGTAAAAATATATTCATAACTGTTGCATTAAAGAAATCTAATTTTAGAGATAGTCTTGAAGAGATGAAACACTTTATTATGAATCTAGTGGATCTCTTCAATGCACAAAATATTTTATAATTATAAATATATAAAACACATAAACATTTTAATTGGTCCAATGTTTCTTCCGATTAACAGAATCAGTGTACGCTGAATTTGAAACAGCTGGTGTACGAAATTTGTTAATAACTCTATATTTTATTCTGAGGAGGAGATCTTATCAGAAAAATGTTTGCAGATGCAATTCGTTCATAGAATTGTCAAAAAATAAAAAGATGCTATTAATCTTAAGAAATTTGACAAATTATGATTAGGAGTCTTCTTTTGAATGGTAGCTGCCAGATTGTATTGCTTATAGTATATTAATTTGATGCATTTTTTTTCTCCAAATATTCAACTTTACTGAAGTCTGAAAAATCTATGTTGACTTTAATTTCTGTGATATTCTCCTCAGAATAACAGACAGAGCAATGATATGTAGACATAATCCACCGAGTATGTCTATGTAATGACTAATAATATTCAATTCAAGATGCTCTTTCTGCTTTGCCATCAACATCTGCGTATTAACCAGGAAATTGGCCATGTTCAAGTGCACCCAAGGTTGTATCATATCAATCGTATTGTATCATATCAATCGTATTGTATCATATCAATCGTATTGTATCATATCAATCGTATTGTATCATATCAATCTTATTGTATCATATCAATTTCTAGAAAGTAAAGCTGAATAAAATTAGTCAATCTTGTGTTCAGTAGGTATGTATTTTTTCTTATTCTCATTTTAGATGTCGGATAGGTGTAGTTTCTCCGTTGTCTGATTATTACGATTGGTGGTGTAAATAGTAATTCGACTTTTTAGACAACTAGCAGCTACCCCACGTCTCTGCGCCCACATTTCATGTTCCTAACATTTAATTACTTTTGGTTTTATAAGAGTAAAATAAAATTAAAATATTTATTTTGATTTTGTTCATGATTACCTCTATTCATGGGTCTTATTTTGTTAAATATATTTACATCCTAAATAAATTTTAATCTTACTTGTGTACTTTATTTGGTATCAAAGTAATTAGTAATTATTTTATTATTATTTTAGGATATTTTTGTAAGACGATATGAAAACATCAACATGAAAATTTTCTTTTCAAATATATCGAGATAATGGATATCAGTTTATTTGAAATGGATTTCAACAAATGTGAGGAAAACAATGAGAAAACGATTAAGGTTTGATCTTTCCATCTTATGATAAATTTATCTGTTAGGTATATTCTTGGAAACCATTATGTTGATAATGGTTTCCTAAGATATTATTATCTGGCTGATAAATTTATCAGGAGATGGAAAAACCGGAACCAATTCAGAAAGTTTTATTTAAATCTCCCACGTAATGAATTACAGTTTTCTGAATTTTTGTTTCCTCTGAAATGCGAAAGTTTTGGACGGTAACTACAGATGGCGCTGAAAGTTGATGCCAAATTAAAGTCCCTAGATAGTATAAAGTACGGCAATAGGGAAGCCATTTTCTGGCCCATTATGCGCGGGAATTTTAAAATGAAAATTTTGGTTGATTTTCATGTAACGGAAAATGAACGTAAATGTCAATTTTTTAGAGCCTTACTGCGCAAATCTGAGCATGTAAACTGTACTGTTTGTCGACTAGTAAAATTGTCCCATAATAAACTGTAATAACGTCCTTACAACCCTTTATCATGATTAACCATTGTATATCGATGAAAATAAACAAAATCCAATAACCGTCACAAACCACAAATGAACAAACCAGGAGCACCACGGGGCACGGACGAGCACCTTCGAGTTTCGAGCAAGCACAAATATTTTACACATACCTCAAAACTGCAATATTTCCGTTACCTGCAAAACTACTCCATGTTTTTCTATCAAAATTGAAAATTTTAAGCAAAAGCGTTTTAATAAACATATCTTCAACGTCTTTAGATTAATACGGCTTATTTATTAAGGTGTTTTTAATATGATTTATTTCGTATTTCTAATTCCTTTTGGGAGCTGACATTTATCAACTGCCAAAAAATCTAAAACTTCCATGACAAATATTTGTTTATTCAACTCAAATACACAAGTCTGTTTGTGTCACGTGACACAGACGCCATGTTCTGGCTAGGTTTTAAAATTTGGTCCTAAACTGTGTATTGCCGTACTTTAGTAATCTAGGGACTTTAGGTCGCTTGGTTTGCTATCACTTCGGCTGTTCGGCCCCGGAAAGAAATTGGAAATTCTTTTCTAAATATTAGAAAAAAGCTGCGAACGCGTTATAAACTTAAAAAAAAACTATTAACTACAGTTTAAATTATCGTGCGGATTATATTTCGAGCGAAATTACGTTTTTCACTTTTGGGAAGTTTCAAACGAAGCAGTTGGCAGCACTGTGTCACTGTTTTTGACGTTTCCAGAATTGCAGGTTATCGCGCGAACCAAATCGCTTTATCTAATTTATTTTTGATAGAAATTGGAATGAGTGGCAATGATAACGGAAGACTGAGCAACAAGCTAAATAGAGAATATCGTGCGAGGATCGGCATTTCTCCGGAGATTATACAACATAACCTCAATATTTTTAAATCTGTCCCATAGTAGACACAGTAGTAGAGCAGTGTTGCCAGAAGTGGCGCTATCATTTCAAAATTGGCGTCATACAAATTCGGTTTGGCGCTTGGCGCTATCCTATTTTAAAACATAAAAATTACGGCGCTTGTTGGCAGTTGATGATTTCATTTTGCTGATATCTGTGTTGGTATATCTGTTCGTCAAAAATAACAAACGTCAAGTTACAACACAAACTCAACAATTTATCTGAAACACCGTAACCAGTTGTAAAATCGTTGAAGTAACATGGGACGAAGAAAATTTAATAAAAAGTGGCTTGAAGAAGACTGGGCAAAAGATATATACGACTTTCTGTTGAAATTATAATATATGTATGTAATAATACACTGCGCCAATAAATTAGGGGAAGACCAGAGAAACGCAAACATCTTAGCTAAATTTAATAGTAAGCAAATGTATAATAACCAAACAAAAGAAAGTAATAGTAACGAAGAATATGAAGAACTAATAGAAATCTATGAGGAAGTAGTTAATGAAAAATGTAACAAATATATACCTATATATGTATACATAAGTGAATGAATTTTGTTTTTATTTATTTACTCATTATTTTGCTTTATTTGGCGCCAGATAGCACTTTACATAGTTACTTTAAATTTGGCGCCAAGTGGCGCTTCGAGTTAGAATATTTGGCGCAATCTCTTCTTATTCATCTGGCAACACTGTAGTAGAGATGTGCAGTCACAGTTCAGATTCACAGATACTTCAAAGTAGCAGTGATTGAATAACAAATGTGTAAAAAGGTCTGTTCGATAGCTCTGCACTTTTCTACACTTTTTACACCAACCGCACCTGAGAGAGTGAGATGTATATAATTAATGCGAGTAGGAATGAGAAAAATAGAGTAAAGGTGTTAAAAGTGTAGAAAGTGCAGAGCTATCGAACAGACCTAATATCACGCATCAATATTACAGTCACAGTTAAAAGTCACCTATTCAAAGTAGCAGTGAGTGATCTAACTGCTACTTTGAAATATCTGTGATTTAAACTGTCCCATAGATAGCAACAAGAATTACTTTACTGTAGTATAGCATTTGAGCTGTTGCTGAAACTGTTTTTGAACATGATGCGATGATTTTCCTCAGAGTTGACACACATTAAGGTTGACAGAAGACTATGTGCTGCGCGCTGCACAGTTTCTGGATTCTTAAGAACCCTACCCTTATTAAAGTTTAAACCATCTTTGATTGTCTCTGCGGATTTCTCTGCTTTCTTCCCCAATACTGAGGTAATAATTCTGAGGAGGGACTTTGGAAGATCCCCTTGAGTTTTAGTGGAGCTTAAAATTAACTTATGTTCTGTGTACGGGGGACTTCAAGGTACCAGCCCTGCTCAGAACTCACCTGAAATTGTATAAATCTCGGCAGTGTTGCACGGTTACGCTTTGAAACCTGTGCATCGAGTTCTTCTCTCGATTTTTGTCGCTCGTTAAGTATTCCTGTAAGCTGATGCCTTCAGATTTTTTGAGTACCTGCACAGGAGAAAACAGAAATACACGTGGATGTATAATGCAATTCCTTGGAACTCTAGAATTGGTTTCAACAAGACAAATTTAAGAGCCCCTTGAGTACCTTCAAGGCAAATGTTACAATCCAGTTCCAAGGATTTTTTGCAGTTGCTTAATAATTTTGAAAATCTCCTGAAAAAACCTTGGAAGTGGATCGAAGTCCAAGGAAGACGTTTTGAAAATGTTTGCAAATTGATATTCTGTTTTAATTCCATCTTTTCTCGAGTTTAAAATTGATCTTTAATTGGAATTCCCCCTATTTTCTTAGCCCCCGGTTACTAAAATTAAAAATCTTACGACAACAGCCGATTTAAAAGTGACCCCCGTCATGTTTCTCCTGATCCAATACTTGCTGCCCTTTACGCCGACGATTTTATACCCGTCCTTGAGCGAGAAAATCCCAATCTGCTTGGCTTTCAAGCTGCCACCGTGCTCCGACGCCGGGTTGTACACGTCTGTTATAGTCCAATTGGAACCGTCTTCTCCCGAATTCGCTATATTAACGTCGGCGTTAATATTGAGGGTGATATTTTGGAAATAATCCGCCAAATTGGGGGCCCTTTCGAAGACAATCAGCCAATGATGGGTTTCATCCAGTAACTTCATTCTTCCACACTGGAAGAAAGCGCAAATTATGCTGGAGTGGGAATAAGGGAAGAGATGGCTTACGTTTATTAACATCGTTCTAGAGTTGTCACATTCGCCGTCTAAAACCACCCCCAAGTGATGGTATTCTCTGGCCAAGATTTTTTCGCAGGCGAAACCGCTTTGGTTTTTCAAATCGAAGAGGTTCACCCTTACTTTTTGGTTAACAAATTCTCTGGCGAGGCGGTGATTACCTGCAAATTTTATTTTAAACGCGGTTTGAACTGTAATGTCCACGCACTTTCTGTTCCTTGGCAAGTAAAAATGGTCGCGAACGAAACGCATTTCGTGAGAAAGTAGCTCTTAATTAGCGCATGTTGCAGGTGTTGTAGATCGCCCTGGGGATTGTTTGTTATTAATGAGGCAAGAATAATGTAGCGCAAGTGGTTCATGGCGGGCGGCTAATGCACTTGTGTTGATATTTTAACTGCCGGACGTTAATGAGGGGCTACTTAATGTGATTGCTACAATTTAGTTTTCTGTTTACTTTGAAAGGAAAATTGCGCCACAAATTGTGAATAAGATATGGTTTGCTCATTTTCACGTCGTTTTTGACAAATATAGCATGTGCACAGTTCTACTGCATCTCTTCCAGTAATTGTCAGTAATAATTGGGGATTTAAAATTCCTAAGCATGATATTGTATTAGGTGGCTGCAGTAATAAAAAAAATATGACGATGAAATTATTAATTATGATTAATTACATCATGCGTTACGAAAATGTAATATGCAATTTGTAAGCGCATTGGCGGAAGCCTATTCATTTGGCTAAAAGAACGGAAATGTTTCTTCTTAATTCGTATCTGATGGTCGATTTGTTCTTTAATTTATTTTTACTTTGCTGCTTTACTTGAGAAATACTTTCGGTAAATTAATATGTAATTCAAAAGCTGGGGACAAATTGAATTAACTTGATTTATAAACGCTTCAAAAGAACGAGAAGAAGATTAAAGAAAAAACGAAAGGTTTGTTGAAATTTTCAAGCAGGAATAAATTCCCCCCAAATTTTTGATATTTAAATAAAAAATTTCAAGCATATTTGGATCTTCAATTTACATTAAATAGAACTGTAACTTCTGGACTATTTAGTCAGCGATAATTAGAGCGACAACAATGAGTTGACGTATTTCAAAAATAATTCCAAATTTGGGGCCGGCGATTAGCCCAGTGGCGATAATAAAAATTCATACTGTGCGCGGCGTCGCGCTGACAATAACTGCTCCGACGCGACATTCAAATTTGCTTTTCGACGTAAATCAGACTTAAGCCAGCATGCATCCCGGTTTCGAAGAAGTGCTGATAAAATTCTTCGTCATGTCCCTCATGTGCTCAATGTTTGGCCTCTTCATTTACTGCTCGTATTGCTGCAGGCAGGCGCGTGCGACGATCGTAAACAGATGTAAGTTTGCACGAAATTTATTATTTAAATAAATAGAATCATCAAAAGAAAATAACTTGTCTGTGAATACGAGAAATAATTGCGCAATTAACGTGTAAATCCATACGCAATAATAAACTTGGGACCATGAGAAGAACTTTCTGTTCTTACTTGTTAATAACAATTGTAAATACGTGTATTTGATAAATGTTTGATAAGATAATAACGCTCGAGCGCGTATACATGGGGGCAACGAAAAGTTTGGGTCCTCTAAATTACATATTCAGGACAGTGTTGCCAACTCTATATTTAGATAAGAGCTTGGCGTTAACCAAATAGAGTTACAGCGTTACATCTTCATCTCGTGTTATTACATGAGGTTAAAAGAAGATGCAAATACACTGAGTGCAACCGGAGCGGGTGAATCGAAAACGCTATTAAATTTGTGTGGTCCAGCATTGCTGCCAACCGAGTTGTAAAATTTCCCTAAATCTCCCTCCAATCTAAGCTGCGTTGCGTAGACCGTCAATTGCCCCAATTCCAATTTCAGTCGAGCGGAGGTATAGGAGGCGAGTTGGCTACACTGATTCAGCACTGTCACTTGTGTGACCTAAAATTGTTGATATCTGTGGGGGAGCAATAATTATTTTATATTATTGCGAACTTACCGCCAAATTATGTTACTGAAAAGTTCATTTACATTTTTGTTTTATGACAATATACTTTTTTGTATGAATTTATTATTTCTGTCTATATCTTTGCAATCATTCGTGAATTTTTATTCCTAAAGTAGCTTTTGGAAGAAAAAACTAAGAACATTCAGTTCCAGTTTAGGGGGGTTTCAACCAATAATGTAAAAACATTATTTGCAGCATATTGTAAGCAATTTCTGGTCTTTTAGGAATACTATTAATTTACATGTTACAGACTTTTTCAACGTATGTCTAAGGGGAAAGGTCACTTAAGAGGTGGCGACACTGATTGTGAGAAAAATATCACAAAAAATATGCAAATGAATATCAAATGTTTACATATTGGTTGTATAGTAATTAGTTTCGTGAGAACTTTCATTTTAATTGACAGATAACCATTACGCAGAGTATAGCACAGTATAAGTAATTACGCAGTAGCGTCACTTAAACGTCAGTATAAAAAAAATGGCCATTCTGTTTGATACCCTTATGGAAATGCAATGTAATTTACAGCTGGGTAGGTATCAAACAAAAGAGCAAATGTGACAGTTATACTCGAATGACGCTACTGTGTGATTCTTATACTATGAGCATGAGTATAGAGTAAGTGCTGCCAATCGCTTGGAGCGAAAGATCGCTACAAGCTGCCTACAATCAGTAATAAATTGCACAAATATCGGTTTTTATCAATTTATCTAAACATAAAAGTGTATCTGTGGCTGCATATTTTACGTATTTAACATTAAATAAGAGTCAGTAACAAATACATTAATTTTTTTATTTTAAATGATTGTTTTAACATCGCAAATTAGAAACACGCAGATAGGACACTGGGGTAGGTAATCCATCTCGACTTTTGTTTGTTTGAGGCAAGCGTTCACAGACTCGCATCGCACGCATCGCATAAATGATCTTTTCTATAGTTTTATATGACGCTGCGTTAACTAGGCCGCATAGAGCAGCGATCGCATTTTCCTATCATTCTCGAGAGAGCAACTTCTGCGATTCTTGCGATTCGTGCGTGCGACGCGTGCGATGCGAGCCTGTGAACGCTTGCCTTTGTTCTCCACATCGCGCCACTTGTTAAAAACAAACAAATAATTTATTCTTTTCCTGTACCACCATAAGCGCCGCTGCAAATCTGGCTGCATACTCTCTCGAAAGTAGAATTGAATGAAGAACCTCTCCTTATTTTTCGCTTCGTATAGTGTACGATGCTTCCGCTTGGGAAACGGAAAGCTATAGTTGTTATTATTAGTGTTGTGACTTAAGCTTAAGTGTACACATTAAACCGGAGATTAACCGTGGTTTAGCGCAAGGCATTAACCGATTACGTTAGTAAGTGTAGTGCGACACTGTTCGGAAAATGTCTTCAAAATTTACTGAAACGATGCTGACAATTTTGCCGACTATTTTCGTTTGTGTTACGCTTCTCCTGTTTTTTTGTGCTGTTTATCTCTATATAAGGAAAAGGAAACTGAAACAACGATGTAAGTTTTATTTTTTTTAATTTATGTGCGGTGTAATTATTTGCAAAAGCTTGAAGCTACAAGTTAACGTACCAAGCGGATGTTTATTTAATCTACAGAATTAATTAATCCCGCCAGACCTACGTGACGCGGGGTGAAATTAAAGAAGGCCTGAACTTTAAATACAGTCGAACCTCCATAACTCGAATCTCAAGGAACCGGAAAATTACTTCGAGTTACAGAAATTTCGAGTTCAGTTAGTAAACTTTGACTTACAGAAAATTTCGAGTTGTGGAGGTTCGAGTTATAGAGGTGCGACTGTATTTACTTAAAAATTTTAATTCTTTTAAATAAAAATAATTTAAATAAATTGTTATTAATTACGTAATGCCGCTATTTAACTTTTTTTTCTCATTTAATTGTGTTGGTAGTACAATTATCGTAATCTGTTTTATCACGTTTTGTATCTTACACTTGAGGTTATTTTTTTTTTAAACATCAACCATTAAACATAACCTTATATCGTTAATTGTCAAAATCTGATCAAGAGGGATAAATGGGGGCGGTGCTGCCAACACATTTTTGAGAGCCACCAAATCTCGGGGCCACAACGTTGCCAGTTGTACCTTGCGATGTTGGTGGTCCTTTTAATTTCGCTAATAGCTATTTTTACCAGGGGAGCGTATTTACATTTTATTTGACTGTCCGTCTACAATCTTTTATGTCCTGCGCGATGAATATGCATATCAGAAGAACGCGTGAACGTGATAAGGTTAAGTAACCGACTATTTTCGTGTTTGCGCCCGTGGACTGCTAAAACGAATTTATTCGTCAAAGTCATCGGGAACGATTAACTCCTATTACAGTAAAGTATGGTGGCGATGATAGTATTTGTGACCTTCATATTGTGCGTGCTTTTCTTCGCGATCCTTTACTACATCTTCTATCACCTCAAAGGTAATGTAAGCGGAGCTAACGCGCGTGAGTATTTAAGTAATGTTATCTTTTGATATGAAGAGTGAAGAGCACGAGGCGTGAACGAACACAAATCGATCGTTTACGTACAATAGAAGCGAGAAAGACGTAGAAAGACTTACATCATAAAAATAGAACTTTAATTATTTTTTTTTAAATTAAAATAATTATTAATCAGTATAATTTAAGAATCAATAAGAAGTTTTATTAATGTAATCAAGAGCCGCACGCCACTGGGTTGTTTTTGTTTTATTGTTGTTTAAACAAAATGGAATTGAAATTCTGTCGAGACTGCGCGTGCGTGCAGACTTTTTCCTCTCGTTCTTATTCAACAAATTTGCAACTTTATTTGCAATTACTTTTCGCTTTATCAGTTGACAACTTTGGAAATTGGAAGAGCTTACACAGCGAAACGGCGGTAAAAGAGTTTAATTTTTTTAGAACCAACAGTGTTGCCAACTTACTATAATGATTTTTTCCCACAGTGAACTGAAAAATCGTTTTTTGATGCGAAAATCCCTCTTCAATATACTTAAAGGCAGCCAACAT
The DNA here is from genome assembly GCA_033060865.1 of Dorcus hopei. Lineage (NCBI taxonomy): Eukaryota > Metazoa > Arthropoda > Insecta > Coleoptera > Lucanidae > Dorcus > Dorcus hopei. Next base: position 31,014,904 of record CM065426.1, read on the forward strand.
CCCTAAATTAAGAAATAAGTTGAAAGAAGTCGCAATAGGAATAATAAGAGAAATATAACTTTTTATTAACTCTTCAGTTGAGAATAATGACTATAATTTTTAAAAACAATATCCAACAGAAACAGATAATACTTTTTCTCTTTCGTCCTTAAAATTCCCGCAAATCGGGGTATTTCCCTCCAGTTGGCAACACTGGCTGCAAAGTACAGTCGCGAGCAAGAAAAATGGCCGCCAAAATTTTCATGAAGTATCCATCCACAAATTAATTATATCTTCTGGTCGGGTTGTTAGATTTTAATCAATTTAAACGCTGTGCAAAACCTACGACCACCTTACTACCATAAAATACTTGTCATTGTGTCAAAGAATGACACTGACGATCAATTCTTTTCTTGCGACTGTACTTAAATGTAGCTGGACAAAGAATGACGTAATTACTAATTTTATCGCATGAAGCGAGGACATCCTTTTATTACGTCATCATCACAGAATGAAAAAATGTAGATTACACAAATCAAAAAGGCCTACATTTTTTGTAAAAAGATTACGAAATATCGATAGATTTTACACTGCGACCTTCAAGAAGCTGTGCGGAATGGGACAGGAAACGATAAGAGATGATTAAACGACGCAGTCATAGATTAAATGCACCCAGATAGGACAATGAAGCTTTTCGCTTTTTGTTTTTGTAAAATCAAAACACCACGAGCGTTGCTGCAGTTGCATACCGATAGAGTTAGTGGGACGTTTAGAGTTTATCTAATCGTTGCCTTTTTCTCTAATACATTTCTGAGCTACAGTTATCGTTGTCATTTACCGAACGTCCACTCTGCAAGCGATCGTATTTCTCGAACGCATCTCATTTGTTGGTGTTTGTGTTATGGTTTTTATGACGTAGTTGCACTATACGACCTGCTGAATTGGAATTGCAAATGAACAGTTACATTTCACAAGGCATTGCGTTAGGTTAATGTAACACGACACCATCTAGAAAATGTCTTCGGAATTTACTCTGACGACGTTAAAAATTTTACGAACTCTTTTTATTTGTGTTGCGTTTTTCGTGTTCTTTTGTATTGTTTATCACTGTGTGAATAGCAGGAAGCAAAAATTGCGTAGACTTCGTAATAGATGTAAGTTTTTATTTTATTTTTTTATTTTTGTGCTGTTGGCTACATTGCTTGAATTTTTTCACTTCAAAGCCGTATCGTTTTTCACCGGAAGTTAACGTGATCGCCATGTATACAAAACAAAAGTTTTAATTAATACAAAATCGATATAAAAAAGCAGCGAAACCCAATCGACATTGGATTGTATTAACTTTTTATTGATTTTTCTTTAATGATTGTTAAGTTTAAGATTTTTATTAGTTATAGATCGTTTGTATTCTAATCACGGTTATATTATGCACAAACCCATTTCTGTCGTTCGTAATTAAATTCGCCGAACTTGTTGTTTGCCAATAAATCAGTCGCGCCGGTTGCGCACGTAACTAAAAACTCAGTGCGAAAGGAATCCTTCGAAAATATGACGTCCAAATTGACCGCCGCGCTTGTAACATTCTTTCTATCTTTCGTGGCGACGGGACTGTTCTTGCTGTTCATTTTCTGCATGTACGCCTGCCTCGGAAGCAAATACAGGAGGATTACAAACAGATGTAAGTTTTAGTTATTAAATAGGCTGTTTTCGCCAAGGATGAAGGTGGGGCTGACTTAAAATGAGCCAGATCAAATCAAAATATACACCTCAAATATTTCGTTCGCTTCGAGTTCCGGTTAATTTGGGTCAGGGTCGATGAAAATGAGATTAATTAACAGCGGCATCTGTGTGCAACTGTAAAGGTCACTGGAATAATTACAAGCAATATACAGGGTGATTCTTAAATAATCTAATGTAATGAAGCCAGTAACTGATGATTGCTCTTGTATCTCAGCGTGCTACCGTTTTTACTTCTACTGTAATTACCTCGTCAAGTAATTTTTTAAGCAATGTGTAATTCGGTATTAAAATAAGTGCTTTATTTTATCGTTTAAGGATCACCTTCTATAGCAGTCTTTCTCAAAGTGGGCGATAACGCCCCCTTGTGGGCGCTAGCGGCCAACAGGGGGGCGGTAAAGGGCACAGAGAAAATTGGGGGAAACAAGATAAGACTCATATATGGCAGGCTATAATTTAACTAAAGTTATTAAAGTAATGATTGCGACTGTGATTTTGAAGATGTGGTAAAGTTAAAAATTTTACGGGGCGCTAGAAAATAATTGATTCTCAAAGTGGGCGGTAGACGAAATTAGTTTGAGAACCTATGTTCTATAGGATGCCCGACATTAGATTTTGATTACAGAATGAATCGGTAGATGGCGTCACTAAACATTTTGTTAGTTAGGTTCAAGATTATGACAAATTCGCTTTACTTTTCTATTTCACTTTCTTGTCTGGCAAGAATTGATGTGTTCTTACGCAGTAACGATAAAGCCCTACAGGTGGTATTAGTTTTGCTTTTATTTTTTATCTTTCGTCTCATTTTCGAGCAAAAACTCAAAATTTTCTTTCATCTAACGGCGATTAAACTCAACAGATGGCGGCAGAATTCGATTGAAATTATTTTTCAAGCTATTTTTTTATTCGTTTCATCAATTTTTATTCCTCAGCTTCTTTTTCTCTCTCTTTCTATTATACAAAGAAATAAAAGTGTTCTTATCGAGAATAATAGATATAAAACTCGCTAGATGACGTTTTTGTAATTTGAATGCAGACTTTCTTTTATTCGAAATTAATCCGAATATTTTTTTTAATCCCGAAAGCACTTCCGCTCGGTTAGTGGCATCAAAAGTCAATAGGTGACGCCACTGTTTTCTCTTTTATTAATGTAAATACGCGCGCCAAATATCACGTGGTTATCAACTATTTCTGAATTCACCGCATGTACATCGCAGACGTTGACTATTACGTCATCGCAATGAAGTAGAGACGCCAAGGTCATCGGCCAAAGCACATTTTCACGTTCGACTTCGATGCAGGATAATTTTAGCGCGCGCGTAAAACATGGTGTTTGATATCGGTGATGTGTTCATAAGATTCTTTGCGATCCTAGCCATGACTGTCCTGTTTTTTCTCTTTACTCTTTGCATATACCGATGCAGCAAGAAACACAGGGAGATGATGAACGGGCGTAAGTAATTTTGTTGTGTCTGCTTTCCATTTCTAATGCTACTTCTCCCACCTTCCATTACTAAAATATTATTGGGTTGGCATTCTGGCAAACTTAATGTTGATTACGTCATGCAACTTTATGACATAATAATTTCGCCTCTCTCACTCACACCTGTATAGCTTCTGAACGCATTTCAGCAATAGGTCTCGCGTCACAGATTAAATACGATCAGATAGGATACCGAGACTACTCGCCCCATTTATTTTTCCATATCGTGTCACTTGTATGTAAACAAACAAACAAAAGGTTTTATTGTTTTTTTTACACCTAATACCCCGAGCATTGTGCAGCTCCGAACTGCGCAGGAGCTTCAAGCTCCGTGTTCTTTTTCACGAAAGCGTGACGTCATGCTGAAACTTGACATTTCATGGTCACCCTCTCCCTCGTCCTTCGAAGACCATCAAATAATTAATTTTAGCCGTCCACAATCAATTGTGATTCACAATCGATGTAATTAAATACAACTATGAAATCCTCTTTTTGGCTATATGTATGTTTTTATTAAAACCTCCTGTATATTAAAGTTAATTTTTAGCTTCCACGTATCCAAGTCGCTATGAATAGTAGAATTCGAATAATTCAGTTATCGTAAATAAGTTGCCGGCGCGCTAATCTATTATCACATTATTTGTTATTAGCTGTTATCGCTGGCCTGAAGGAAATAAAAACCGTTCTCTTTGCACAACTTAATTACTCATCGATATCAATGCACTTCAGTAATTAACAACAAATTACAAACTCCTAGTAAACGTTAATCACGTGAATTCTTGGTACAAAAAAAAACAACGTTTCGTGGTGGACTGTGTTTGTGAAAGACTTCCTCGTCCAAGCCAGAAGAGGCCTTGACTCGCAGTGCAGTACAGCACGCAAAATTGCTATGGAAACGTATTTGTTTATATTTTTAATGTTGTTGGTGGTTCTGGTTCTGCTGTACAGATGTGTATTTTATTGTTATAACGAGGAGTATTCACGTAAGTTCACGCAATTAATTTTTCAGCTTGTACTGTTGGAAATGTTTCTAAATTGAACGTGCTTACGAAATGATTGTTTATATGGTATGTATGTATATTAGCAACCGGTTTTTGATGAACGTGCTTACGAAAAATGTTAGTTGTGCGGTGTTGTTTGCGGACGAAATGCAAACAAGTTTTGATTTTATGGCCAAATTTTACAAGGAATTTCACTCTTGTTTTACACGAAATCTGTTGCAGTTAGAACGACTGTAATATAAAATGAAATCAAAATAGAAATATCCTAAGTAACAAATATATTTAAAAAAAACACGATCACATTTTTTGAACTCTTTATTTTTTGAAATTTTATTGCAGTATTAATCGTCGTTAACCGAGATGCCACGCCACTGCTCAAAAATTATAACGCCGATTAAGAGCACTCAGATAGGACACCGGCGTTTAGTAGTTAGGGTCCCTAGATTTGATTGACATTTAACTAATGTGCTTGGATCTAGAAATGTACTGTCAAATTCTCCGTCTTTTCGACCTCGTGGCCACTCTGAAACAGCTGTGCCACAGCATAAGCAGCATGGAAACTGTTTGTCGGCACCTTTGATCTAGCGTGGCAAAATTTTTTGACCTTGGCGCCATTTTGCGGATGTATAAACCAGTGCCGCAATAAAAATATTTTTGATAATCGAATTATTTAGGTTATTTTGATAATCGGATGACAGATTATTTTTAATTTGAATTATCCGATCACTACTTGAAAGCCTAGAGTTTTAAGTTTACTCAGTGCACCCCAGCATGCATAATCGAAAGCACCTATTATGCTGCTAATTACACGAGACACCACTGATCGATCGTATTCGTGCAATTGAAGGGCGCATTCGACATAATGCTCGATGCACGCAATGAGCAGAAGTGTAAGGGAAAGCGACTGCGTGTCAGTGCATGTAAGAGTGAGAAAAAGAAATACTCCGTGCGTCCAGTCGAATGCGCTCTAACAAATCACATGACAGATTTTCCATCCGGAATATGGCGGCTCAGTTTGCGCGGGAAATTTTCCCGCCAAGGAGAATGAACCTGCTGTATGTATTTATGCTATGGCTGTACTATAGTTTATTCTTTCTAATCTAGTAACTTAGCAAAAAATGCAGCGTCAGCGCCATTTCAATTGAACAATCATTTTAAAATTTGTGTAACTTTATCTTCTACCTTTTCTTTAGCTTTACACATGAATATTCTCTTCAAAAGTGTTTAAATTACAGAAATTTTTCACTTGAAAAACACATTTGTAAAAATTAAGTTAAAAATCTACGCTTACGTCAAACGTTTCTATTTTATCAACATGATTTCGTGCTCGCTACAGCTAAAGTCTGGTTTATACAGTCACTAACAACTGAACATTAATAATTAACAACTAAGGAATTAACGGATAGTACTGACATGAAACGATTTATACAAGTTCACTAACATTTAAGTATTCGTTTATTTCAATTCTTAGTGATAATGGTTAGTTAAAATTGTCAGTGCGCGTGCTCTGCAATGAAGGTATCAAGTTAGCCATTACACATTTCCAAAAATAAAATAAACAGCTGATCTATGCAGCTTTGCTGAGCAGAAGTGAGGTTAGTTCTGTATAGTTTTATCCTGGTTTTTATACTGCAAAGTAACGAACTGTGTGATCCTACTTTCATAAATGGATTTCTCGTCAGATGACGATGAAAATGTAATAAATGTCTACTTTCTTGACCTTGGCATTACTGCGGCAAGGTGGTTAATTTTCACCGCAACGAGCATGCGTAACTTTTAGTTGTATAAACGGCAACAATAGTTTATACTCGTAGTTAATGGTTAATTCTTAAATTTAGTTGTTAGTGACTGGATAAACCAAGCATTACGCCTGGAGTGTCCTATCTGCGTATTCTTAATCTGTGGTAACAATTGACAAACTCAATTAAAACATGTTTGCTGTCAACTCAAAACTCAATATTTTTTTGTCTACTGTACAATGTACTTACATTTCTGTAAATTATAGTATTAAAGTGAATTAATTGTAAAATTATTTAACAAAAAGAACTAAATAAGCAACTGATAAGGTTGGCAATGCTGATACAAATATCGATGTCTTGGAAAAAAAATTATAAATAGAATGAATAGCTAGAAAATTATACGCAAAATCTTCTCGCGAATTAATATAACTGAAAGATGCCGTCGTTCCGTCACTGTAAATAGCAAGAGTTCATTCTTCGCGCAACAAGTTTAAGGTTAGAATGTATTTGGAAGTTTACGTTTTCTTGTGTATTGTGGTAGTGGCTTTGTTCGTCTTCGTATGTAAATGTATACATTGGTGGGCAAATACAGATGAAGGTGCACGACCTAGTAAGTAATTAGAATTCCATTTGCACTGCATTTAAATTATTATACCTATATTCGACACAAACATTATTACATACGCTTATTATTACTAAGAACTACGTTTTGCAGTAAGATCCTCACGTAAATAGAATTTTGGTTGGGTGTATTGAATTAAAATCGTGTCTGTATATTTCCAAGTAACTCGAAAGTATTCTCTAGTTGCCTGAAAAAACAATTTGCGTAATAACAACACAAATTAAGAACACGCAAATAGGACACTTCAAAGCACGCTTTGATTTTGTGAAACAGTGTTCAGCGACCTTCAAATCTCGTGGATATGTTTGTTTGACTGTTTTCAATTCAATATTATGGACATCCTGGGCAGCTTGTGATAATTGTTCAATGGAACAGTGTGTGAAACGCGCGGTAAGCGTTGACGTTTGAAAACTGTCATAATTGCAAGATTAAATTTAAAAAAAATAAAAGCGAGACATACATGATTTCGTAACCATAACCTCACAATGTCAAGAAATGGATTCGACGTCTCTGCTTATTTCATGGGCTTCTTTGTTGATATTAAGCGCACCATTTCTTACTTCTCACAAAATTCAAAATAACTTGACGGGAAACATTTATGTACATTCAAACATTTTAAAATTCAGTTATTCAAATTTTGTCAGTCAGTGTTACCAACTGCGTTGCAACAATTACGTCGTATTCCAACTACAAATTCATTTGACTTCATGCTACATTTTATGATAGGTATAGAAGCGTTTATATATTCAACTTTTTTTTTCTGTTTTTTTGAAACAATGTAATATATTTTTTTAAGGTATTTATTTAATTATCACATCAACAAATAATTTTATTGCATAACATTGGAGAAGGGAAAAGCGGCTTGTAAGGGATGCAGGAGATCGCCTAGAAAACAAGCGGTCCCAGCGAGGCCCTCATACAGACTGTATGGGTTGTCGGGCGTCCTGGCCTCCTTAAACTCCTCGGTGCATATAAACTGAAAGAACGCCACAGCTCTGTATAAATATTTTGCATCGTTGGTTAACCTGTAAAGCAGGAGAAACACGTATCCGTTTCCGGCCACACCATGACAAAGGCCAGGCCCTTTACGCAGCAGCCCCTTTTCCCAAATCAAGTCCCCGATCTTCTTGCAGGCTTCCAAGTACTTTTCATCGTGCCAAGTTAAATACGCCTTCGCCATGAGGTACACGACGCCTCCAGCTCCGTGACACCAATGTATTAATTCGTTATGATCTCGGCCAAGCTCGTCTGTGGCAGACGGAAAATTTCCTTCCTCGTCTTGCGTTGAAAGTAGAAAATCGACGCTGCCTTTAATGTCCTTCGCGTCGAGGGGATTCGCATCTAAATAGCCGGGGACCGACATAATGTACTGTAAAATCGAGCACAAACCATGACCCGCACCTAAATACTGCACTTCATAGTATGCGTACATTAACGGTGAAGGGCTGTGGTGGGTCTGTGCGAATGCGCGACCTGAATCAACCATTTGCTTGCACAAGTTATGCATGTCGCTGGTTTTGAAGGTGCTCTTCGTTTCCCCTTCGATCCACAAAGCTCCACAGAGGTAACCGGCTCTGCCGACGAATAACTCGTCGCTTCCACAGCTTAAAAATTGCGATCGCTTACATACTTCGCCCGCATCTTTGTACAATTGTTTGTATTTGTTGGACTGGTTCACATCTCCGATCGCATTAAAAATTACGGCCGCGACGGCGTAAACCCCACCGTTTCCTAGTATGAACGCGGGCAGGTCCCTCCTCGGAACTTCTTGGCGTTCGCAGAGTTCCAGCGCCGGCTTCAAATATTCCAGAGCGCTCGTCAGGAACTTGTCTCTGTAATCGTGAAACGTGGGAACTTTCGTGAGGTGGTAGTACATGTACGAAATGCCCGCCGAGCCCAGGTACAAACCGTCCTCGGCGTTCTTCCTCGTCGGCTTGAATTTGCTTCCGATTTGCGTTATGATGTCGAATATGACGGCCTTAATGTCCCGTTCGGGTATTTTCACTTCGGTTTCGGGTTGGAAGTCCGGCGCTTTGTTCGGGAAGTAGCGCAGGCGGGGCGGCATGTTGATGGAGACGCTGGAGTGGTGGATCTTCGCGACCAATCTTATTAACGCTTTTCTCATTTACTACTTGAAGACGATAATTTATAAACGATTTTTGATTGACGTTCAGCTTCAAACAATACTTACATCATTTGTTTTGTTGTTGGCGTCGTGCGTCATATACGAATTTATTAATCAGAACGTGCTGTGCTAATTAATAATTGTATGTAACACTTATAATACGTATATTGGCGAGGGCATGCTGAATTTTTATTTATTTTTATCCTCGTACCTCGTCTTGTGTCAAAATTATTTAACCTAACCTCATGTGTCAGTGTTGCAAACTGTAACTGTGACACTTAAAAGTTAGGTATTAGAAGTTCAAACTTCAAACAAAATAGAATTTTATTGATAACTATTAAATAATTATTAAAAATGATAATAAATTGTCGGTAATCCTGCACTTTAGTGCATCCAAAGTGCGCATGCGTTAAATGTCCGTTGAGATTCGCTGAAAACTGACCGGCAATTCAAATTTATCTCCATTGTTGGCAAGTTGTATCATTAATGACAGGTGAAAAATTACAACCTGTTACTTATTCTAAAACTAAACACTAGTTCTACGTAATAATAGTACAACGCCGTCTTTTACATCTGCAAGAAGCCACGGGTTGTAATTTTGCACCCGTCATTAATGAAACAACTTGACAACAATGGAAAGAAAATTGAATTGGCGCTCAATTTTCAGCGTATCGTAACGCACATTAAGGTGGCTACACACATAACTGCATGATTGACAAGCATGCATGATCAATCTTTTTGTACAAGCATGCTTGAGCGTTTGTAGGATAATTTTGCAAAAGCTAATCAGAATGCTTGGTGCAAAATTATTCTACAAACGCTCAAGCGTGCTTGTACAAAAAGATTGATCATGCATGCTTGTCAAGTTTGCAGTTACGTGTGTAGCCACCTTTAGACGCCTGCGCACTTTCGGTGCATTAAAGTGCAGGATTACCAAACTTGTCTTTATGAAAATATTCTGGGTGCGTTTCGTTTGCGCGCTCACATGCTTTGAGCGCTCATAAGCAGTGCTTAAACCATTCCCTTTGGCTTTGCAAACGCTCACAAAGCGCTAGATGACGAAATAGCAACGTCATTATGACGTCGCTCACGATCGCTTATTCCATGGAGGTAGGGCAGCAAAAAGCGTAAGCGTTTATGTTCCCAACGGAACGTATAAGGAGATCAGCCGATCATAGTCAGGTTATAAAAACTTGTTATAAACGAACGTTACATTTTGCAAACAGCTGCGGAAGTTGTGAACGGATTAATTTCACTACTGAATTTATATTTTTAAGGTTATGAATTGGTTGTGAAAACAGTAGTCAAAAGAAACACCTTTGCTTATAACTAAACTCTCCAAAGGTCAAGCCCGAATGCATAGGCGCTTCGAAGCCGCGAATGGCAGATCGAATTACGGCGCTGCAAACATTATTTCTTCGATATAGCGAGAATATTTTGATCAACTTTATCACATTTTATTTTGTTATTTGCTGTATTTTTGACCATATGATATAATTAAAAAAAAAAAAACGAAAACATTCGTTTAAATAAAACTCGATATATCTATGCATCATGCAGCCGTAAACAGATCACAGATCCAGTGCTGTTTACGAGCGGCATAACGAGTTTTATTTAAACGAATGTTTTCGTTTTTTTTTTTTTAATTATACTCGTTATGCTGCTCGTAAATAGCAAATAACAAAATAAAATGTGATAAAGTTGATCAAAATATTCTCGTTATGTCGAAGAAATAATGTTTGCAGCGCCGTAATTCGATCTGCCATACGCGGGTTCGAAGCGCCTATGCATTCGGGCTTGACCTTTGGAGAGTTTACTTATAACAACTTAAGCAACTGAACGCCAAATGGAACCACAGAAAATAGAACTTGTAAGCGTGAGCGATTAAAGCGTGTGAGCACGCAAACGAAACGCACCCTTGAGTGCGCATTCAGTGCACAATTTAGTCCCAGTGAAAAACGCTGTGCTGTTAATAACATTGGGTTGGGTCGTACGAACTAAGAGACATTTGGTAACACTGATTATTAATTTGACAGGCAGAAAATAGGAAGGATGGGATTAGCCGATTACGATAATAATAATAATAATTAATGTGTGAATAATATGTTATCTCTGTGGAAAATATAATACGTATTAATAGTGCGCAGGGAATTTCGTCAGGTATCATAACCGCAATCGTTAGAAATGTATAGAGTCGCTACCGAACAATATGAGTCATTAATGTTTCATATTTAATTGTGAAATTGATAAGTTTCTTTTTAGTATAGATAAGTCTCCGTTTCAGAATGGATATTTTCGTTCCGATAATTATATGCGTGGTGCTGTTTATACTGTTTTCCGTGTGCGGATACTGTTGTAAGAAACACAGAGGAACCGTATACGGACGTAAGTGACTCCTCGACTTTTTGCTTTACTTCGTAAGGTTACATTTTACAATGACGTTAATTAGTTACATCAATACTGTTTAGTTTAGAGCAGCGATTCTCAACCTTTTTAGCTTCGCAACCCCCCAAATAGTAAATATAAATAAAATTAATATTTCGCGAGCCCCCTCCTATAATTTTATGTTGCTGTGTTTATAGTGACGGGTATGAACATACATGTATGACGTGTACATACATGTTTAAGCTATTTTCGCGACCCCCAGGTTGAGAAACGATGGTTTAGAGCAAGTCTAGTTCACACATTTTTAAATTAAACTTACGAGAATGTTGTCTTCTGTAAAAGACTCGCTTATTAGTCCAGTAATTAATAACGGGATTTTCTTGCTTGCGAAATCATATGAAAAATAAAATGTCTTTTGGAAAGAGTAAAAATATAGGGTGTCTGTAAAATGAGTGGATGTGGCTTAATGACGAGAATATTTAACGCAGTTTATCTTTGAGCACTTTTGAATACAGATATGTTGGGTTAAATTGTCTTATTTTAAGTTTGAGTCATGCCCACACATTTAGAAGCTTCCTGTATATTACATTTGACATTTTGTAGACTCAGTCACCTGCTTTGTCGAATTTTGCAAAGGAGGACTTCTATTTTGTATTGACTTTATTGACTATTTGTTTTTATTTTGATAACATTGTGTTTTGCAATTCTTAATTCTTAAAATTAATTTCGTGTAGGGATTTGCGCTTCCAAGAATCACTCTTTGTGAAATTAAATATTACCATTCTAGGCAGAGAGACCATAATTAGATATCAAAATGGATCAAGTTTTTAAACTTGATAATCTTGGTGGTAGCAAAAATATATAAATTCCAATTCACTGAATTAATACGTACCTACGTATTTAATTTAACATCTTTTCTTTAGTGCCAACAAAAATCTATAGAACATAGCAATTTTTTTCTTGTCCAAGAACCTGGAATATAAATTACTTGTGTTGATGAGATTGGATTCTTTGCTGCTCGTTTTTTTTTTTTTAATACTAAGGCCCGGTTTATTCAACTCTGAGTAAGTGCCAAGTTATAACTTGACGGATTAGCACAATGCGTTGCCCTATGTTTAATCATCAAATATTTTACAAGCCACTTACTCAGAGATGAATAAACCAGGCCTTAGTGATCTGACTTCTTTACTGTTTCGTCTTAACTTAGAGTTACACTCGTGCCACTTAATTACATTGCTTTGTAATTACATATATTTTTTCATCAGTATAACTGTAGTGCCGTGCTATCTTTTTGGAATAATTTTCACTCCCTTTGCCCAGAGTTGTTGCAATTTTCTTATCTGTTATTCGTTACGAATAAATAATAATGTAATAATAAAATATATCAGTACTTATTTCCTTTGCTGACGTGCATTAATGTGACGCTGTTGATAAATGGTAATCCTGCATATTTATCTGCAAATTGAGATTACACCAGCATTATCCAAGGATTTAAGGCAGATACAAAACCGAATGTCTTTTAAAATTAAAATGCAAATTAATAGAAAAATTTTCTTACTTATGTTTTTGTTTTCATACTTAAGTGTACTGGATTTACATCTTTAAATCGTATTTTGTAAAAGTTTAGACTCAATTTAACGATTTTTTTTACTTTTTAGATAGCGGTACACCAATAGCAGTTACACAGGTAACAACAACAACGGGGGTTCATCCACCGTATCCCACGCACCCGCTGCACCCTACGCCACAGTCAGTACAAGCACCTCCACCGGGCTTCGTACCTGTCGGAGGCTACCAGACAGTCCCATATCCTCCAGTCCCAGGTAAGAATTTGAACGACTCTGTTTCACATCAACTAATCAATTTTATCATTAAGTTTCTGGGGTCTACTATCCAGCACCAGTGGGTATGTCAGTAGAGCTTGAAACCCTATATTTTAGTTTACTACCTTCTTGAAGCGTGTTGCATTTTTTTTTTAATGGTTTTAAAGCTTGCTACTTGTTAATTTAGTTCAGCTTGTGGCTTGAATACATAATAAGGGCTTTCTTTTTTTATTTGATCATTAATATTTTAGGTATGCATGTTATACAATTTTTTATTAATTAAAATAGGTGCCGCTCCTGGAGGAACCCCGTATCCCCCGATGAATACTCCATATCCCCCGACACCGTACTCTCCGACTCAGGCAGCACCTCCACCTTCGTACAGCGAAGCCGTCGGACACAACCCGGTTCAGCCGCCACCGGTTCAAGAACTATATGCGAAGCAAGCACCTTATAACCCGAACTATTGAGAACGTTTAAAATCTTCGAAGAGAGGAAATGTTGATGCTTTCAGTATTAATTTTTTCAGATCTAAGAATGGTATGTAATAAGTTGAATTGGGAGATTAAAAAAAAAGAAATGCTCTCGTGTTTGTAAGTGCCAAAGTTAATAAAACATTGTAACCAGTTGTGATTCTGTTATTTAACCAAATCATTCTTCCTGGATGATTCGTGGAGGTTATTAAACCATATATGTTTAAGAACAAACTTCTGCTTTAATTTTTATGCATCTACCTCAGTAAATTTACAAGATACGAGTGAAGGTTTTTATAAAAAATTGCAACTGCGGTGCCTTAATCAACATTTCCTCCTGCGCTTGTGATGAGTCCAACTTGTATCAAGTGAAAGTGACGACACACTTTCAGTTAATGTAAATATTTAATTCAGTGTATTGTGATAGTTTTTGTTACTTTGTTGTTAAGAATTCATTATGTTGCATAACTTGATTGTTTTGTACACGAGCCTAAATGCAATTACATGTTTTTTTTTTTTTTACTTAAAGCACCGGAACAACGGTGTGCTTATTAATTATATTATTTTACTTTGTAAGATGACTATTTTATATAATATGTGTAAGACTGCGTGTGTGTTGTAGTTAAATCTCAAAGCACAGCCTGTTGTAAATATACTCAAAAGAAGTTGTATTGTATTTTACTTTGTTTAATTCTTTTTATCCAACCATTCACATTCATCAGTGGTAGTTATTTTAGTTTAGGAAACTGTAGAGATTTTTCCTAAGTCTACAAAGAGGTTTCAAAAAACTGCAAATTCTTCCTTTACTGACGACAAGTGACATTTTTTCGGGGAATAGCTTATGAACCACCCAATAGGGCGTTGTTGAATGCCTTACAACGCAATAAATAAATTTTAAGAACATACACTTCGGTCATTTTAATAGACACTTTCGTATTACACTGTTGTTTCTGTTGGCATTATTTAATAAAGGATTTTTAATATTTATATGCAGTCTTTTATTTACTTCTAATTTTTTTAGACGAACTTGGAGAGTACAGTTGAAAGGAAATTTCTATTCTAACTTTCCTCGTTTTGAACGAACCACCCTCTCACGGCGGTTAGCTCAATGTATAGTCTGCAAAAATCAGCAAAATAAAACTCTTGGATTTAAAAAGGTGTAGTAATTAAATTATGTAATCAAAATTCTACTCATGACGTCAAACCTCTCATTACAACTTGCAACCTAAGAGGCTATATAGGTCCAGCAAGTTCTTGGGTGGTTGGCGGGGGAGGGTGGTCGGTCATCATATCCACGCAACTTCGACCCATAGTTACTAAAATTTTCTAAAGCATAAAGTTTCAGTTTAACATTATTAATGATAGTGAGGGGGAGAGAAGGTCCCCGGGGAAAGATCTCCCTTTGGGAAATATAAATTCTTGGGTTTGTAATGTAAAATAAAATCATCTTTAAACTCGCACTTTAGTAATGTTGTAAAAACCTGTAAAATTGCTAAAGTTTAAGCTACTCCTCGATAGATGGCGACACTATTTAACGAAATAGAAAATTCTTGGGTTCGTTTTGTTTAAATTTTCATCTGCAACACGTACACTAGTGATCTTACAGAAACCTGTAGAATTTTCGGACCTTTAAGCTACTCGTTAATAGATGGCGCCACTATTTTCGTTACATTCAACGAAGTATTTCTTTGTTTTATCATGGCCAGCTCCATTAACATTCACTGACGTGTATGTATGGTCGTTTCAATTCGCCTAAAATTCGGTTCCAGAAAGCACGCCGTGGCGTACTCCCCTCAGCGCTCCCTATTAAAGATACTACAGAACTACTGATAGTAACGTAATGGCAACTGCAATTACTTAAAAACTCACAAGAGGCGCTGAGAGGAGTACCGTCAAAATTTTTAAAAGTCGAAACGGCCATACATACACGTCAGTGAATGTTAATGTAGCTGGCCATGGCCATTACGTTACTATGAGTTGTTCTGTAGTATCTTTAATAGGGAGCGCTGAGGGGAGTACTCCATGGCATGCTTTCTCGGAACTGAATTTTAAGCGAATTGAAACGGTCATACATACACGTCAGTGAATATTAATGTAGCTGGCCATGGTTTTATAGAACCGTATTCAACGTGTTCACTTTAGTAATCTTACAGAAACCTGTGAAATCGCTAGACCTTAAGCTACTAGGCGATAGATGGTGCCACATGTTCCTGAAGAATTTCTATTTTATTCTCCGCTGTACTTGGCAAAATATGTTTGTTTTATCTTTAAAAAAAATCCATTTGACACACTTTCAGTTAGTATACTGTGATAATTTTTGTTAGTTTGTCGTTAAGAATTCATTATGTTGCATAACTTGACTGATTTTGTACACCAGCCTAAATGCAATTACTTATTTTTTACTGAAAACACCGGAACAACGGTGGCAATAAAATATTTTTGACTTTCACAAGTTCCACTGTGGTGGTAGCTGTTTATTGATTAAATACAATGCTTTGATGATACCTCTGCACATTATTTTGCGTTCAGGAATTTTCCGTCACACTCAGCCGAATTCTATTCGCGTCAAACCTCTTCCGTATGCTTTTCTGCGGAGGAACGGGCTTGACGTTTTGCAGAAAATACAGGTCTTCGCAGGCTTTCATGTTAAACTCCCCGTCGTCTCCTTGCATCCCTTTATCCACCATTTGACGCTGCTGTTCCTCGTACTTTCGGTGCCTGGCTTTGCTGATTTCCTTCAGGTTGTTTTCTGTAAGCAACGCCCGGTGCTTTTTCAATTTGATCTCGTTGAGGCGATCACCCTGTGTCTCCTCCTCGTCGATTTTCTCTTTGAGTTTCTTTTTTCTCCTAATCGAATTGATGTTGTCTAACTCTTTGAATTTTTTTCTGCTGTCGGATTGGTCGATGACCATCGGCTTAAAATTCAGGTCAAACATTTTGGTTGCGAGCTTACTAATACTATCTTCCACGTTGTTGTTGTTATTGTTACTGTTTTCGATGTCTGACATGGCATTAGTCAGTGCGTTCGCATACCTTTGATATTCTTTGACTTTCTCGTCCTCATATTCTTGCTTTCGAGATCTTGACAGTTCACGATGATGCAAGGGGTGCCTGTGAGGTGGTGGCTCACTGTATTTCTGCACGGAATCGCTGCGTGCATTAACCGGGAGCCTTCCCTGTGCCTCTGCTTTTTTGTGCGCACGCATTATCAATCTTTTCCTCTCGATTGGCCATTCTTTACTGTAAATGCCAAAACGGTGACGCGGAATTTTGTCACCCTCTCCGAAATGTTCTAGTCTGAAAAAAAATTCATAATAAAACTTTATCTAAACTTACCTAGACTTACCTGTATTGACTGCCCTGTTTCCATAGCCAGCTCTCAATTTTTTCCAACCATCCCTGCTGTTGTCCAATCACGGACCCCGGTCGGCATATTCTCATCCAGGCTATCGTTTCCCTCGCTGTCATCCGATAGTGCTTTATTATGTAAGCCCCAATCAGAGAACCAGTTCTACCTAAGCCCGCCTGGAAATTCAAAAAATTCCCTTTATAAAGTTTCAGTTCCAAGTGTTACAAAATACCTTGCAGTGGACAGCGATGGCTGCCGGACTGTGTTCAGAGATCTCAAGGAATCGCATGAGAATGCTTTTAGGTGGCGTTGTACCATCGGCGAAAAAGAGATCGTGATGTTCTATACCTGCATCCATGAAACTGGAAAAGAAAAATAACATCAACTTTTAAAAAAGTTATCTTGATCGTACCAAACATCCCACTCCCCATAGCCATGTACAGCCTCAATCAAAAGTAATGAAACGTTCAAAACCGAAACGTTCTAGTCAGAGTGCAACGGTGCCGAGTCAGAGAGAGCGCAACGTGTTGTGGGATTCCGAAGGACTTCGGAAACATTCGTTCGCCATAAGGCTTCATCTCCCTCGGTATCATCTCTCTCTGACTACAGCGTTTCGGTTTTGAACGTTTCATTACTTTTGATTGAGGTTGTACTTGGTAATTAATATTTTAAAGTCAATACCAATAGTTATATTTTTAAATATCTAACCGGTAAGTAAACAAACGTACATATACATATACTTGTATGTCGATCTAATAAGCGAAAGATCATAATTATGTATACAATCTACTTTTAATTAGACAATGTGTAACACTAGAATCTTGATTTATCAAATTGAAATTTATTTCCACAGATAACAAACTTAACTTGATTCGTAATATCAATTTGTTAATATAAATGTTGATTTTATGTTAAGTATCCGTTCGATTGCGTTATTTTGTGATGGTTTCATTAATGGAGCTTAACGATGAGCACATCGATGAACTCACCGACGGTAGGTACTCACCGATTAGCACATAGCTGAACTCACCGCTGAGCATATCGATGAACTCATCGGTGAGCGCATCGATTAACTCATCGGTAAATTGATCGATGAAATCACCGGAGAACACATCGATGAACTCACCGTTGCTAGATAAATAAAATTTTGTGTTGAGCATATCGGTGAGCGCATAAATTAACTCGTCGGTGAGCGCATCGATGAACTGATCGGTAAGCGCATCGATGAACTCATCGGTGAAAGCATCGATGAACTCATCGATGAGCGCATCGATGAATTCATCGGTGAGCACATCGATGAACTCATCGGTGAGCGCATCGATGAACTCATCGGTGAGCGCATCGATGAGCTCATCGGTGAAAGCATCGATGAACTCATCGGTAAGCGCATCGATGAATTCATCGGTGAGCACATCGATGAATTCATCGGTGAGTACATCAATGAACTCATCGATGAATTCATCGGTGAGCACATCGATGAACTCATCGGTGAGCACATCGATGAACTCATCGCTGAACTCATCGGTGAGCGCATCGATGAACTCATCGGTGGGCGCATCGATGAACTCATCGGTGAATTCATCGGTGAGCTCATCGGCGAAAGCATCGATGAACTCATCGGTGAGCGCATCGATGGACACGTCGGTGAAAGCATCGATGAACTACTCGGTGAATGCATCGATGAACTCATCGATGAATTAATTGATGAATTCACCGATGACTTCATCCAGTTCGTTAGTTGACTCGATTGTCGTATGATCGATTAGAAAATAAGGCAGAGCGCAAATTAATGAGATCTGCTTTTGATTTTCGACTCTTGAGTATTCCGACCAGTGTTGTAAGCCTTATTACAATAAATTATAATTATTGTTACGATTTTAATAAATTAAAGCTGGTTCTTGTCCGATGAAAATTGTATCACAAACTCTTTTAAACGGACACTAAATGGCGCACAAACACTTAACGTTTCGTAGTCGTTCGACAGCTTCGTCAGAAGTGAAAAATATAAACATGTTTCACCTCTGACGAAGCTGTCGAACGACTGCGAAACGTTAAGTGTTTGTGCGCCATTTAGTGTCCGTTTAAAAGAGTTTACGCTGAATGTTCTTAAGGGTGTGGTTCGCATGCAGGAGTATCATTTAAGTTGAGCGTCGTAGTACTTACGCTGCTGAATTATAAACTTTGTTGTTGAGCCGTATGACCGTCTTGACGTCGTTCCTGAGGAAATACTTCAGGTAGAACTCTGGCGGATGTCCGTTCATAAATTCGCAATCGGTGGGTCCGATGAACGCCAGAAATTTCCTCGGCAACAGCCAATTCATGTCGCCGTTTTGTATTTTATCGTACAGCTCGTATTCCATCACGTTAAAGTCGGCGAAATCGAAGAAGTTGAAGGTCCTTGCCTTTTCGATGGCCTGAAAACAGTCCAACAGGCGCAGCGTGTAGTTTGACATGCCCTGGGAAGCATCGACGAAGTTCCTATAAATCCAAACAGAAAAAAAATAATACTAATAGCGAACGTGTGAATTTCTTTTACCTGAACGCTCCACCGGCGGCAGCGAGTACTTGGTGGACACGTCGGGGGGGCATATTTAGATAAACGATTGCGAAAGAGCCTATCAAGAAAGCTGCGTTCGTACGTTTGTTGGGATCACCGGCAGAGTAATACACGATGCGTTTCATATCGGGGGAGCAGAGGTAGGAATTGAGTTGACAACAGAACTTGTGCAAGCAACCGATGTTCAGGGGGCCGAAATCGTAATAATAATTCATATAGACGAGTTCCTCGTCCGTGGTGAAGTATAGTGTGTCTTGGGTGCTCTTGAGCAGCTTCGTAGTTTCACCGTAAGTGGAAGCGAAGTACAGCTTGTTCTTGATTATCTCCGAGATGAACTCGATCTCCGCGTTGTAATAAAAACCCTCCATGTTTAACTTGTTGCAGTAACGCCAGTAATTTAGCCAGTCGTGGAATTTGGACCGCTTGTCATAATTTTCCGGTATCATTCGTGCTCTAGGGAAAAAGATAACAGGGTTTGGAGCTGTCGCCGCAGAGAAGTGTGAAAGCCAGCAAGTGTATCGAATAATTTATCAGTATTGTCAAAAGTATGTAAAGGGCCTTACGGATGACTTTATTCATATTTCAAATTTTGAACATGCCAAACTGTCAAACCCATTTTGTTTTCGAAAACTCAATTAATTATACAACTATTGTCAAGACGACGCACTTTGTAAATTTTTCTAAAGTCGAATTGCATGTATTTTTTGATTACATCTGAATTTAAGAATGCAACAGCAGAAGCCACAATCTACGGGACGTTAATTTTATTCCATATGCACGCTCAAGAAAATTATCAAACTAACCGATGTAAATATAACATTTTTTGCTTTCTCTATTTTGCATTACATTAATTGCATATTTTTAATATTATAATAACATATTAAAGAAACATATAAAAAATCTCCGAGCTTACTTAGATTTCTAAACCGTCGTATGAAATACCGTCAGAATCAGTGTTTTCAGTGCGTGACCGTAAATGTTCCAGGGTGTTGCTGAAGTGCTTCTGAATCTGCTCGGTCTCCTCGGAACTCTCCAGATTAGGCGCCTCTTCCTTAATCTTCCCGATCACCTGGTTCAAAATCTGCACGCTCACCTGATCGTTCCCCTTCTCGTAAAAATAAATGTAGTGATTCAACAGCTCGACGAAAAGTTGCACCTGCACGCTGACATCCATGCACTGTTTCGCTATCCGCAGTCCCTTCTTCAGGCATTCTATAACCCTCTTTCCGTCATGCATTTCCTCCCTATTGCTGGCCAAGCTTTTTCCGCTCCAGAACAGATGAGAGCAGGTGGCCACGCCTCGACACTGGTCCGGTTTCTTGAGGAGTTTGCTAGCGGCTAAGGCGCACTGAGTACGAAGGGGCTCGGCGTTTTCCTCTGAAAAACAGCTGATCTGTTCTAGGGTCCCGACGATCAAAGTAATGGCGGCGAGCTGGGCTTTCGAATCGGATATTTCATCTTCGTACAAAGAAAACGCTTGCGAGAGAAACTCGTACGCGACGCTCTCGTGATTGTCGAAGCCGATCTGGTCGATCGCCAGAGCCCCCTGCAAGAACAACCGCAAGGGTAACTCCGCCAGCTCTGCCTTGACGAGCGCGGTGATCGTCGAATGACAAAACTGGAATATCTTCTGGCACTTCTTCTCCCACATTTCGTCTTCTTTCTTGATGTCCCGGTATTTGTAGGCCAGCTGGTACGCTTGGAAAATCAGGGGAGGCAGGGTGTGTTTGATTCGTAACTGGCCACCGGCTCCAAGAATCTGAAAATATCATCAAAAACTCCATGAATTTTTCATTTAAACGCTTGTTAATAACGAATGAATGAGATATGGAATCATACACTGGGGTTCCAGCAGCATTTCAGATAGGATATTATTTGTTGTGCAAAAATATGCTGTTCGTATTTTAGCAGGCCTTGAACGTCTTGATTCCTGTAGGAAAGCTTTCTTAACACTTAAATTGTTAACAGTACATTCGATTTACATCTATGATCTATGCTGTTTCGTATCTAAACATCCGGAATCCGGATTTAATCTCAATTAATAACGCTACACATTCTTATGACACTCATTCTGCTGCACTGTATCAAAAACTTGCTATAAATTTTAATGCCCTGGCTGTGGCTATTAAGACTGCTCCCAATGTAAACACTTTTAGAATAAAACTAAAATCATTTTTACTTTCAAAAAGCTGCTACTCTCTTGATGACTTTTTTTTCCTATGAATATACCAGAATTTTTTTTTACCTGCTGTTTGGCGTTTATCAATATCATTGTGTTTTATTTTACGTACTTGATATTCGATAATAAATAAATTATTACCTTTCGTGCTCCAATAAGAATAAGATACTGTTGATCCGGCACGCTTGATTTGAACTGGTGGATGAACCTCGCTAGCAAACTTTGTTCTTCGGCCAGTTCCTCCAAGTCAACCTCGCCCGAAGGTTGGTCGCTCTGATCGGTCACGATGGTAGACACCAAATTCAGAGCCTGCTCGACCTGCTCCTGCGAAGGGACGATCGTCTCATTCTCGAGCGCGTTATTCAGAATGTAAACGCTCAACATCTTGCGCCCTGGATAATCCAAGTGTTGCATCAATGCGGCGTAATGCTGGAGCTTCAGCACCGTCAGCAGATTGTTGTAGTGATCGAGGGGAATCTTCAGTAATTTTGACAGCTCCTTGGCGACCATCGTGTTAGACTCCAGGCGCTCTAAACCCAATCTTTGGAAGACCTCGACGCTCGTGAGCATAACCTTGTCGATGTAATCGACTCGGTTTGGATAGCATTTTAAAGCCAAGTTGACGAGTGCGACTTGCAGAGAAACCATGTCCTCTGATGGTAGGTACTGTCTGTTTGCGATTATTGACGCAACTTGATCGGAAAACACTTCGAAAAGTTGAACGTCTGCAGGAACACCGCCGGCAACACCTGTAAAAAAAAAATTATCTAGTGAGTTAAAGTAAAAAATTACCAAAAATAAGCATGCAGCTCATTAAATTAAATACCTGGTTCATTTCCCCCGGACATTCCGACGCCCTCAGACCTCTGACTGTAATTGGCCAAGCGCTCCATAAGACTGATGACGATGTTCTTAACGTTAACGCCGGATTCAAGCTCGGCGCAGGACTTCAAGAATGGGTTCAGCGTCTGTATGTGAAACTCATCCGGAAACACTTGTATGATGCACTCCATCAAGTATTCTTGGGCGATAGCATCCTTGCAACTGACCACCTGCTCTAGAATACCTGGCAGAACTAACTTCTGGTATTTCTCGAGCGTTACAGATTCAAGCTGGCTTAATCGGACCAAATTAGTGCCCACAAGTATCCTCAATTCCTCACGTTCCTTCTCACGATGCTGTCTTTCTCTCGAGTGCCCCTGGTGCTGCATGCGCACCCACAGCTTGTTCATCTCAGCAAAATTCATCAGCACGAAGTCAACGGAATCGCGGACGTTGCCTTCGGGTGTGTCTTCATTTTCAATTTCCGGCACATCCGGCAGCACGTTACGAGTGCACTGAAGTAAGTAGTTACGCAGGAAAAGGCCTCGAAGAGGATGCTGGACGCCTGCAAAGCGATACTCAAAATGACACTCGAAGCATTCTTATTTTTATTAATTACCCCTGCACATTTCCACGAGGTCTTTTAGTAAGTCCCTCCTTAAGCTGCAGTTTGATTTGATATAAACTAATCCCACAGTGATTAACAGGTACAGTCTCGGAACGATGTTGCCCGCATATTGGACCAACTCGTACAAATCAGCGACTTTACGCCCTTTTTGAAACTCGTCCAAGAGATACACCTCCATGTGCCTGAGCTCATCTGTGATTGCCATATCTACACAAAGTACAACGATTACTCTAAATAATATCAGCATAAACAATAACTTACAGAGTTCGTAATAGCTTTTAGGTGAGAGCAGCGAAGTCCTTAGCTCGGATAGCATGGCACTAGCATGCTTCAGGGCGTCCATCAGTTTGTATTTGTCGAGGCATCTCTTCATCTGGAAGGCCTGGACCTTGACTGCACTGAGAGCTTCATCGAGAAGCTTTTCCTGCTCCTCGACAGGAGAAAGCTGTTGAGGCGTTGTAGGCTAGGAAATATTCAAGAAATTTATGATAGTCTCCATTTAAAAAATAAAACATTATAATTACCATTTCAAACGCCAGCACAGACAAGTTTTAGTAACTTTTTTTTACTATTTTTGACAAAATATTGAATATTACACTCCCAATATTACGAATTTAACAAGCAATGCCACCAACTGCCGACTAGAACTGCCAACATGTGTAATCGACCAATCCCTTTTGTCCGGCCAGTGGCGTTAGAAAAGTCTTTTGTCTGTTCCATGAAAACTTTCGCTAGTGTGACTGCTTCTGCACAGTTTTGAAGTGAATTTTTACGACGTTGCCATAGTTATCTTGGAAAATTGATTTTCATCTAAATTTGCAAACATATAAAAAGATTGGCCTCAGTGTCCTATCTGGGTGATACCTAATCTATGAAGCCGTAAATAGTTACGTCACTTTCAATAATACTATGTTTGCTTGACCTAACTTACAAGCTATAAGCCTTTAGGCTTGTAATAATAAGCTTCAAGCCATGAGTTACAAATATTATTATCCAAATGGCATTAAGATATTCCAACTTCATAGATTAAACCCACGCAGATAGGACACTGACACTAGAGGACGTTCACGTGCTCTGTTGGCACTACCCCGATGTTTCAAGCCACAGCGTGTCAATTAGTAAACCAGCATAGGGATGCCGATTCAAAAGCATCGATCTTTGAATCGATTCAGATCGTGTCTGTCAAATATCGATTCAAGTAAAAATCGTGCAAAAAAGAATCGATCAATCCATGATCGATTTATATTTCTCAAAAATTAAACGCAAAGTCAAAGTTCACAAACTTTTATTAAAACAAAAATAACAAAAATAAACTTCACCCCTAAACTCACTTTACAATTTAGGCGGCGTTTAACATAATGAAAGAATCACCAAAAAATACTTACTGCCATGAATGAACCTAACCATAACCTAATAAACACGGAACGAATATCAACACGAACACCACATACACTGCCCATGAGCACAGGACCACACAGGTGGCCAATCTTCTCAAAGTGAATTTGCTACCACATTTACGAAAATTTTCGGTTTGCCCATCTCAAGTCAAAAAATAACTTGAATATTATCATTTCATTTTCGATTCGATTTCGTAAAAAATAAAATCGATTCAATAAGATCGACCTGAAAAAAAGATCGAGGAAATAATCGATATTTTTAACATATTTACAGTTGGTTAACAGAAAAAATCGATCTTTTGAAAAATCGATTTCTGAATCGGCATCCCTAAACCAGCATTGCCATTTCATCATTTTTCCTTGTAACATACGCAACATATCGGTGGAATTCACTTTAATCAACGTGAATTTTGAATTATACATATTAGGGACTGGGGTCCACAAATACTTATGCGCATTTTTCCAGGAAAATATTTATACAACCCCGAAGTATAAAAACAAAATAAGTTTAAGCGAAATAAACTATTTCATTAAATATTTGTGCTTTCGGCGAGGTATTAACTAACGTAGGTTTACCAGACTCTACCTTTCGTACCTATACTTTACTATCAACCTTAACATAATATTTACCAATTTTCGCCACCAAGCAATCACTTCAATTTTATTTCCAGTAAATAAAAAGCTTAGTTATTTTAAATGTTTCAATAAGAAATATGATTTTATGAAATGAAAATAAAAATAAAATATTTGGAAAAGAAAGCTTTAATAAAATGTAACAATAACCGAATCTACTGTTGCGTTACTTTACTCTATAAATTGTCTGCTTTTTAATTATATATTCTTTAATGAAGGAAGAGAATATGCTAAAACTTATTAACTAAAACACCAATCAAAGTGGTTCTTAAATCTCTATGGAGTTCTTGCGCTGATCATTTGGAAACGTAAACTGCTGCATGTCCAACTCAGTTTCTGAAACACCTGAACGAAAGCAAGATTGCAACAACACAAACAATGAGAAGTAGTTCAAAGCATACCAGACGCATATCGGGGCGTGGGCGCAATCTCCGGCTCATAAAGCCGGAATTCCGGTTCGAACAAGTTCGGCACTGATTGCAAAGGATGCGGCCCCAAACTCTCATTACTGAAGCGTTTCTTATCATCTGCATGCACCAAGATGAACTCATGAGGCCTGAAACAGCTCAAATGAGGACAATCTTTTTCAATCGTTTGCATATTACTTTTTGTTCGCCTTCAGTCGCTTGTAAGCGATCAATTTAATGACGTATATCAAAACCCCGAAGAACAAAATCACCAGGCAGATGGTCACCAGCCACATTAAAATCATATGCTCGGTGTCGTCCTGGATGAAATTAGCAAGGCCGACTTCTTCCAAGTATTTATCACTTAGCGTCGCCCACATGAACTCAAGGTTACTGGCTGTGAGTTCATAACTATCCGTCGGGTCGGCTAGAAACACTGGAATGGAAAAGCGAATTTGGGCACAACGATCACTGTCACGCCACGTAATCGGACAACGCATGATAAGGTCTATGCGTACGTTTTCTTTTCTGCAAAACAACGCATTAATAAAATACAATCTTTCGTGTATTGCAGAGAACACACGTGATTGCCTCAGCAAGATGGATGTTGTTCGTGTTGCAGTATTCAGCTGCCATGCGGGCCGTTGCCTCCTGGAAATCGGCAGTGTTATTAAAGTAATCCTGCGGGCGTCTACCCCCGATGTTACGGATGATGTGCACGGCATCGAAATCTGCGGGAGGTGTCGGCCAAATCGTATCATTTGATGGCGGAGGCGTCGTCGGTGGGGTTTCACCTTTTAATGGCAGTCAAAAATCATCAATGATAGTCGATGAGCGAAGCAGAACTCACCAAAGCGCTGTATGCCAACGCTAAATCCCGATAGGTTGTCTTCGTTTGAACCTAAAACAGAAAAACGAAAGAAGACATCCGGCGTGAGCGACACAAACGCCCTTTCTGATCTCAGGTGGTGAGTAAACACTCTACCGGTCCTGTCGTCGTCCAGCGTGGACCCTAAAACAAATGGGTGAACTTTCTCTGGTTTTTACCGGGCACAAGGAATCGAGGATACCTGATTTTATCAGCAAATAATCCCCGTCTGTTCCACTCAGTTCCAGACTTTGCACTATAATCTGCAACATGTAACCGGGCTGTGTTCTAACCACGAGATCCACCCCCACGTCGGGGTACGGATTAGGCGATCGCCAGGTGTAAGAGACATCTCCATTGATTTCGTATTCACCGGCGTCGAATGGAATGTCCTCTCCGGTTGCTTAAAACAAGGCCCAAGTTGTAAGATCTTGGGTTTTATGCTTCCAACGTGAAGGCGATTACCTGCGAGTGCGTGCAAACAGACAAATAAATAAAAGTGTTTCATTTCGCTCACGGATTACATTGACTAATACCTACTGACTTATCTATCAATTTCCTTTCTTTCCTCATTGTGCAATTATAGATTAGATTAAAATCCTTTAAATAACGATTAATATTTAAAAGCATAACCTCAAAATTGTTTCTTACAGGTGCACCAACTTCATACCAACTTTTACACCTTAAATCTAAAGACACCATTACGCCGTTACCGTTTCTATCAGTGCTTCTCACGGCGAAAACTGCGGCATTCATTCTATAATTTCACACTCAGGTGACGATGAAAGCTTGCTAAATCACAAATGTAAATTATAATCGCATTCTCGGACAAGTTGAATTACAGAGTGACATTTCATATTCCTGAATTAAGGTTGGCATAATGTGTTTGTTTAGAGATTTTTATTTGATTGGCATCCGTCCTTTTCAATTTGAAATAATTTTTTATTTTTACTAAAATTATTCAGAAGACGATGAAGCTCCGTGCAAAAATCGTGGACGCATCCGTTATGCGTGATTTCACAAGTAATATCCGAGTGTTCCTCTAGTTAATTCACTTTCTAACCTAAAAATCTTACAGATATAGCCAACAGCATGTCGAAGCTTGCGAAAGAGTGCGTGATGCGGATAGTGCCGAAGAAGGTTTACTTCATAGTGTCAGACGAAGATTCAGGGACGCGAAGGCCTTTCGTGTGGTGCGAGTTGCTGGCCGATTTCTATTTCAAAGAGTACAGCATGTCAGGTGTCAGCGAGGAACACAACGAAATCTACCTTTTGTTCTCGACAGGTCTTGTTTGTTTGGTTTCTTTTACTTCCATTAGGATTAAATCTGTCATGTTGCAGCAGTGATGCTTGCCCGATCACTAAACACAGTTAAAAACTTCATTAAGTCTTTGAAAATCAAGTTGACAGACAAGCAGACACCCTGTATTACTTTAGAAACTGAGCAGGTAAGCCCCCCCCCTGCGATTCTTCTCTTGTAAAGTTGTTTTTCTAATAGATGGTTGGAGAAGGCACACAGAGCCGTCAGTGTGTACATGATATACCTGTCGAAGTTATTACGAGGAAACACTGGAGCATTTACCAAGAGCCAAGGTTTAATGATTTTCATGTAAATTTACTTTCCATATGCATGCACTTTAAAAAATTTGCATCAGTGTCCTATCTGGGTCTTTCTTAATCTATGAAGCTTTAACATCATTAATCGTTGCGTCATTTTGGATAATGTGTTCAATTAATCTAGCTTACAGCTGTAAGCCTTCAAGCATATTTTAATATGCTTCAAGCCACAAGTTGCAAATATCCTAATTCAAAATAGCGTCAAGGATGTCCCACCTTCATAGATCATAGATTAGAATAAGCAGATAGGACATTGATGACAATTATGTTTAAATTTTTTACTTTAGGTATCCATACAAATGCCAAATCTTCGGCCAATCAAAAATATTGTCGAGCACATGAAAAACATCAGTCACAGCTTGATTGTGTCAGCCGACAAACATGGACAGTTGACGCTGCGAATAAGAACCAACATGGTGACCTTGGCGGCACATTTTCCCGATCTTGGGGTGGAATCTTTTGCCGGTGGTAAATTCCAGTTGGCCCCCGAGATCGTGAAGTGAGAGTGAATTTTATGTTTCAGTGAATCAGACTTTCGTACAGGAAAGCGACGACGAAAACGATGATGTCACCCATCAGACAGTAACTGCTGTCATAGACATCAAAAAATTTCTCATGTTCCTAACAGGAATGCAGGTGAATAATTCCAGGACCACCTGTAGCATAGTGCAGGGGAAAATGGTGAAGTTATCTTTGGAACAACCTGGAGCGTTGTCTTTGCAGTGTTTTCTCACAGAAGTAAATCTGTAACTTAGCATTTGACATGTTGAAAGAATTAACTCAGGTAGCACAAACAAAAACTACCACCTTCAAACTCTGAAGAAATTTAAGCCAAGTGAAAATTGTATTAGTAGTCTTTTCATAAATGCATTTAACTTGAATTAAATATTCTAATTCAGCATTCAGCAGTTTGGCAACCAAGGTAACCCTATGTTACGGTCCTCATGCAAACTCAAACGTGCCTCAAACTAAATTGACAGTTGTGCCAATAAGTTTTTTTTTTAATCAGTTCCCTTGTTATGTTCTCAATAGGCATTTATGAAAATTCACCGGGTGTACACCGCATAAACCGAATGCTTTCGATAATTCAACCGGTTACTTTTGTACCGCGTTCGATAATTTACCACGTGTACCGAACTCATGCACCCGGTGCATAATTTGTGCACCGAGGAAAGTTAATGGTCCATGTGGTCGGTACATTAAACATAACCTAAAAAAAAGTTATTAGTTGTAGGCAGCGTTTTGTAAAATTAAAGTAATTACTAATTGCAATGGATGTGGAGTTGGGAAAACGTTCAAAAATAAAACATCAGCTTCAGATATGGAAAATATCATTAAATATGCTTACTTTCAAATGTTATTATAGGTTTTGTTTGGTTAGTTCACCGAAGTTTATCTACCGAAGCGTTTTTAAATTCAGTCAACCGATCTCTGCACCGGTGTATCAGCTGATTACCGATCGGTAAATTTGGTGTACCCACCGGGTGAATTTTCATAAATGCCTAATGTGTCAAATAAAAATACAAAAGATTAATGTTGTTTTACTTAATAAGCTATGTTTTAAGCACAGCAGATAAATTTAACTAACCTTTAACTTCGATTATTGGCACTCACGGCCGTTATCATCGTCAGCAGTGGCGTCTTACACTTAATTGACAAGTTCCAGTAAATGTACAATATGTTTATTCACAATAAATTAAAACACAATTATTAATAAATAACGAAGAAATACACAATTAAAATAACACAGACAACAAACGTAAACGGCAACCATGTCTTTAGGAATCCCCTGAAGCCGACGAACTTGCTCAAGACCAACGAAAGCACCGCCAACTTGACCATGTTCCAGCTCGTTGAATTGTTGTATCGCATTAAGTTCAGAGCGGTTGCCACGTGCGAGTGACAATTGTCACAACAGAGATTATGCATCCGTCCTTTGTATATCTCAGAGGCTTCGGTAACCGCCTGATCCCAGCCCGTTACACCTCTTTCTGCTTTTGCTGGACTCAATTGCCAGTACTTGGTTGGGCGCCCAAATGCCATGTTGTCTTCGGAAACAAAATAGGGCCCCGCAAAGTCACGTATAATACCCAGCGAAGTTGCTATGCCCATGTGTCCAATGAAAGGGAAGATCCATGTTAAGACGGGTATAGGGGTCCAGACTATGCAGAAGGGGTAACGGTCTTTTTCCCTGTCTATGTCCATAGTGTTTAACTCAATTTCCACACTGTGTGTGGACATAATTATTTTATTGCATGTTATTTTCGCCCATTGACGAAGCGTGAACTGTCCATGAACTGTCAAATGCCTCCTACAAAACAGAACTCTTCTTTACCGACATGGAGTTATTTTATTTTAATTCTAGTTCATTAAAGATAAAATTAAATTACTAAAAATAAATGTAGCATTGGTTTTCATATGATATATTGATAAATAATGGTGATCTACTTTATTGTAACGTATTTCTTACAACATGAAATATCACAGAGATTTTTTATACCGACTTCACACAGGCGCGCGCGAAATTTAATTATTTTTAAGTGACTTCTTTGGCGGCAAGCTGCTTCAGACAATCGATGCAAATATCGGCGTCTCCTTTCCCATGCTTCTCAGAATACGACTTCACCACCTCATTCACGATCCATTCCACGGCGTTTTCCTGTATGAAACGCCTACGGATTTGCATCGTTCGAACTTGATAGTTCAGTCGCTTCAAAACGGCTTTATGCACAGTGCACAGTCTTTTTCTGTAAGCCTCCTCGTACTGCAAGCCGACGTTCTCTCGCTTAGCCTCTACGAGCAACAGCTGTCCTTCGGAACTCTTCTGCATATTGAGTTCATCTTCAATCTGTGATGTAAGCATCTTCTTCTCGTTGTTTCGCCCTTCGTTCCAGCGCGCTTCATACTCGTCCACTTCCTTGTCCAGATATTCGGCCAATGGTGGTCCTAGGTATTTGCAGGAGAGGTACAAAGTTATCAAAACCGATAACGACCAGTAATACTCGTGCTCCATTACGTAGATTTCCTTGCTGATTAGGTACGTCGAAACGGTTGTCATCAAAACATAAGGTCCGGTTACGCCCGTTCTAGAATAGAAGAACCTGAACCAGTCCTCCGGAAGAAAACCCAGTCGAACCTGCAAATTTATATTCATATAAAACGCGCTTTAATCCGCAGCGCCACCTGTTGACAAAATAAAGCGCGTGCAATTTGAAATCATTATTTACAATCGCGGTCAAAAAAGTGCACATTTCTTTTGACATCAGTTTTATATAATAAACTTTTGCTGGGCGTTTGTAATTATTACAACCACACAGGAAAAGTTTTAGTATATAAAACTGACGCCAAAAAAAAGTATCCACTTTTTTTGACCGCGATTTACCTTTGGTGGTTGCTGTCTGATAGGTCTACGCCACTGGTCGCTTTCATCAGGCCATTCAGGCCCCGAATCAGTTCCTTTAATTTGGCGGCCACTGTCAGGTTCCTTGTCATCAGGTCCTTTAATCCCTTTTCGTTTCAGTTTATCGTCACCCAAGGGTTCACATAACGATTTATGATCTGCTTCAATGAGTCGTTCCCTTGCTCGCTGCTTCTCCATCTCTTCTTCCAACTTTCTGCATCTCTCGTCATCAATGGGTGTCGATGTTTTATCTTTCGGTGGTTTATCACATTTTGTTCTGACCAGATTTTTCCACTGACCGCGTACGATGACGGAGACTTGCTTTCCCAGTTGTGAAGAAAACATCGCTCTTTCTAGACGCAAACTGTCACTGGTGACAGCAATAGAGAAACGTCAAAATTTGCTATTCAGCGTATTCAACTTTTTTCTGTTGCAGTTTGAGACTTCTGAATTCAATGCTACCAATCGTAAAATTGACATGGTGACTGGTGACATTTGTTTGCAGTTTACCAACAAAATAAAATTGATTAATTATTCTTCAAAGAACTTTCAAAATGCTAAAAAATGAATATGAAACGCTCGTAAAATAAAGTATGATTGAGTAAAGATCATATCTCGGGCATCGCGTGAATACAAAATGTGCATTGGCAACTTAAATTACCGATGGTGGCGCTGCGATCGCCAACACAACTAATCGGCGTTTTATGTAAAACAAACGTTGAAATCTGCACAACAGAACAATACCTGAATTTTTAACTGTTAATAGGTTATTTTCGAATTTCATAATCTCTTTCAAACACCGTTTAAATGAACATTTTTACGTAAAAGGTTGTTCCATAAACATGTTTGCAGATGTCGTGACCAAATTTTGTATTCCCCAATTAGTCAAGACATGAAGGGTGCGTTCGACATTATGCTCGGGGCACGCTCTGAGCAGAAGTGTGAGGGAGAGCGAATGAGTTTCAGTGCATGTAAGAGTGAGACAAAGATAGATCTCGAGCATTACGTCGAATGCTCCAGAAATTAAATCCCACGCCCACAACCACCCAAAATCTTAACTTTTATAAATCGTATATTATACGCTGTTAATTGTCCTAATATGTATTATTGCAACACAATAAGAAAACAGCTTTTCGGAAGTTTTTATTGGAAACAATTACATAGACGTTTACATTTAAAATAAGGATACTTGTACTGGTGCATATGTAAATAAATTATAAATGAAAATAACAAAACATTATATCTTATATTTTGCTCATCATTACGTCAAGGTTTCTCCTTTTGTCACCTGAAACGAAAGAAAAACTCCCGTAAATGTTTGAGCGGATGACTAATTCCAATTCATTGCTTGACAACGAAAATTAATCAATTATGTCTAATACTTACACAAGCTTCTAGATAGTCAATTTTCCTTTCTAATGTCGTTAACTTTTCATTCAACATCGCCAATTTCGATCGACAAGACAAATCTAGAATTAAATAAATAATTCCTACTGTTTTAGCTTATAGGAATAACAATAACTGTAAACAACCTTGGGATAAAATACGTACCAAATGAATTTAGGAAGTCCGTAATTTTTTTTATGCTAACTGTTATGACTTCTATGTATTCTCTGTTGGCCCAGTCCTGCTGAATTTGCTTCTGAATTGCTTCTCGATGAGGCGCCGCCATCTTTATTTACAAATAAATAACAGGGCCTGCCAACATGAGAGAGGCGAAAATTACTGACTGTTTGTTGTGCTTATGCGATAAAAAATAAATTACATTAAATATATCCTTAAAAACTAAAATTTTTAGATAATTTTGTGAATAACAAAACTAAAAAGAAATCATTAAACAGTTATTTAATTTCTTGAGATTGGCAATACGTCGGAAATTAAATGCAATGCACTGTTGAAGTGTCAGTTGTCAGTGTTCTGTGTGAGGTTATAAATAAGAATCTTCGTAAGTATTTTTAACGTTCAAACCTCTAATACCAATGAATACAAAGTAAATTTCAGGCCTGAATGTAACCTTCTTTGCAAGCAACAGCGCCATGTCAAATCAACACACAAAAACCGCGTTAAAAGAGGCAAGGGAGGCCATAAAAAATAAGGACTACCGCTCAGCAATGAAACTGTGCAAGGTAAGCACTGCCTTTATTACTCAAGCGTCGGAAAAGAGGATATAATAAGCCTGAAAGACGGCTTTGTCATAAGTGCATTGCTTTAGGGCCCCTTCAGGTGAGGCGCACACCGGCTTCTGACCTTGAAAGTAATCCCTTGCCCTGTATGTAATAAAACGGGAAGTCATTATGCGTATCATTTCATCGAGTTGTTTGCAGTCCCACGGATTCCCGGCAATTTGAAACCGTTCTAAGTTGACCACCCAGTTGAAAAAAGTAGGCTCAAGACAAACCAGTCGGTTCTGACTAACGTCGACGTATCTCAGCGGATTGCCTTTCACAGCGAATGCCTTGGCGTTTAAAAACTCGATTTTGTTACTTTTAACAATGACTTTACGTAAAGTTTCCACGTTCAGCAAACCTGGTTGAACTGTGTCCATTTGATTAAACGATAAATCCACCACTTCCAACTCAGTCTGTTGGAAGAGATTCGTCGGCAAGCCCTTTATATTATTGTGCGAGAGATTCAGGAATTTTAACTTCTTGGTATCATCAAGCGTTCCATCTTCGAGTGTCCTGATTCCATTGCGAGATAAGTCGAGGGTCTCCATGAGTTTATTCTTGTCGAAAACTCCGTTGACTACACCTTCGAGGCCACATCGTGACAGGCCAAGCGTCACCAACTTTTTCAACTCGTCAAATAAACCAAGTGTCAAATTCTTTAAATTGTTGCCGCTTAAACTTAAGTAATTCAGTTGTTTTAGCTGGTCGAAGACACCTAGCGGAAGATTCTTTAAGTTACTTGCGGAGAGGTCTAAGTACTTCAAGTTTTTTAATCCGTCAAGTGCTCCGAGTTGAATCGTCTCGCTGAACTTATTCCCTGCAAGAATGAGGTCTGTGAGCTTTATTGATTGGTCGAAAACGCCCAGCGGAATTTCATGTAGATTATTGTGGGAGAGGTCCAGCATTTCCAGGTCGGTCACCTCATCGAATACGCCCACTAGCAAGGCGAACAATCCATTATAGCCGACGTTAAAGTATGTTAAGTTTTTCATCAAATCCAGCACACCTAGATCTATGTTGGTGATCCTGTTGAATGATATGTCGAGTTTCTGCAAGTTGTTCAGGTAATAAAACGTATCTACGGTTGGGTTACGCAGCCGATTATGTGAAAGTTGCAACACTGCCAGATTCGACAGCCGTTGGTACAGGTTGTTTGGTATCGTAGATATTCTGTTCACGCTCAGATCCAACGTGCGCAAGTTAACGAAGTTGTCAAAACAGTCGGAAGTTAAAGTTTGGATGTCGCAAGAGATTATCAGCTTCTGTACGTTTAAAAATGGTATTTCATTTTTCTTGAGGTCTGGTTTGTTGCAACCGTGTAAAATGACCGACGATATTACGTCCTGAAATAACAGTGATTTTGAGGTAAATTTCTATGGAAACAGTAAATAAGCGCACGATAAGAATTTTGAGGTTAGTTGCCATGGAAACGGGTAAATAAAGCAAATAAATCAAGTGATCTAACCTTTACGTCGGAATATTGTGCGATTACGTCGGAAAAGTTCGAGTTTTCGCATTTCAAACTGTTTTCGCCTTCTTTGTAAACACACGACTCGAGCGATTTATTCACGATTATTAGTATCAACGCAATTACTTTTAGTCGCATCGTATATGTATTTAAAATTATGTAAAACGGTTTAACGTCAGCACAAGGTCGTTTTTTTTTTTTACAGAGGAACTAATTAATGTATAAATATCCTCGTTTGACATCGGTACTTGGGTTATCCCAGTTTTTGTTTCGTTAATGATCACGTCATCATTTCAATTGCATCTAACCCGTATTTATTCTTTAATGTCGATTGAAAATTATTTCGAAAAAAATTCCTGCAAAACGTTGCCTAGTGATTTTGAAATGTTTAGTAACTAAGTTGGTAATTGACATTATTAAAAAAAAATCAGTTGGCAGCATTGCTTTACAAACAATGTTGCCAATCGGAGGGAAATTTCCTATTTTGCGGGAATTTTAAGGACGAAAGAATCAATGATCAATGGGCATTATTACTGATATACTGTTGGATACTGTTTGAACGCCGGCGAACATTTCATGAAAACTTTGCTTTCAGAGCGTCTTGAAAGAGGAAAAGGACAACTACATGGCCTTGGTGTTCTTCGGGGTGTCCCTGCAAGAAGTTGGCCCGACCGAACAAGCACCGTACGCCTTCCGCAAGGCGATACAATCAAACCCGACCAACGTGTTGGCATGGAACGGCCTGCTGAATTACTATGAAAAAATGGACTCGGATACGGAAGCGGCCAAGAAA
Source organism: Dorcus hopei (assembly GCA_033060865.1). Lineage (NCBI taxonomy): Eukaryota > Metazoa > Arthropoda > Insecta > Coleoptera > Lucanidae > Dorcus > Dorcus hopei. Next base: position 31,050,557 of record CM065426.1, read on the forward strand.
GAGCTGGTTCAAATTTATGTTTCGCTGCTCGGAATCGAGAAGTAACGTGATTCACATTTGAAGTTGTAAAAAAAGTAACTCCAGTGTTTGTTAGCTCCGAGAAAAAAATTGTCGATTACTGCGAGAAGATTGTCACGCTAGTTAAAGACGTCGAGCACGATGATTATCAGAAAATTGCAAGCGCTTTAAAGAGAGTTGCAGGAATTGAAAGTTTTTCTGAGACGACGAGGAATTCCGCCTTGAATTCCTTGGCCACCCTTCTCTCTAATGTGTCGAACTTAAACGATTATTTATGCGACATGGTAAGTGACTTGCAGTAAGTCGAATCATCTTCAGTAGTTGTTTATTTTTCATTTTACAGTACGAGGAATGCCTGGCAAATTTAGTATTGAATTCTAAAACTGTTACTCGAGAGCATTACGCTGATTATTTGAGCATCTTATACAAGCGAGCCAAGTACGAAGCGCTTTTCGAAAATGCCAAGAAAATGCACGGTGTATATGAAGATGACTTTGTCTGTTTGGAGTGGATGTGCAAGGTATATAACGAACTCGAGATAGAAGGTAGTTCTTTGGCTTCTGAATTGTCCGATGAGGTCTCTTCAATTTGCAAAACTCTGCTGAAGGTGAACGCTGAATCCAGCATGGGTCTTTTCACTCAGGCCGTTCTTTTATGTAAGAGCGGAAGTTTATTGGAAGCTAAAGATACTTTAACAAAAGGTGAACTTAAACTGGAAGTGCATTCGTGAAAACAAAGGTATATTATGTTTCAGTTACGTCATTAAGGCCAGGGCTTTTGCATGCTTGGGTGTTACTCTCCCAGTGCCTATTGAGACTCGGACTTAACCAAGAAGCTGCAGAATCTGCTAGAAAAGCAGATAGGTTGTTGGCCTCAATAAATAACTCAAATCCTGCCTTGAGAAATGTTTTAGATAATGTACTGTTGGATGCATTATCAAAAACCGATGATGAGTCCAATTGGAATTCAGTGATCGAAGTAAATGTAACTTAATTAAATCAGCAATCCAGTTGCACCTGTTTATTTTTGTAGAGCGCGACGCATTCTATGGCCCCATTAATTCGTGCACACATTAATTTAGGCAATTTTAAATTATCTGAAGGGCTACTTGAGGGCCTCCATGAACACCGTGAATATGTCTTGCTTCGTGCTCATCTGCTGAAAAGGCAAGGAAAGTTGAGAGAAGCACTGGATTTCCTCGAGAGCCAGGACCTCAATGACTCAGATGCCTGGAACGAAGTGGGTCAGTTGCACTGGGAGCTGGGAAGTTCTGACAAGTGTCTCGTTCCTTTCTTGAAGGTGCGGTCACTTTTTACATTGTTTGTTTACATCTGACTTACTTAATCTTTTTTTAAGGCCGCAAAACTCAACCCGAATTCTTACCTTTGCTTCCTGAACCTGGCTCGGTACTACCGGAAATTGAATGATTTGGACAAGGCAAGACGATGTTACGAGAAGGCCTTCAGGATCAATGGTAAATCTGAAGATGCGGCAGTGGAACTGAGCAAGATCTACCGTGAGCAGAAAAACTGGGTATTCATTCGAGTGTCCTCATAAAATCTGCGGGCCTTACGAGTTTATTTTCCAGGATGCGAATCTGTCACTGCTTCAAAGTCTGACCAGTGAGAGAGCGACGGGGTGGGCTTGGATACAGCTGGGTTTGAGTTACTTAGATCAGGGGGACCACAATAATGCAATAAACACTTTCAGGTACGTCATACGAACAGATCCACAGAACAGGTGAGTGTAATTCCTGGATTTTTTTTGTTTTGCTGAAGCTTTAAGAGTTTCAGTTCTTGCTGGGAGAGTCTGGCCGATGCGTACTTGGCCAGGGGGGCTTACACGTCTTCGCTCAAGTCGTACCAGAAAGCAGCCGAGCTTAATCCGAGCTCGTTGTACCCTCAGTTGCAAATTGCCAACATAAAGCAGGTGAATTTATTAAGCTGGGTCTATGAAAGCGCTTCGATATTCGATTTTGTAGTTACTGGGAGAGTATTTTGAGGCGAAAGCAGACTTTGAAAAGATTGTATCAATGAACAAGCACTACATTCCTGCATTGAAGGGCCTCTCTGAAACTTGCATGAACTTGGCAAGGCAGCATCGTAGAAATCAGCTGATTGGACTCGCTAGAGACTACGCTCAGTGTGCGCTCGACTCAATCACAGTGCAAGTACACTTTTAGAATGAAATATTGTACTAACTACTAAAAAAATTAGTTATTTAAATAAATTAACGCGAGTTGAAATTTCTAGTGCCATAGAACGAAAGTCTGACGTGTCCTGCCTGTGGAAACTAGCTGGGGACAGTTGTTTTTTGGTGGCAACCCTACCTGAGCGCTACTGTTGCATGTTAGTGTTAAGAGCTCTGGCAGTAGGAAGGGGTGCACCTGGCAACGTCCCCCTGGAGCGTAATGACTTGCACATCCTCGCTGCAAGGTACTTTCGACTTACACAAGAAAATCAAATTACTTCACGTTTATCTGCAGGTGTTACTGCAAGGCAGTGAGTTTGATAGACGACAACATTTTGATCTGGCATGACCTTGCCCAGTGTTATTTATCGCATGCAAAGAGTCTTCCTGGTGCAGCAGGTGATTTATACGATCGTGCGTTGGCTGCAATTCAACAGTGCGTTACTGTCAATGTAACACACTGGCAACACTGGAATCTAATGGGTAACATCGCATACTTCAAGAAACCGAAAAATTTTGCCCTCGCGCAACATGCCTTCATAAAAGCGGTGACCATCGAGAAGAACTGCGCGATGGCTTGGTGTAACTTGGGCGCCCTCTATTTAGAGTTGGGCGAAGTGAAACTCTCTAATAAAGCTTTCGGACAAGCGCAGAGAGCTGACCCGAATTACGTTGAAAGTTGGGTGGGGCAGGTGAGTCCGTGATTGATACTTGTTAAGTTTAAGTGTTTGCCAGGCCTTAATTGCAGAGAGTTTGAATCATGAAGATGCCATGGATCTGTTCAGACACAGCACTCAGCTCGGTTCGCAGCAAGAGGGTGCCGTTGGGTACGGTTACTGGGTCTGCAAGACTTTGCTGGAGGCTCCGGCGCACGCAAGCATTTATTCCATACATAATATGCATGCCATTCCGGTAGCATGTGATGCCCTTACTTGGTACACAGGTAAGTTGATTTTCTACAGTTACTAAATAAATACGGTACCGCAATCCATAGGCTACATGTGTAAGATAAAGAGACCACGTTTTTGCACTAAAATGGCCGACTCTCCACTTTCGTCAATTTTAGTGATCACTTTCGTTAACTTTAATGACCTCTTTCGTCAATTCAGTGACCACTTTGGTCAACTTCAGTGTACATTAGTCAACTTCAGCGACCACTTTGGTCATCTCCAGTGACCACTTTGGTCAACTCCAGTGACCACTTTGGTCAACTCCAGTGACCACGTTGGTCAACTTCAGTGACCACGTTGGTCAACTTCAGTGACCACTTTCGTCAACTTTAGTGACCATTTTCGTTTACAGTCACTGAATAAATACAGTACCGCAATTCATATGCTTAATGTGTAAGATAAAGAAAACGTTTTTGCAGTAAAATGACCGTCTTTTAAGCAAGCTTAAATGGTCGACATTTCTAGTGATTTTCTTTCCGGTAAGTTTAAATTGCCGACTTTTCTTTTCGGTAAGTTTAATCAATTTTAACGCCTGTCAAATAAAAGTTTAAAGTGCCCGAGTGTGTCGTTGTTAGGGTTAGATCACGGTTAGATGTTTAAATTTCCCGCCAATATTTTGCGCTAAAATGGCGGCTGATTGCTGTACTGTAATTAAGTGACGGTATGATTTTCTTGATTTTCAATTAAACGCCGCCATCTGTTGGAACGAATTCAAGTTAATAGTTTCCCAAAAATTACACAGATGGTCCACATTTTTTAAAAGCGAGTGTGATGACTAAAAATTTTTTATTTTTTCATTATTCCAGTTTAATAAATAATAATAAATACTGCACAAGTGTGTCCTAGAAATAAATATTAAATAAAAAAAAGTGTACTAAGTGTGCTTGCAGTCAGGGTACAATCTCTCACAGTCTTCTACCATGGAAATTGGAGTCTTGTTCCTGTACTTTGAAAATCCGGTTTCACTGAAACACTCTCGTTTATAACCTTGCAAAAGGACTGCTCGTTTTTTACCTGAACATATACAGTCCCAGGGCCAGCAGAGAGTTTTTACTTCCGTGCACATCTGCCTCGCACACGAACCGTTTCTTACAGACATCTCCTTTCACTTCCATAGAATCGAAGGCGTACTCTGTCAGATCCATTCTGTGTCGTGAATTGGATTAACTAAATTAAAGAAAGTGATCATGCCATCGCATATAGGTACCTACCTATTGAATATTTCTTTCATCATATTGATGTTATCCAAAATCGAACTGCCGATGCTTCTCTCATAGTGCTCGCCGGCATCGTCGTGGTGATGATCGGAATTGTAATAAGCGGGAGGAGCATCAAATGTTACGTCCGAGCCACCCCATCCACCGTGATGTCCGTGCGGGTCCGAGAATACTATCGTGTCGTCTGTTTTCTTTTCTGAAATTTGGGAAAATCATTCGTGGTTCGCAATCGAAACGAGGCTGCGTACCCCAAAGCCAGGCTCCGTATTTCAGCAAGATGAAGACCTTGCCGACGATGAGTGCTATGGCGATGATGGTGCCGATCACGAATATGATTTTCAGTTTTATTGCTAGAAACGTGAGGTAGGTGGCGACGCCTCCGCCAACTGGAGCAAGAACGAAATTTCGCTTTTACAAATAATAAGGAGCAAATATTTGTTGCAAATATGTTTCACAAATTCTTTGAAACGGACACGGCGAAACGTTCAGTGTTAGTGCGCATATTCAGTGTCCGTTTCAAAGAATTTGTGATACAATTTTCATCGGACAAGAACCTGCTTGAAAAAGTTGCAAATATGGGAATTTAGGGTTCATTGAATAAATAAGTAGGATTCTATTGTCCGCTTCATCAGCATTTGACAGTGTGCAGTATTTTATTGCTGTTAAAAAATTGTTACGTTAAAATTCCAGAATTAATTAACTTATAATACACATTTTTTCCAAATATGTCTTGCACCAAATACCTACCAATAATAGCATCAATATAATTGATTCAATCTTTCTTTTGTTAAAAGCAAAATTAATTTTTTTTCAAAAAATTTTCTTTATGGAAATATTTTCTATGGGGGTTATTTCAAATGTAATTAATATCTTACATTTTTGTCTTGTAATTTGTAATGTAATATTGTACTTACAAAGCAGTTTAATATGTTTTTTCTTCCTTGCCATTTCGTTCGCATCATCCGCGCAACTCACAACTAAGCAAACCAGAAGAAGCACAAGCAATTTTTTGTACATGGCGGCGATGTTCCGTCTTTTTTTTTATGATCACTAACTTCACAAGTATTCTGTCGGAACACTTCACGCACTGTGTCTTCGGCGCAAATGGCCATTTTTACGACCTGCGTCTTTATATACGCGCATAAGAATTAGCTTTCTTTGTTTGCGCGCGTGATTACCACTTTTGGTTTCAGTAAACAGACGCGCTTAGATCCTGAGGTTTGCTCGCTAATTATCCACTCAGATATGGGTTAACTTTCTTGGCATTTCTATTTGCGCCGGCAATTTTTTTATCTGGGCCTGACCTTAATTCACGACTAATCATTCTAACCCTGGAAGACCTTGACATTGTCCTCGTTCAATTTCACTAGAGGAACATCTCTTTAATTTCAAAGAATCTTATCGAATTTAAAAAATGCTTCAAGCAATTGACGTTGACAGCAGAACGTGTTGTCATAGCAACATGTAAATAACGGCAAGATGCTTCTTTTTAATATGGCAACGTGTAGTAGATGAAAATTATTTGCTTTTCTGAAATTCCTATAAAACAAAGCAGCAAAAGAGACGTCCCTAAAACATTCTATGCGTTTTGTTTTTGTTTGCGCCACCAATTACGTCGGCGCTAATTGCGCGTTAATTTTTCGATTTCTCTCTAAAAAACGACCATTCACGATTTCGTTGCTCATAAAAACAAGTAGGCCTCGCAAAATTTCGTCGTGATTAGCGAGTTATTAAGTGCAATTAATTATAATAATAAGAAAAAAGAGGAAGCTGCCTTAATTTACGTCCGTTGTTGAGAGAAACGGCATATAGGTAAGAAAGTGAGTTGTGGAAAGCGAGTAGCACGTCTTAATTGAATAACTGCCAAGGGATATCAAAAAAAGGAAGTAATTTATGAAACAAATTTGTAATAATAATCATTTACACGTTTCTGACATTTGGAATATTGATCTGTCAACCCACCGCGAAACGTCGGCGTTTCAGAGTTGTTCGAAAAATAATTATGAATTTTAATAGACAGAAACTATGTTAATTTATATTCATTTTATACAATTTAGCAAGTGACAGTGTGATGAAGGGCAATATTTTGAATATAAAAAATAGAGTCACTAAATAAGTACAGTACCGCAATCCATATGCTTAATGTGTAAGATAAAGAGACCACATTTTTGCACCAAAATGGCCGACTTTCCACTTGCATCAATTTCAGTGACCACTTCGTCAACTTTACTGACCACTTTGGTCAACTTTAGTGATCATTTTCGTTTATAAAAAATATCCACATCTGCCACATGTTGGAAATGAATACAGTTAATGAATACAAACATGGCCAACTCCATTAACATTCACTGACGTGTATGTATGGCCGTTTCAATTTGACTTTTAAAAATTTGACGGGTACTCCACTCAGCGCCTCTTGTGAGTTTTTAAGTAATTGCAGTTGCCATTACGTTACTATCAGTAGTTCTGTAGTACCTTTAATAGGGAGCGCTGAGTGGAGTACTCCATGGCATGCTTTCCGGAACCGAATTTTAGGCGAATTGACACGGCCATACATACACGTCAGTGAATGTTAATGTTGCTGGCTATGATACAAACAAAGAAGTACGATAACAATTATATAGATGGCGCTGCGATTTTTCTAAAAGTATCTAAAAGATATATTATTCAATAGTTGTATTTATTTTGACCTATCCAAGCATAAATTAGGAAACTCAATAATGAACAATTATTATTATTATTTTTTTTTAGAAAACAATCCTGATGATCCGTGTGCATGGAACATGCTGGGCGTATTGCGCGAGCGAATGGGGCTGAAATCTGGCGCTGCGCAGGCCTTTAGAAATGCTCTGAGACTCTGCAACCGTGACAATAAAGACCAAGTCAACGTCAACTACGGTCGATCATTGGTAAGGCTGGGGAAATATTCGCAAGCTGTGGAAATGTACAAAGATGTGAGACAAGCGACTTTTAACAGCGGCAGCGGTTTAGCTTTGGCTTTATTCAAAGGTAATTACGTTTAACTTGCTGAAACAATTAAAGGCAACAACATTAAACTTACAAGTTTGGAGGAATTTATTTGAAAAAGATTTCAGATCAGCAATATGAAGAATCGTATGAAGCCTACGAGTCCGCCTTGCATTGGTTAACAGACGAGCAAGGCTTCCAATCGGATTTATTGGTTGCGCTGGCATCGATGGCGTATCTATTTCAAGGGCCGGAAGCTGCTAAAACGTTACTCTTCCAAAGGTAACGCTCTCGCTAACTGCAGAGACGTAATATATATCTTTAACATTTCAGCACGCAATTAGAATCGCCTTCGCCTTGGGGTCTCTACGCAACATTGTCTTTGGGGCTCCTGCACGATGACCTTAATTTAGCCCAATTAGTCCTGAAAGAGCTGGAGAAGTTCAGAGATGACCCAAAATACTTACCGCATTATGCTGTTTTAACTTCTTCAGTTTATTTAGTCCAGGTTGGTATTTTACAATGTCATAGGGATACGAATTTTACATCGAGGTAAGATATAAGTTAATATGAAATGAATTTAGGGGAAATGTAAAGAAGCGGTTTACGCGCTAAGCAAGTTGCTACACAGACATCCAGGGCAGGCATCACTGTGGTTGTCGCTATCGATTCTACTTTTGAGATCGCACCGTAAGATGCCAACGACTGCACTTGCGGCCGCCAGGTGTGCTCAAATCGCTATGAAGTTGGGCCAAACTAATATCGACGTCACAAAGGTGAACGTTAAAAAAATGGTCTTACCAACTTTTCTGACTTTTATTCATTAATTGCAGGTGCTTTGCCTGGTATCTCTGGGGCTGTTTCTGAAGGGAGATGACGTGAACGCGTTGAAATCAGCCCAGCAAGCCATCCATTACTTTCCTAACGTCCCGGAGTGCTGGGCCGTTCTAATTTCCGCTTTGTCAGCTCGATCTCACAATGACGCCAAGTTCGCCGGCACTGCTAAAGTGCAAGAGAAAATTAACCACGTCAAGAATATGTTGAAGCCATCACCTCCACTGGCAGCTTGGTTAGAAGCTCAGGCCTAGACTTGTACTTTCAGATAAGAAACGGTTCATTTTCTCAATTAATAAAATAATTATTTATGAAAAACTTAAATTACAATGAGTGCTTGTAAAACAATACAATTAATGCTCATTATAATATTTTTTTAGTTGACGTCGCTTGCTACATGATAAGTTGGATCTGGTGTCACGTAGACGGGAATATTTCCTTCAATTCCTAAATCACACCTATTTATGTCTGGTCCAATGGTAAGTGTGCTCAGAACTTACCATCAGGCGTGGCTAACTCGATATCCAAGTCAATGAAGTTGCTATTTAAATCGTTATCTTCGGCACTTCGTTTTTTAAAGCTGGTTTGTGTCTCACTTGCGATTTTGGTGGAGGGGCGGGTGCAGATCTCGGGCGTTGCAATGTCATCTAGCAGGAGTGTCTTATTTCGATTTTCTTCGACTGCTAAGTTATAAAGAAAAAAATTCCTGAATCTAGGGGGTTTTATATATCAAAATACCTGGTAATGGTGGAACTGGTGCAATCTCATTTGGTTGGCACGTATTGACCTTGTAGCTCTGAAATTTGACCATCAGTTGAAAGGTTTACAAGTATGATGTGTGTGCATTTACCTTTGTGATAGATAGTTCCGGTTTGTAGTAATCGTACAATGTGATTGTGGTGTTGATAAGATTTTCAACAAAGACGTTCTCGTTAATGCTGAATTGAATGCAAACAGGCTCGTTGCTTAGTTGAGTGAAGTACAAGACGACACGGTTCTTCAGTTCCTCGAAGCGCTTCACCTCTAAGACACATCACATTTTAGAACATGTTTGCCGTGCAAACTTTGCAAAAACAATTAACGATTTTTGTCGTTTGTCTTTATAAAAATGCACTCCAAAATGACAAATATCACGAGAGTTGTTACGACTTGCAACAAATGTAAACAATAATATACACACTCGTATTGACTTCGCTTGTCAGTTGATACAGTGAAGCTCTATCTGGTTCGTACCCAGAAGGCATAGTTATTTCCATCACGGCCATGTTAGATTGCATTCCTGGCCCTGTATACGAAATACACGGTGATATCATAGCCATCGAACACCTATCAATTGTCGACATTGGCTCAACATCCACAGCCAACTTGAAAGCCTCGCTGCTATTGAGATGTTTCAGGTTGTACGAAACGATGACCTATTGTACAAAAAAAATTAAGGTTCATCTTCGCTCCTCACCTCTAAGCTATGCTTACCTGTACCAAAGTGCAACCATCTCCCGCTACGGTCACCTTGACCTTGGTGGGAATGTCGTTGAGCTTCTGCTGTTTCGTTTTCAGCCAATCATCTCGCTTGATTTGTAAGTAGCTGTTTTGTTTATAGGTGGAAACCGTGACGTTTAGCTCCGGCTCCTTGCTTTTTACTATGTTGGCATATTTGGATAGAGCGTCTAGGGCTACCGCTGTGTCCTGCAAATAGCAGATTTAAAATCGTTAGCCTTTGTACAATTCCCTATAAAGACAGTTACTCAGGAAAACGATTGAACTTCATTCAAAATTTAAAATAAGCAATTTAAATTTCAATTACGTCACACAAGTTTTCATTTCTGAATAGCGTTGGGTGCACTCGTGCATTCGGCGTGTTATTTTGGAACGCACCTCGGTTTCCGTTTCCATGGCAACTTATCAACAACCCTTATTTTTTCGCGTAATTTTATCGCCATTGTGTTTTTATTAAAGTAATAATAGTAGTGAATGTTAAGTTCTTTTCCACCTGTGATGTTGAGAAACCGCCTTGTGGACCTCTTTGTGTGGCGAGCCATCTCACTACTGAGCTGGCGTGGATCAAGTTTTCCGTAGTGTTGCGATGCAGCAACGACATCAGGACGTAACTCGTCATTTCTATGCTTATAGATGAAGATAAGCCTGAAACTGAAAATTGGTGGCGTGTTCAGGTGGGACTTTTAATAGTACAAACAACCTGGGTGGCTCCACCACATTAAATTATTTTCCCGCATTGCAGCCTCCAACAACCGTTGTAAACACCTGTCCGCTTCGGTGTACCAATCCACCAGGTAGAGGGCGTAAGTGCTGATGGCCAACGTATATTTATCGGCCTGATAATGCCCCCGAATGCAGTACTTGGCGTTAGTTCGCACCGTCTCTGTCAGAGGTACGTTTGATTCCAACAAACTGATCAAGACGTATGAAGTTAGAGCAGCTGTGCTGTTTTCCGTGCTGGTGGCCCCCTAAAAACGCAACGTTTTATAACCAACTCCTCGGCTAAATCCAACAGGTCACCATATCTTGGAACACATGGGAGACAGCTGCGAAGCATCCGTTTTCCAATTGATTGTCGGTGATCCAAGTCACCGCCTTATTTATGACCTTGTCATCCACGTATATGTATTTTTTGGCTTGACGAAGGGTCCGTACCACAAAAGCAGTCAAAAACATCGAACCACTCGGGTCGTGGTAACCAAAGGCAGAAAAAGAACCGTCGGGGTGGACGTAGTCTAGTATTCGCTGGTAACCTTGAATTACAATTGGAATCATCAGGATCACCTCCTAGTTGTACCGAGTTTACCTATTTTTAAATTCCTCACGGCCCGTTGATACACGAAAGGCGTCAGCTTGTTGTTGGCCTTCAAGTATCTCAAGACGTACAAATTGGGGGCCATGGTAGCCATGATTTGTTCCCCACAGCCAGTCGGGACTGTCAGCAAGCTCTCCAAGTTCTACAGAACGACAATAAAAAAACCTCTCGAGTTGTAGAAACTCACCTGTATGGTTGGGCCTAAAAGATCTGCGTTGAGCAGAACCCTTCCGGTGGCCGAATCTGGAACTACGTCTTTTGGGAGGACGAGATTCCAAGTTATGTTGTTATTACTCATGGTATCTAGAAGGAATTTTATATCGTGTTGTGATTAATCGTGGTGGTGCGCAAGTAAACTTACTGTTCGCGCACAGAAACGTGGATCTCATGAATTCACTTGGATAACCTTCGGCTTCAACTAGTACGCTTTTATACATTACGTCCCTCCTGTTGACTATAACTTCCGGACCACATTCCCCAGGGTAAGATGACTCTATCTCGGCCAATACGCTCACGTTCATGACACCTAAACCGATTCCCCTCACGCGGTAGATGTGCGCGGAACTGTCGCCTCCACCCACGCAGAAAGTCACTCTACGTGCATCAAGGGCATCAGCGAGCGCTAGATTCTGTGCATCCCCCAATGTCACTCTGATCTACAAATCAAAACTCAAGTTTCAGTAACTCACTTGGTTTTTTTCTTTGCTCACTGGCAAGCTGTGATTCATGTAGTTGAATAACACGACTGTCATGTGAAGGACTTCACCTCGCTTAATGGAATAGGGCATGAGTATGTCGAGGAAAAACGGTTTGAAGGTGTTCAGCTCGGTTGTGACCGCGATTCCGACGCCATCTGCGGGCGAAACACACGCCGCGTTTGTGATCCAAGAGGTGATCGTGTGAGGTAAGTACCGAGCTACGTTAGTTTCTCCTGTTTCCCTGAAATTGCCAACGCGATTAGTTCGAGGCGCAAAAGGATAATCGAACCGTACCCCACGGGGACGAGTTCCCAGAGCCACGTCTCGGGGAAAAACGAACGAATCGTTGCGCCGCCGTTTTCGTACTGCTCGTCGTACGCCAGTTCAACGGGCAGGGCACGTGCGATATCTGCGCGCGAAAACAAAAAGCAAAAGTACTTCAAGTTATTTCACTTAAGTTACCTTTAATATGTGACAATGGACCTGTAATATAATATTGTTTGCTTGAAATTCATTCTTCGCATAATAAATATTGCCTAAATTAATGAAGGACATTATCTGGCAGGTCACCTTTGAAAAAAATTCCGTGACGGTTTTAGGAACTGTGGCTCCCTCTGCAGTATTAAGAATTAAACTTCCCGTGTTGCTATAGTTACCAGTTAAATGTATTTGACTTTAAGGCCCGTGTGACACCATGCAAGATTTGATAACATTTTTGCTACAAAGTGAGGGAGGTAAGCTACCACAGTGAAATTTGATTGGTTGAATTGGCACTTCTTGCTCACTTCATAACAAATCTTGCACAAGAAATATCATAGTGTCACACGGGCCTAATGCAAGTAACAAATAACTACACAGATAACTGTAGTTAGTACAGCTCCCTCCTCAGAACAACAGCAAAAAAATGATTGAACTAAAAGCACGACCAGCCAGATAGACTCTGTCCTTTTATTAATCTAGGAAGTCGTAATCCAAATCAATTTTTGATATGAATAGGACATGGAAAAACAAACATTTGTCAGATTATAGCTTTAGTTGTGAACTTATACATACATACTAGGGAATAAAAATGTAATGCAGAAAAATAAATGATTAATTGACTCGTTAATTGACCCGTATCTCTATGAAGAATTCACTTTTCCACGACCACCCTTTATCAAAAGTATCTTTGGACAGTTGGTACAACACTGTTAAGCATAAAACATCATCATCAGCAATGATTAATTCACACCAATTACCTCTTTGAACGCACTGTTTAGTCATGAGCCTGAGATTTGTTATCACTCCAACTCCAACGCTCTAAAATACAATACAACCGTACGATACAAACCCTAACATAATGACAGAGTACTTACAGTAAATACTTCGAAAGCATCAAAATCATCAGAGCCCAGCATGCCATAATAACGCTTGCGCCTGCGAAGATCCCAAAACTTGTCTTCTGTGTAATTCTCTGCGATAAAAAAGGAACAACTTGGAAATACCAACAATACAATACAAGACAAAAAACTGTTTTACCTGGCCGCCTCCTGTGATAAGCCAAGCAGTTGGGCTTGTACGATGGCTTCGCGGACCTTTCTTGCAGAAACGGTGAGAGTACTTGATGTATATTCAACGGTTTCGATGTCATCAAGAAAGTACTCGATTTATCAACAGATGAAACAGCGCAGAGGGAACCTGGGCCGGTTTGGATGTTTAAGTTGGCAAGCTCTCCTGGATGTAACTGTGATTCCGTCCATCTCGCATTTACCTGAGCAAAAAAGTCAAGATGAAGGGAAATATCTTTTATTAAAAGTAAAGTTCTTAATTACTTTGTTGTGCAAACACTTTTCGACGAGAATGAAGGTGTTGGCAGCAATAATTTCCTTGTTCAACGTAAAATAGACGATCAGCTGAGATTTTGAAATCACATCCTTACCAAGGTTGAGCTTCAGAATAAATTTATCCACCCTGTTCTCTGTTAAGGTAAACTTATTTACCACCCCCACAACATTTTTCAGTTCGCTCAGATTTAAGCTCTGCCTTTTTGGGATGTGTGTGAACCGGCCCACGTCCAGGATTTCATTCCTGGATTTTACCTAAAAGCTTTCTGTTTATAAAATTTGGGAAAAGTGAAATTAATTAAAAATCAGAGTCTCTCTGGGGACTCACCAAGTAGTGGAAAGTGACGTTCTCATTCGGCCTGAACTTATCTGAAGTGTAGTGCACGAGAAATTGCACGGGCTGCCTACATTTAGCCGTCTTGCTCATCTTCTCTATGTAAATGTATGTGTTACTGGCGGAAGCCCACCTGTGCAAAAGCAAGCTCACAGAGATTTCCCTGTCGGCATGATGCAAAGACCTAGCCTGCAATTACATGTAGCTCAGGCCATACACGTGAGCGTAATGAATACGTACATATAAATTAATTAAAACGACATTGTCTTTGGGCGGCAGCAAACTGAATTGGACTTCCCCATTTGAATCGTAGGTAAAATTCTTGCAGTACTGCTGCTTGATGTTCCACGCCCTTTTAATCGCAATATTAAAGCAGATTTCGGCACGTTCTTCCTCGTATTTGACGGGAGTGTGCACGTCAGTAATTTTTAACGCACCCTTGTAGGGTAGTCCCGGCTGAAAGTGGGGGTGATCCACGGAGAACTCGATGGAATATGGAAAGCCTGTCACTCGCGTCTTGCCCGAGTCAATTTCGATTTTGTTCGTGCCCTGTTCCGTGACAGTGCTGACGACGTGTATGGAACGATAGTTGAAACTCTCAAGGTGTAACTCGCTGTTGGTGAATGAGAACGTCGAGCAACCATCTTCGAGCTATTCACATAAAACATAAGTTTATAACAGCGAGGCTGTACGGTTAAAGTCCTTTACCTTTATAATCTTGTTGACGGAATCTAGGACCGTGTCGGGGTAGCTAACTTTTATTAGTGCGATGCCCTTGACGGCCTTTCCGTAAGCGTACTTGGCGCAAACAGAAAACGTAACGTTCTCGGCCTTGTTGAAAATCACCTTCGGAAGAAGAAGATTCACCTTGAAGCGCGGCAGAACGTAGCGCTTCACGTGAAAGTACCTGAAGACATCGTTCGTTTCTACCCTCCATTTTCCCTATAAAAACAGAAAACACAAGCTGATACAAGTAATACAATTTTAAAGAAAATTTCAAAAAATTAAAACTACGACTTCAGCGCCCTCATCTGTCACCTCACGAACTTGACCCCATGGACTTTATGCATTTAAGCTTGGACTTATTACGGACTTTATACATATAAGCGAAAAATGTATCTAAAACCTACCAACACGGTATCCTCTGTCAGTTGAAAATCGAGTTGAGCGAGACCCAATTCCATCTGCACGTTTTTCCAAACGGCGACTGTAACTCCCGCAGGATTGAAAACTTTTACCGCAAGCGCGTTCTGCAATCAAATTTATAGTCGGGGAATTACGCGGTTAAAATCACTCACGGTGTGATTGAGGTACGGTTTTAGGTCGTGTTTTAGAACCAATACTCTTATTTTGACTGTTTCTCCTGGCTTGTAATAGCTGCGATCCGTCTCTACGAAAGTCACATCCTTCCGGGGGTACATTAAGATGGTTTCCTGGTTGTGTGCGGAATGCACGGAGCCGTTTAACTGCAACTGCAGGTGCAGACTCGTTCCTACTGGCTCCCTTGCTTTATGTTCCGGAACTTGCAAGTTGAGGCAGGAATATTCTGAAAGATTTTGACATGATGAATCACGTTATTTATTTAAAAATAAATAAATAAATACCCGATTCTGTCGTATGCGCGGACAAATAATGTTTGTCTTTAATTTTTAAATCCAGTAGGACTTTTGTTGGTAGGACTGCGTCGAAAAGCGCCAAGCAAACTGTTTCGTTCTTCCCAGCTAGGAGCGTCTTGGGATAAGTAAAAATAAATCCTGGTTCCCTCCTCCTCAGATCTTCGCTAAAAAAAACATCGCATCTGTTTTTGAACGCGAAGTGAAATCTAAAATCATACCTCTCCAAACTATCGTCGCACTTTAACACGCCGATTAAATTCAAAAAAACAACGAGCATCTTCACTTTTACGTCCATCATGATTCCATTCGCGTGCTTTCAAGATGGAATTGCTTTGTACACTGTTGTGATCGTCATATCTAACGGCGCTTCCGCTGCCGCTGGCCTTTGACATACATGTTTTTACAGATAAAGCTTTTTTCCTCGTTATCTCGAACGCAGAGAGCTCGAGTAATCTGAAGAACTGATTAACGCAGGCATTGCATTACGACTTCTTAGTGCGTGCTTATCGTTTTTGAACACGCATTTCTTGTTTCGTCATTCTAAGACTAACACAACTGCACAATTGTTTGTAAAGACTCACAGGCTAGTATCGATGGCATAATAAAATTTTAAAGCAAGAAAAAATAAACTGCGCGGCAAAATTTTAATTTTAATACCCTGAGTAACCAATAGAGGGCGCTGGTTTTTGATGAACACTAATGAACAGGCGAATAGCCAAGAATTTTTATCATTTAACAACTATCGTCCTTCTTTTTACGTTTTTAATGAGTTGATTTTAAAGAAATATACATATACGTATTTTAAACTAAATTAAGCAATTTCGTATTTAGACCCTTGAACGCTCGGAGGGACGTCGGAGGGACGACCATCACACGACACGACACTGCAACTCGTTATCACAGTATAAGCACAGTATAAAGAATATAGTGGCGCAACTCGCTTGTCGGAACTTTGATCTCTTTACAGGATTTTCATTGACCTCGAGTAGATAAAAGGGGTGTGTCGAACTGTTTGTTCTGCTTTACGTGTGAGCGATTTTGTTGTAAATTGTACATTCACACGTGCTCACACACCAGACCCGGATTGTAGTGTTTAGTGAACGTGGTAAAAAAAAAACAAGGCATAAATAATGTGTATTAACATAATTATAAAGATCCATTCGTCACCAGAGCCGTGAATGAATGAGCTCTGCATCCCGAGATTGTGACTCAGACCTTGCGCGGGATGTTATACGCGAACTGAATATTTTCATGAAAGTCGCGCTACTGTGTAATCTTTATACTGTGGTATAAGTAATTACTCAGTGGCGTCACTTAAACGTCAGTGTCAAAAGAAAACGCCATTCTATTTGATACCCTTGGAAATGCAATGTAATTTGCAGCTGGGTAGGTATCAAACAAAAGAGCAAATGTGACAGTTATACTCCAGTGACGCTATTGTGTGATTCTTATACTGTATCGTTGTGATTAAGATGCCAACATTTACAGTCGTTTTCCCCACATTTTGGAACAAAAATTCCTTTTTATAATTGCTTTTCCCTCAAATTGCAATTTTAAGCTATTTTTATGCACTTTTATCAGATTTGCCTTCAAATTTAAGTAAATTTGTCTTCAAAAATTCACCTTTTCTCAAAAATTTCCACGAATTGGCAACACTGTCAAGTAGAAGAACTGCACTCGCACATGGTTCCAACGTTAGTTCAAATGCACAGCACCAACGTTAGTTCAGATGCACATTTGACATTTTAGGTTAGAATTTGTTATTGCTGTTTGCCATGCAGTATTTTAATTAAATTATCTAAGAACTTTCGACGATGACACGATGGCGAAACCCTGGCGTTATTTCCTCTTTTTGCTCTGGTTTTCGTATCTGACGGTAGTGTCGATCTTGCTCTTCACGAGCGGATTTCTCCTGAATAGGATCGCACTCAATAGCACTTCAACGTGTGTTCCTCGCTCGGAACTTACCTGTGAAAATTCGAAAGGTAACTGTTCGCTGGAGGAAGTGCTAGATTTCGCGTTGAAAAACAGGGTACAAGTTTGCCAGCCCCCCAAAGCGAGAGTTGTCTTGTTGATAATTGACGCGTTCAGATACGATTTTGCTTTGTACGATGAAGACCTGCCCAATCCCTTGCCCTACCAGAATAAGCTGCCGGTTATCAATGAACTCTTGCGTTCCCATCCGGACAAAGCGAGGTTGTACGAGTTCATTGCAGACCCACCCACCACGACCATGCAGAGATTGAAAGCCCTGTCGACAGGAAGCCTTCCCACATTTATCGATGCTGGGTCGAACTTTGCCACATCAGAAATCAGTGAGGACAACATAATAGACCAGGTTAAAAACTGGAATTATTAATAATATCAATGCAAATTAAGATGGCAATTTTAGCTGGTAAGTCAAAATCGAACCGTTATTTTCCTGGGCGATGATACTTGGGAGGGATTATATCCGGGGCGTTTCACGAGAAGCTACCCGTTTCCGTCCTTTAATGTCTGGGACTTGGATAAGGTAGACGCTGGCGTGAGCAGCAACATATACGATGAACTTGCGAAGAAAGACTGGAGCTTGCTGATCGGACATTACCTCGGTGTGGACCATTGCGGACACCGCTACGGCCCCAACCACCCAGAGATGGCGAGGAAGTTGTCGGAAATGGACGACGCCATCAGGTTTGCCTTTCACAAATTTCAAAATTAAATAAATATTGTGTTTCCTTAGAAAATTGACGAGTAATCTTGATGATGACGTAATGCTGTTCGTAGTAGGGGATCATGGAATGACGGAAACTGGTGAGGCAAAATGTACAAGAAAAGGGTATGTTTGTTAAAGCGCAATCGTTTAAGGTGATCATGGTGGTGAAAGCCCCAACGAAGTCACGTCGGCAATGTTTGTGTATTCAAAATTGCCTTTGTTCAATCAAGCTGGAAAAACCGTAAAGCAAATTGACCTAATACCAACACTATCGGTCGTCCTAGGCATTCCAATTCCATTCGCCAACCTGGGAAGTGTCATCATAAGTTGCCTGCCTGGCCTAGAGTACGACTGGCACGAACTTCAGCTCATAGCTTGGACGAATTTTCAACAAGTGTTTGCCTATATCACAGAGTACTCGAACACCGCAAGTGCCTTTGATGAGGCGAGCTTACTTGACCTCGAGCGCAAATACAAATCAATCAGAGGGCGTCTTCCATCTCCAGATCTGACAGGTGAAGTCTTCGATGTTCTAAGAGAGTACCGGGACATGTGCGAGCAAGTTTGGGTCCAATTCGATTCGTTCTCGATGTCCCGAGGACTCCTCTTCACTTTCTTATCCTTGTTTCTGCTCTACACAATCGCAGATGGCATCCCCTATAGTCGCCTGTCAGAAATCTTCGCGGGTTCTTACGTCACTTACTTATATCTTTCTTTGCTTGTTTCACTCGTGATCAACTTCATTTGCTATGCCTTAAATTTATCCACCAGTTTCTTCACTAACTTATTTTTCGTGTCTGGGATTATGTCGATCTTCATGTTGTCTGTCCTCGTCGTGGTAAACTGGGGCGTTATTGCATTGAAGTGGCACGAAGCCAATAAGAAACGTGGGTGGGTGGAATTTCTGTGCCGCATGATTTTATTGGTCAGTTTCTGCGGATTTTTCTCGAATAGTTTCGTAGTGGAAGACGCATACGTCACCCTATTTCTGTTGGTCTCCCTCATTGGCGTCGTTTTACTCGATTTATTGCTGAGGAATACGAGCAGGAGGTCGGCTAAAACGAAACTGGTGATGCTCTCGGTGGCTTTCTGCATTTTAATACGCATATCCATGTGTTTCTGGCGTTGCCGCGAAGAAAACAACTGCGTTAATCAGGAGGACCAATCGAAATCCAAGCGGGTTGTCGAGTGGGGTGTGGCCTTAATCTCTCTTGCGTTATTGGTAACGTTGACGCGAATGTGCCTGCGCTCCTGTGGAAACCTCTCGGGGTTCTCGTTCACGACGGTTTTGGCTCGGTACGCCCCCACAACCATCGTGGTTTGTTCTTTGGGCTTCTGGGTGTTGCACGACCTTCCCGGGGACGCCAGACGCAAGCTGGTGGTGGGGTATTGGTGGCAAACGCACTTACTCGCTTGGATTGTTTATTTTCTGATTGTCACGGGGATTTTGTTCGTTTACGTTCAACCTCTTAGCCTGTGGGTTTTACCGACCAACTTTGAGCGTACAATTCCTCGGTTATTCAAACAAGTCAAGTCCTTGCTTGATCGGAAAGACGGTGAAAATGAGGACCTACCCGTCGTGTGCGGTCTGGGCACCGCGTACAGCGCCACCTTCACCATCGCCAGCGTTTATGTCGCCCTGCTGCTCGCCTTGCTTCTCGGAGGTGCAACTGCGCCGTCTGCTGTTTTAATGTACTTCGCCTTGGCAATCGTTTCAGCTGTTAGTTCGATTTCCAGATATGAAAAATCTTCAAGTGCAGGTGAGTCTTCTGTTCCTGTTCTATGCGATTGTCATTTTCTTAGCCTGGGGGTTACAGGAAACCTGTTGGAAGTGTCGATGACGTCTCTGTTGCTGTGGGTGATGCTGGCGCGCTATTTTTTCTACGGAACCGGACATCAAGCAACGTTCCCGAATATAGCTTGGGAAGCAGCTTTCGTCGGAACGGACGGGGAATTCACCTGTACCCTCATCCCGGCAACCCTCATCGTATTAAACACGTTCGGCTCTTACATTTTAATGGGTTTTATGCTGCCCTTCCTGCAGATAGTCCCCTTTAGCTTGTACGCTACGTTCACCAGCTTGGCAAGCAACAGGAAGCTCGACGTGTCACGTGGCGACATCTTGCTGTATGAAAACGACTCGCAGATGTTTGAGGGCGCTTTCGTGCTCAGCTGCAAATATATTTCTTGTCACCTCGTACATGTAAGGCCTATTTATGAACTTGATGGGGGATTTTTAGTGTGAGACCGCTGTGTTTCAGGTGTTGGCAAGCATGATGTCGGCCACAATACACTGCAGGCACTTAATGGTGTGGAAGATTTTTGCGCCGAGGTTCATTTTTGAAGCGATCGCCATGTTTGTTTCGTTACCGTCGGTGTTATTGGGTTATTTATTATTGATACGGGTCAGTGGAGAAGTTGATAGACTTGTTAAAAGCCTTAGCAAGCGAATCAGGTGATCGTGTGTTCGGTCACCGGTGCAAAATGGCATAATGATGTTTTACGAACAACACTATTTCTTTAGCAGCGCGCGTGTTGCGTTAACGCTAAGTCCTAATATAATGTATTGCCCGTTTCATTAGAATCTTAATCGCGCAAAATACGATCTCCCTATATCTAAGCATGGGGAAAACAGTGAAAGAAAAAACAAGACGTGACTCATCACAGTTCTAGTTCTTACTTATATTTAGAGCATCACTTAGGTGCAATAATAATTTCTAATTTTTTTGCGCGCGCTAGCTGTTTAGATATATCACTGCCAAGTGTATAGGGATAGGGTACGTTAACTACATTGTTAACTTAATAATTAAATTTGTTATTTTTACGTTGTCGTCATTTTATTGTCCACCACTTCCACGTACGCAAAAGGAGAGAACACTGGACTATACAAAAAAAATAACTATGCTGAAAGCTACTCTTTACGTACATATTATATTCATGATTCAAGGAAAAAATGGCACTTTTTTTTTTAAACAAATTGCTTTTTATAGGTCTGCTCGATAGCTCTGCACTTTCTACACTTTTTACACCAACCGCACTTGGGAGAGGGATGTATATAATTAATGCAAGTAGGAGTGAGAAAAATAGAGTAAAGGTGTTAAAAGTGTAGAAAGTGCAGAGACCTATAAGGTCTGTTCGATAGCTCTGCACTTTTCTACAGTTTTTGCACCAACCGCTTCTGAGAGAGTGCGATGTATATAATATAACATAAGTAGGAGTGAGAAAAATAGAGTAAAGGTGTTAAAAGTGTAGAAAGTGCAGAGCTATCGAACAGACCTTATATTAGGTCTACACTTTTAACACCTTTACTCTGTTTTTCTCACTCCTACTTACATTATATTATATACATCTCAGGAGCGGTTGGTGCAAAGAGTGTAGAAAAGTACAGAGCTATCAAACAGGCCTAATGTTGAACGAAACGCCTCGTATGTTGTTGAATATTGGAGTTCGCGAGTCAATTCTAGGTATATAGACTGAATTTTAAGTTTCTAAGCAATGTTGCCAAATGTTTAACTTTGAAATCGTTTACGATATTAGCCGCATTCAGCAGACTCAAAAGTTCGGTGCGTTTCGTTTGCATGCTCATACGCTTACAAGTGCTATTTTCTGTAGTTTCATTTGGCATTCAGTCGCTTAAGCTGTTATAAGCAAAGGTTTCTTTCGCTGCCCTACCTCGATGGAATAAGCGACCGTGAGCGAAGACTATGACGTCATAATGAAGTTGCTACTTTGTCATCTAGCGCTTTGTGAGTAGCTGCTTTCTTTCGTTTGATCCAAACGCAACATTACGCGTTTAAATTCAAAGGTGGATGTTCTCTTGCAAATGGATCAATGTCCACTCTTCATGAAATTTCAATCCGGATCGGTAATCCCCTTTCAGTCTTCTTAGGTCTGTTCCATTTGACAGAATTTCAAGTTCTGAATCGTTCAAATCATGCGCAGTATGAAATTTATATCCAATTTTGTGCACTGCTCATGCTCAGTAATATTTTGAACGGTTCAGTACTCAAAATCCTAACGAATGGAACGGACCTCTTATTTTCAGGATTCGTTTGAATTCATATGAATTCGGATCTGGTGTGTTCTATTGCAATAATCCAGATCCAGAGCGGGCAACCAAAAACTATTCGAATCACGATCCAAACTATTCGGATCACGATTCAAACTTTTCAGCGATCTTTAGAAAGCAGATAGTGTTTGCAAAACCAAAGGAAATGGCCACGTTCAGATAACCGCAGCGCTGCAGTGCTGTAATAAAGCGTAAACCTGAACGAGGTACATGTGATGTCATTGCCTGCAGCGCTTTTTTCAAACGGCCGCTATTAATCAAGCGTGGTCTTTATTGCTACATTGCAGCGCTGCACTACAGCGTAATGAATTCATAACTCCTACGACTGAAAACCAGTTCAAGTAATTTAAAGCGCTACAACTTTTCGCTGTGCTGCAACGCTGCAAATATCTTTTCTGCTCGAACGTGACCAATGGTTTAAGCACTGCTTATGAGCGATCAAAGCATTTGAGCGCGCAAAAAAAACGCACCCGTCATGATGAGTGATTATTAACGTTTATGTTGGCAACAATGTTTAACAAGCGTGTAAAAAATAGAGAATATTGTAAAATATGAAGCAAATTACATTCACAATAATTATTGTCAATGTACCTGGATTCATATTTTACAATATTCTCCATTTAAAAATAGCACAAAGTGACCAACGCTAGTATTTAGAAGTTCCTAAATCCAACACGAAAATTTGTAACCCAGGAACTTGTAATTCTGTGCTTGTAACCGTGTCTCGAAGTGGTCACACTGATTTCGAAAAAACGTCAAGTTTAGTAAAGTTTCAAATGGCAAACAACAACAAAGGTAAATCGTGTTTTATACCGTAAATTACAGTCTTTGCTTCTGAGAACCTGCGTTTTAGAGCGCCGGAGAATGCAGCATTCCCGGAATAATATGACGCGGCACAGAAGTTAAGAAGAAGGACCGTTTGTTTGCAGCGGGTTAAAAATGAGTTATTTGCTTTCAGGTGCGGACTTGAAAGAAATTAAGAACATCTGCAGGGACATGTTCGCCACCATGGAGAACATGTGCCGGCAAGCGCAGAAAGAGATTGAAATACTCGACGGCACTAGGTTCGATCGTATTACGGCCGACTTCTACTGCAAGAAGTCCTTATGGTTCATCGACTTCATAAATTCCTCCTTAGCATCCTACCAAATTGCCCTCAGGGACGCACAAGCACAGCTGAAGAAGACTTTAATTAACAGCTCACAGACTGAAAAATGCGATAACTTACAAAAAACAAACGCAGGTGATTTTGCACCATAGGTAAAATAGCAGAATGGATGGCATGTGGTAATGCAAGTCCATAGGAAATGAATAATTCCAACATTAAAAAGAGACAGCTTAATACAATTATCCATAGGAGAGTAAAGGACCACGTGACTTCGGGCAAAAATCAAATAACTTGCGTGGCTGAGATAAGAAATGATAAATTCTTTTATCAATTTAATAGAATCGTCTTGGCTATCCGTCAGTAATCCATATAAAACGCTTAATATTTTGCCTTAAATTGGCTAATCAGCTGATTTAGGGCAAGAGTCCTTTCCTATTAACATTGGAGTCATTACGGCTAGCATACACGACATCCATTTCTACTATATCTATGTTTTGCACGACTTTAAAGTTTAGCTCAAGTTGACAATTTTATTTCCAGCTAAGAAGCTTAATAGAAGCAGATTAAGTTTGAAAAAGTTTGTCGATGAAACACACACCCAAGATATCTTCCCTAATTTGGACATGGCAGAACTGGCAGGAGCCTATAACTCATCTAAATGTCAGTCTGAAAACGGTATGATTTATTAAATAAGGCGGTGCTCCAACTCATTTAATTCTTTCACTTCACTTGAAAAAGCTATAAATTTCAGTCAGATAAGTTGAATGTACTTCAATTAGTCAAAATTTCAGTGGGCTTTTTCTTATAGATCAATCACCATTACGGACGATTGTGCATACCATTGTAGAAGTACCTGTCATTGCGCATAGTAAATCATCTGCACACAATTACCTTCTCATCTCTTAAGAAATCCTGTAACCCCTTACTATTTTTGTTGCAGCGGACAATGCGAGAAAGATTTTGTTCCTCGACTACCTGAACCTCACAGAAAACCGGACCTCCACGTGCAGCAGTGGTGACATGTTTGAGCGAAATACTTCTGAGACTCTACCGGTTTTTGATTTCGAAAAATTTTGCGCCGATATAAAGGAAGAAGCCATCAAGACTGAACCAAAAGATTATGAAAAGTCTGAATGCAAGGAGGACATTCATGCGGTAATTAACAGAATCTTGGGCACCTTGGCCACTGATGAGGAAGTTGGATCAGATCCTGAAACGAGAGAACCCAATGATGATGCTGCAGTGAGCGAATGCTCGGAATCTTCGGCCCCTAGGGAAGAAGAGAACAACTTAAAAGACGGGCAAAGTGACCCTGAAACGAAAGAGGAAAGCGATGATGACGTTGACAGCAAATGTTCCACTGTTTTGCTGGCGGAACATGACGAAGCTGCTTTAGAAGAAAGTGAATTGAAGGAAGTGATCGTCGACGACTGTGATATAGACTTGAAGATAGAGGAAGTGAGATGTGTAAAAGATGAACAAGCTAATAGTGAGATAAAGGAAAGTGTGCCAGATTTGAAAAATGAAAGCGAAGAAGAACTGTCAGTTGAGCAGCAGCGAAGAAACGAAATCGAAGCGATCAGAGAGTTGGAAAATATTGGATACGACACTTCGGATTTTGATTCTTCAGGTGATACTGAGAGGTTAGTTTGTGTGTAGTTTATGTGTATATAACATCCACTTGTCCTGATTTATCCAAGATACTCAAAATATATTGACCGAAATTTTTCTCAAATTCTTACTGTTTTTGCCCGCTACTTTATATTACAGTGACGACTCAGAAATTGAAGAAAATATACCCGTGCCAAAGAATCCAAATCCTGTTGTTGGAAAAGAAATTGTAATCGAGACAGATATTCTCCTGGACATAATCAACAGTGAGCCAATGGAAGTTGTTACAAGTGATCGGACTTATCACAACGAATTCAACTTGAAGCAGTGCTCCGTCGTCTTAACGAACCTAATGGAAAAGCTCGACTTCTCTGAACTCAAGAAAACCTTCCACGATAGGGAACTGGCAGAAATAGAGCGGTTGGTCCACTTTGCATGCTGCTGTTACCGTCTTAGCCACCTTTTTCATTTTTAGGCTGACGAATTTCAATTCGCTGGACAAAAGAGCACGCTGCAGGTCTTTAAGCGACAGTGAAAAAGAAGGAAGGCCGAAGAGAAGAAGAATTTCATGTAGGGAGTCAACGAGTGAATCAAGCGAATCAAGTGATTCAAGTGATTCAAGTGATTCTGACAGCACTGATGTCGACTGTGATTTATTGAAAAAAAGTGAGGTGATAGATGAGCCGGTTCTCGATATGGAAGAGCCATTTGTTCCAAAAATAGACAACGAGATGGTCATGCAGGAAATCCTGAATTACAACTTTAGCGACGGAGACAAATCAGATCTTGAGGTTAACTCAAGCGATGAGACTGACATTGACTGTGAATTGGTCGATTCTGATGCGGATGGTGATGGGGATGTAACAGAGGAAGTGGTTGTAAAGAGCAGTGATAAGGAGGCAGCAGAGGTTAGTTTGATTACAAACGATCGTCCTTTTCTTAAATTGAAATGAATTAAACGTGCAGGAAAAAAATGCAGACCCCGAGTTGCTTAAGAGAAAAAAGTGGCGGCAAGATGCACTATTAACCGGAAAAATAACCGATTTGTCTTCAAGCGATGATGATGATGACGAAAACCAATCGGACAAGAAGCAAACGGACGACGTCAAAACAAAGAAGCGTAAGCACAATGTTGTGTAAGTCTCACGAAATTCTGACGACCTGAGGATCACTCGCTTTATTATATTGCAGAGAATTCGTGGACGTTTCGGATCTAGAAAAAACCAACTTGATTTCTCTATCATCGGATTCTGAGAACAGCGATGTGGAATTGTAAGTGACGCTCTTAACTTTGATTACGCTTAATTATTTCTCGTTGATTTGTAAGTGTCAGAGTGCTTTCTTCGAAGCGGAAGAAGGCAAGAAGCGACGACGAGGAGGACGACACCAAGAAGGTCGGACGAAGGAACATCCGAGCTGTAAATAATTTCACTCCCTTCGTCCCATCCCCTTATCACGTTGTTAATTTCCGCAGGTTAAATCGGATGAGGCCCTCGAGGAAGCGACCAAGCAAGCCGCCAAAGAAGAAGGCGATCGCACCCAGCGTATTCTACTGAAACAGAAAAATGCAAGTTGGCTACGCTCATCACAAATCGTTTATGTAAATATTATTTTTTAAACAGTTAGATGTGGCACTTTCTCAAGCGTCGACTGAATTTCTGCACGGATTGATCCTTGATGTAGATGAAGAGACGAACGAGCCCATCGTATCCGTGAACTTACAACTCACAAATAAATTGAAGTCCCACCAGAGAGAGGGCGTTCGTTTCATGTGGAACACTTGCTATGAGAGTGTCAACCGCTTGAGGAATTATGAGGGCACGGGCTGCATCCTCGCTCACTGCATGGGCCTAGGGAAGACACTTCAGGTAGGTAGCCGGACATATTTTGCCACCTCACAGGTTGGAGAGATCAATTTCAGGTGGTGACACTGATTCACACACTATTCAAGCATCGGGTGACAAACACAAGGCAGGTCTTGATCGTGTGTCCCCTTTCCACCGTTTTAAACTGGGAATACGAGTTTAAGATTGGCTTGAATGATGTGGACGAGGAAGATTCCATAAGGAGGTTCTGCCTCAGGTTGTTGATTGATTACCTAGCTAAGAAATTCATTAATTGATGTTATATGCTTTTTTTTTGTGATTACACAGCAATCGAAAAGCAGACAAAGAATATAGAATAAACGTCATTAAAGAATGGCTGCAGAACTCTGGCGTTCTTATCCTGGGCTATGAGGCTTACCAGACACTGGTGAAATTGGTACCAGAGGAAGCCCTGGCGGTGCTTACCGAGAAACAACAGAACATCAAAGACGCTCTCCTCGACCCCGGTAAGTTTCGAAGCGATGGGTCAGGGCTCTCTAAATTAATAAAAGACAAATAATCTGGCTGATCGTATTCTATTTAATTTTCATTATAGGGCCGGACCTGGTAATTTGCGACGAGGGCCACTTGTTGAAGAACGGGAAGAATAACAGGACCAAGAGCTTGATGAAGATCAAAACGAAACGGAGGATCATACTCACCGGAACTCCTTTGCAGAATAATCTGATAGAGTGTTAGTATGCTTCAATTCAATAGTTTTTTATTATGCGTAGAGAAAATGGCGCTTTGCTGCTGATCGGTTGCTATGGCAACACTTGACGTTGCTAAGGCGACGTAAACAATTTGTGTCGGTTGCAAAGAAACGCCACTTAAGTCTGTTTTAGATTATTACATGGTGAAGTTCGTAAAGCCGAATTTATTGGGCACATTGGCCGAATACTCAAATCGCTTCGTCAATCCAATCACCAACGGACAGTACGACGACTCCACCCAAGCAGACATCCAGCTGATGCGGAAGAGGAGCCACGTGCTGCACAAAATCCTCAAACAAACGGTTCAGGTATGCCACGTCCGACGTGAAACAATTCGCAATTTTTTTTTGCTTTTTGAATTTCGACAGCGCTACGAAGTGACGGAGCTGAAGAACTACCTGCCAGATATGACCGATTACGCGGTGAACATCCTCCTGCATCCGGTGCAGGTCGAGCTATACAAGGCGTACCTGGAAAAGTTTTGCAACGAAACCACAACAGGAGGCAGGAGGTTGTTTAACGATTTCAATAACCTTAGGAACGTGTGGACGCATCCGTATCTCCTTTACTTGGTGGAACAACACGTAAGCCGTCAATATTTTTTTGGGTTTCAATTTCTCATTACTTTCTTCTTTCAAATTCAGAAAGCACAGTTTGACAAGAAAACCAAACTAGAAGTGGACACGATAAATTTAGAATCAAACGACATTACGATCGTGTCAGATCAAGTCCCCACTAACAGTACTGCCAGTACCACGGTCGCAAATGACAATCTGAAAAATGGCGCCACTGCGAGCGATGAGCTTCCGCGAGGTTGGTGGCAGGATCTCTGCTCCGAAGACTTCAAAACGAACATGGATTATGGCCCCAAATTCAAAGTTCTCTTTGGAATACTGGAAGAGTGTGAGCGAGTCGGTGATAAATTGTAAGTAAACTGTAAAATAGTTAGCCAATAATGCACTCGATTGTTGGCGTTCGTTTCAGGTTGGTGTTTTCCAGTAGTCTGGCGGAGTTGGATTGCATCGAGTATTTTCTAAAAACGATCGGCACGTCGCGTTGTCACAGCTGGAAGAGAAAGGAGAACTACCTAAGAATGGACGGCACCGTGCCGCCTGATACTCGCATGAAGTACTGCAATTACTTCAATAATCCGGCGAACGTCAACGCTAAAGTTTTCTTGATTTCTCACCGAGTGGGAGGACTGGGCCTCAACTTGGTCGCCGCCAATAGAATCGTGCTTATGGACGTGAATTTCAACCCCGCCTACGATTTGCAGAGCATTTTCAGGATCTACCGCTTCGGCCAGAAGAAGCACTGCTACGTGTATCGCTTAGTGGCAAAAGTGAGAGGGGTAAGTTCCAACTAGGCCTGCTAAGATGAATTTGCGGCTTTCAGGGCACCATGGAGGAGGTCAATTACGAACGGTCCATTACCAAGTTGGCAGTTGCAGGTAGAGTCATTGATCAACTGCAAGTTCCCAGGCACTACAAATCTTCAGATTTGCGGAAGATGTACAGGTAAAATGTCATCCAAATTCTTGACTTGTCATTGCTCCCGATGAAATAACTTTTTATTATTCGGAACGTGAAGTGTTACCAATTATCCAATTTGGAGTCAGTATCATCTGTGTCAATTTTCCCCAATTAGACATTGATTGCTTATTTTTCATAAAAACAAGAAACAAACAACAAACGGTATAATATTATGCACAAATCTACTTTTAATTACACTATATGTAACAGTAGAATTTTGATTTATCAAATAGAAATTTATAAAGTGCGTTCAATAAAAACCATATCAAGTAGGCTTATATCTTGCAAAGTCACGTCGTAATTATGCGATTATATTATAAACATAACCTAACTTTTTATATACATTTAATTACGATTTTCTACAAAATTGATAATAAAGCGCAATTAATGAAATAAAACATTTATTTTATGACAAATACCTCGAAGATGTAGATGTAAACAAAAACTTTGGTTGTTGAAGCTATTGACAGTTCGCAGTTATTCAAGGTTGCAGCATACGTTCTAACCTACGACGTGCTGTCATAAAATAAAACCAAGTTCAGAGCACAGTATAAATATCTTACAGTAGGGACAAATCCGATATTTGCATGAACAGTTTTTTAATGCGCATGTTTCGAAACTGGCGGTCCTTCCACAAACGACCGAGTGTGGCGCAACACGTCATTTCATCATTGTGTACAAAAGTGTGGTCATAGCACGGCTATATGTGGTTATAGTTTGAAGTTTTCATAAGGCATAAGGTTAATTTTCGTTATTAGTTTCGTCGATTGTACATAATAGGTGTAATTTTGTGTTAAATATTGTACATGATATTGATTATTATATTCGGAAAGAGAGGAAGACTGATGTATTTGACTTTACACATTCATCGCTTGTGGGCGAAGCTATATTTAATTTATGTTTTTACTGTTTTCGGTTTTAAATCTGCATAAACATATGTGCAGCACTAGTGACATCTAACTGCAGTAGAATGAAGGACCGCCAATATCGGCCATGTTGGGGTGAAAAATCGGGGTATCGAACATCAAAGGTGCCGACACGGTTTGTCCCTACTGTAAGATATTTTTACTGTGGTTCAGAGCCTTCTCGATAACGGATTTTTTTGAACGCACGTTATCATCAGATAAGAAAGTTGACTTGATTTGTGATATCAATTTGTTAATATAAATGTTGATTTTGTGTTAAGTATCCGTTCGATTGTGTTATTATGTGATGATTTCATTGATGGAGCTTAACAATGAGCACATCGATGAACTCACCGACCAGCATATCGGTAAGTACTCACCGGTTGCACTAGCTGAACTCATCGCCGAACATATCGATACTCATTGGTGAGCCCATCGATTAACTCATCGGTAAATATAACGGTGAGCGCATCAATGAACTCATCGGTGAGCGCATCGATGAACTCATCGGTGAATGCATCGACTAGGGATTAGCGATTCAAGATCGATTCTGCGCACAATCGGTCTTTTTAATGCTCAAAATCGATTTTTTGAATCAATTATTTAAATGTTCGATCTTAGACATTAAGTTAAAGTTATGAATCGACATGATTCATAACTTTAAAAGTTTAAAATATTGGTTTCTCGATTCTTTTTTTATTTAGTGTATGTTAACTTCAGACTTTAATAATCGACCAAAGTATGTATCCCGTTCAGCACTTTAACAGATACGTTATTACAAGGTCAGAGTTTTTTTATTATGCATTTAGATACAAAATAACGTTCGTTCTTTTAATAACGTGTATGTTATGGAGATTGAACGGGATACGTAATTACTAGGGCTGAATGACTGCAGTAAGTAAACAATTAACTTGCTCAAACAGAATGCAACACCGTTATCTGTCAAATGAATATTAAATACAAAGGTTCAAATGTCATTGCACAGAATGAACAACGTCAAGCGGCGTTGTACGCGAAAAGTTGGTCAACTTCCAACTTTAGTGGCGTCAGACGTCATAATACATAACTAATTATAATTTCCATCATCGCAATTTCATCCGGTAATTTCTTGTATGTGATTAATACGACATTCAATATATCAGCTGTAACATATAACCTGTGAGCAAATAAAAATCAGATTAGAGCAGGCGGTGCAAAGAAAATGTATGTCTGTGATTGAATAAAAAGTCAATAAATTTGACAGTCCATGAATGTATTACATTAATTAATTCAGTTAATCACAGACATACATTTTCTTTGCACCGCCTTCTCTAATCTGATTTTTATTTGCTCACTTTTTACAATAGATATATGTACAATAATATAAATACTTGAAATTTATCCATTTGTGCCAGGTTGAGATTGTAGTGTTCAACTGTTTGCCGATGATGTTAAATTTTATAATTCGATTTCCTGTTCACTCAATGGTCCGCTAAAGATAAACTTCTGCTCAATATTGATAAATGTCATGTCATGACATTTTGTAGATCTAAAATAAATACGTTTTTGAATACAAAATGGATCAACTTTCTCTTAATCGTGTCAGTGAAACTAAAGATCTTGGTATAATTCTTGATTCTGAACTTACATTTTCTTCACATGGTCAAAACTGCTACCAAAATTCTTGGCTTCATCATAAGAAATTGTAATTTTTTTTCTAATATTTATGCCTTAAAAGCTCTTTTTTATTCTATTTTATTCGCACAAAATTTGAATGTTGTGTGTTTATCTGGTTCCCTATTTACGATTGCTATTCTAATAGGTTGGAGAATCTTCAACGTAAATTTTTAAAATATTTATGGTTCAAAGGGTATAATGAATATCCAGATATTATCTACATTTGAAATTTTAGCACTTAACATCAGAAGAAACTGTATTGCAGTCACTTTCTTATATAAATTAGTCCATAACCAAATTGGTTGTCCATATTTTTTTATTTATTTAGCATGATACACAACGAATATTTAATACAATATAAAATACAAAAGAGAACAAAACCAAACTGTTAAGTAGAATATTTCTTCATTCTTTAGTTCTCTTATAAATTCTATGATTTAAAAAAATAATAATAATAAAATGAAAAAAGAGCTAACTAAAGAATTGAGACTGGCATTTACAATTATAATTCTTACGAGGTTTATCATAATGTTGCCTATTGAACAAATTAAATTTTTTGATCCGTAGAGCTGCAGCGAGAGAATCACGTACATTTTATATTTCAATCACAAGAACTAATTTATTATTAAGATCGCCGATTTATTTAATTTGTTCTAACTTTAACAACTTTTGCTGCAGAGGTGACATATTTTTTGACAGTCTGCATTCTTTATTAAAATTAATTATTAGAAATTAAGCTTATTTTGATGCGTGTTAAATTGATTGTGTTGATTTACTGTCGTTTCAATTGCTTATGGTGTATAGTCCTATTCAGCAAGGTAGATAGCAAGATGGTGGTTTAATACTTAATAATTCTAAGTTAGCTTTATTTGTTTATGAACTTTGTGCTTTATTATTGAATTAGTTACTTAATCTATGTTTTTTTTTATTTTTATTTTTTGTAGTTATGAGGCTCACTCTAAATTGTGGAGTCCTCCTGGTTGTTTATGAGTTAATTAGTTTTTAAGTTATCTGGCTTATTTAGTTAGACTCGCTTCATTGTTTCTTAATTTAGATTGCCTTGTAATTGGAATAATTTTTTTCTGTTGGGAAATAAAGATTATTATTATTATTAATTGTAGATTCAAGGTATTCACGAAGGAGTCCGTCGAACCGTACGGCACTCCATCTGACGAGATCTTGAAGATAGTGCTGCAGAATTTTAACTCGGACATCCATTCCTTTCACGAGCACCAATCGTTGCTGGAGAACCTCACGGACGAGGTGCTGAACGAAACGGAGAAGAAGAAAGCGTGGGATGAGTTCAACGAGGAGAAGCAATTCAAAAGTCAGTTGGAGCTAGAGAAGGCGGAACGGATCGTTTGTTTTTTTAAACTGCTTTTGTTTCAGGATGTGACAGAGAGCTTTTGGAACGTTTACAGACGAGCCAGGCGACGAAAAGTGTAGTGGCAAGAGGGTGAGTTGCTCGTTTCTGTAACTCACAAATTGTTTTATTTTAAACAAAGTTTGCAAGTAGCGCTTCACAAACTATGAACATTTAGCTTGAGAAATCACTAAAAAGTTACTGAAAGCAAACAACAATTCATCAAAAACAAATGCCGAAAAAGAAAAACTTTGTTTTTGTTGTTTGTCATAAAACAAACTTATTTTAAGTATAGTTCAGATGCATCCGGATACGCAAAATATTTATTGCGGATCGTTTCTGATTGGTTGGTTACATTTGAAAAAGTTTTAGCGGGAACGACATCTACCAAGTTTTAACAATTCTGCGGCGTCGGAAAAAGTTGAATGGAAGTCAAGTTTTCCGCATTTTTGTAGTTGCATCTCATTTTATTTTATTGCTATTGCTCTCTTACTCACTCTTAAAGTTTATCTGGTGCAGCGGTGCAGGTTATGTTAAAGAGTAAAAAATTTGTTCAAAAGCAGAAAGTTAACTTCAGCAAGTGATTTCATATTATGGTAGTCTTTGTTTAAAAATATCCTTGACCCAAGCACTTCTTTTCTTTCTACGTATTTCAGAGCATAATTTGTACCGTAATAAAATATTTAATCCATATTAAACCTATAAAGTATAAAATAGGTAAACAACCACGTACAACAAACGACACATAACCTCAATTACCATATCAGCTGTAAATTAAGCCAACATAAAACTTCTAGTTGTAAACATAAAAATACAAACATTCGCATTTGTAGACCGCTCCTTGTGAACGAGCAAAATTTAACAAACGAAAATGTAAAATGCGTTTTGCGTATACGGATAAAAAAAACGCAGTGTCTGAACTAAGCTGTCAGGTTTTTTCTATCAAAATTATACGTTTTGTTTCAGACCGGAGAACAAAGATCGTCAACGCAACCTTGTCATTAAGACGATAGCAGCAAAGCAAGCGAACACATTGGCAGACTTGCCAGAGCACTTGCGTGCGTACAAATCAAAATATGAAAAAAAACGGTGAGTATCAGCAGTAATTTTTTATGAAATTATAAAACCTGTTTAGAATTTTTCCGTATGACTTAAGGATGGAAAACAAGGGTCCTCAATATGCACTGCCGAAATGTTCATGTGTTCCTCATCAGGCCGTACAAGGCGCCGATAAAGAGTCACTTCCATCTGTAGCAGCGACGATAACAAATGAAAATGCAACCAATAAGGCTACATGTAGTAAAGAGGGCGTGAATTCTGTGAATATCACGACCATTCGCCTGCCCAATGAACAACAGAAGAGCAAAAGCCAACAAGACAGTGATGCCACGCCTCCTGTGAAACAGTTTAAGAGCGTCATATTGGATAAAAACAATAGGATAATCGGTGGAATTCCTCTTGTCGCACATCCGATTGAAGTGTCCAAAAATACTGCAAGTGATAAGCAGAAGGAAAATGGTTCTTCAGTCATCGACCTTGAACAAGAGGATCTACTCAAGCAAATCAGTTGTAACAATAGTTTGACGCTGTCCACGGTTTTGGTAGAGCCTGTCAATAAGTTCCCCGTCTCAGAGAAATCCTACCGTAAGTATAAATAAATAGAACAAGGTAAAATGATTGAAAATTACGTGATTTCTCATTCGCTTTTATGTAATAGTCGCTTTCTTTTTACATACATAGAAGAACAGGTCTGACAAATATCACGCATTAAACGAATTAACTTTTCATTTACCAGCTTATCGTCTAACGGCTAGCACGTCATCATCGTTTTTTGGTTTAATTCTCTATCAGTTACATATACTTTCTGGACTTTAAAATAAAAAGAGAAATGTTTGGAGCCGTTTTCGTAATGGAACTTTAAAGTTACTTTAAAATTAAAAATACGTTTTAACCTGATAATTATGACAGCTGTCGAACGTGTCAAAGTCTCAAGTTTCATTGGAAAAGTGTTTCGACTAACTCTGAACTGTTCCAAGTTTCAAACATTTTCGAATGGGAAAGCCTCTAATTTGACATCACTTTAAAAAATGATTAATAACAGAAGAATGAATGATTGGCCACGTGACAATATTCATGTTACAATACATTAAAAATTTGTTGTTTTTATTACAGAGAATGTCATCGAGATCGACTAGAGGATAAGGAAGTTTTGTATTAAAATAAGTGTTCATTATTATAAATAATAGTTCTTTTTCTAAGATTCGTGAGTTTGTTTTCCTAAATCTCTCTCCAGAATAATAAATTTTAGAATAAACAGTCGGGAATTATTTACGTTGATAAGAAATTTTGGTCAGAAAGAAGTAATATTGGCAACATTTCAAAATAAATTATGGTATTCTTTTATTACATGAGTAATAAAACACTAGAAATAAAAATAACTATAACTATGAGAAATATCTACATCCTACACTACTTCATGTTTATATTCTTTTAAATAAAATTTGATAAAAGTGAAATTAATATTTTTAATTTTTTTTTTTTTTTGAAGTTGACTAGTGTTCGCGAACAGCATAAGATGGCGACACTACGAAGACGGTTGTGGATGTACTGTTCGCTTTAGCACCACAATTCTAAGACGATGTATTTTTAACACGTTAACTGCCACGAGAAGCAAGTCTGCATCTCACATATTGAGATTACTGCCGCCACGAGTAGCAGTTCTGCATCTCAGGCATTTGTGTACTGTAGGCTGTGTGATAAAGCAATGCTTCTCAATATCCACTCATATGTATGGAATATGTTTTCTTAGTGGCCTAGCGAACTCTTATATATCTTTAGCTCACATTTTTACAATACTAGTGTCCAGCAATAAACCAATACATTATTAGGTAGACGGAAGTTAGCATATAATATACATATAATGTAAACAAATGATTCTTTATTTTTTAAACGCTAAGAATAAATAAAAAAAATTAATAACACGTATTTCTGATAAAAAAATAATCAAGGAAAAAAACAAAGTTTTTTCAAACGTGTTTGCTCTTCCTCATAGGACATGATTTCTAAAGAGAACGAATAACTAACACGTACTGCATTCGTATAAAGCACGCAATGTATAAATTTACAAGTTTACAGCAGGTTCAGTCTTGTCCTTCGAGAAGCAAGTATGCATCTCATGGTTTTCTGGATCCAAATGTTTATTATGGGGCCATGAGATGTTAACATGCTTCTCAATTTCAAAAATTCAAAAAACTAACA
This sequence comes from Dorcus hopei, assembly GCA_033060865.1. Classification (NCBI taxonomy): domain Eukaryota; kingdom Metazoa; phylum Arthropoda; class Insecta; order Coleoptera; family Lucanidae; genus Dorcus; species Dorcus hopei. Next base: position 31,086,791 of record CM065426.1, read on the forward strand.
AAAATGCAAAATTGTGTACATAAATTAAAAAAGAATTACTTAAAACATTCAAATAAATGTTTTAAACATATTTAATATTCTGGCCCATATAACTCATTTTTTGACTCTTCATTGTGGCGTTTAACGTGTTAATTTACAAATTTATTAATCATATAAAACGATACAACGTGTACAATGTACAACATTATTAATTATTCTCATTTGTTTTTTTTTTTGTCATCAACCAATATTTCACGTGTTTCACTGTCGCCACGTTTCCGTAATCAAAAGTCACTAGCACAATCTGGTGTCGCCACATGTTTCATGGCCGTTTCTGTTTCTTATGGCGTGGTTATGTTTTTATGACAGAAGTAATAGAGAATAATAAAAATCACTCTGAGACTTGTAATAAAAATAAAGTTGTGTAAAGTGTAACGTAAAATGAATACGCTAAACGATGATAAGCCAAGAGTTATATTGCAAGAATACAAGGTGGTTCAGGTGAGCCCTTTCAAACCGCCAAACCTCAAATGTTCTCGATTTTTTTCTCCGTAGAATCTTCCCTCCGCACCCACAGTGCTCGATGAAACCTACAACTTAAAGACGTTTAAAAAAAAGCTGCGGGTGGTCGTCGTCCGATACGACGGCAACGAGATGGAATTCGACCTCATCGGGATACACCCTTTCCTGGCCAATACATTTCGCAGGCTCATCATCAGCGACGTGCCCAGCATGGCCATAGAAAAAGTTCACATTTATAACAACACCACCATTATGCAGGACGAAGTTCTGGCGCATCGCTTGGGGCTCGTGCCCTTAAAGGCAGACCCCAGGCTTTTCGAGTATCACAGCGATGACTCGTCGGAATTCACCGAAATGGATTCATTAGAATTTGAACTGAAAATCAAGTGCACGCTGAACAAGGACGGCAATAAAGATGCGTCCTGTGCTGACGATATGTATAAGAATAACAACGGTAAGATGTCCAGCATTTTTTCTATCCAAACATCACGTCATTTCCTTTGCAGTTTATTCGAAGCACATTAAATGGCTGCCCAAGGGTAGTCAAAACGAATGGCACAAGGAGATCGACATAGGACCTATCCACGATGACATCCTCATAGCAAAGATGCGTCCCGGACATGAGCTCGACCTCAAGTTGATAGCCGTGAAAAGCAGTGGCAGAGATCATGCTAAGTTTTCTCCGGTTGGTGCGTCCTTCAAATATAAAGCCCACTTGATTGTAAAACTCCGCTTATTGCAGCAACGGCATTTTATAGATTACTCCCCGACATTAAACTCGTCAGGGAAGTTGAAGGTGATGATGCTGTAAGGCTGCAGAAGTGCTTTTCACCGGGGGTAATCTCAGTGCGCAACACGAAGGAAGGCAGGAAGGTCGCTGTTGTAAATGACTCTCGTTATGACATGGGAAGCCGAAATGTCTTCAGACATGATGACCTCAAGGATGCCGTTGTGTTGAGCAAAGTCCAAGATCACTTTTTGTGTGAGTCATTTTATTATGAATTTATTTTGCTGATATTAAATATCACATTATATAGCGACCGACCTATGACTGAGATTCTGCAATTGTGTTTGTGTTGTTATTGTATAACAATATGATCGAAAAAAGAGTTAACTAATTTACCAGAAACTGACTTGAAGAAGAATTTTGAAAGACACCTTATTTCTTGATCGTATTGTGCCCAGTAACTTGTCTTTTTTCTTTTTAGTTACAATAGAATCTGTAGGAGCCTTGGCACCTCACGTTATCTTCCAGGAAGCAGTTCTGATATTAAAAAATAAATGTCTGTCTCTGTTAGATGAGCTTCAAGTATAACAATGTGTGATATTATAAAAAATTAAAAAACTCGAACCAAGGTTGTTTCTTGCACCCAAACTTTTTAAAATTCTTGCCTAAATTTACGTATAGTTCTTTTAGTCGTATGCAGATTTTGGGTTGGCAACGCGCGCGAAAATTGAATATCGCAGCGGTCCTCGCGGTGTCTCTTACCTTAATTTCCATCAAATATCAAATTGTTGAAGGTCATTTTCGGTGAAACTTTTATGTTTGATAAGTGTCAAGTGTGAAGATTATCACGGTGATTATGTTGGCCGCTCGTAAACATGCGGCGGTTTAGGTTGGCAGCGCGCGCGAAAGTAAAACAATTGAAAATCACTTCGACAAACGCGTCGCCTGTTCACTAAGCGTCTGTTGCGTTTTGTGAGTTTTTGTTTAGACTTTGCCAAGGAATCAAATAAATAACGCTATTTGTGATTTAATTAATTGATTAAATAGTGCCAGGTGACTTCTCAGTGTGCGGCATGTCGACTTCGAAAAAAGCGAGATGGGGAACGGAAGAAGTTGAAACGGTGAGTTTTTTCGTATTACAACAAGGCTATTTTTCTTTTTTTCATTTGTTAATTTTTTTTAAGTGCACCTAAAAGACAACTGAAATTTCATATTTTACATACAATTTCTTGTCTCGATCAAGAGATTTGTTTCTTTTTAAGATTATTATTAAATAGGTATGCACAATAAAGGTCATTTGAAAGCCTTTTCGGTGAAACTTTTGTATCTGATAGAATAGTGTGGTGATCATCACGGTGATTATGTTGGCCGCTCGTAAACGAAACGCGGTTTAGGTTGGCAGCGCGCGCGAAAGTAAAACAATTGAAAATCGCTTCGACAAACGCGTCGCCTCTTCGCAAAGTGTCTGGTGCGTTTTTGTGAGTTTTTGTTTAGACTTTGCCAAGGAATCAAATAAATAACGTTATTCGTGATAATTAATTCATTGATATGGTGCGAGGTGACATTCTCAGTGTGCGGCGTGTCGACTTCGAAGAGAGCGAGGTGGACGACGGAGGACAGAAGAAGTCGAAACGGTGAGTTTTTTCGTATTACAACAAGCCTGTTTTTATTTTTTTTCCATTTATTAATTTTTTAAGTGCATCTAAACGACATGTGCAACTGAAATTTCATGTTTTACATACAATTTATTGTGAGACAAGAAACTCCGATATTTTTATATTAGCCATAGATGTCGCTACTAGTACAAGCGTAGCCAACGAAATAAGAATCAGGAGAGTCACACTAACATTAGTTTCTCGTCTAACCTGGTCTAATATGGCCGCTCTATTTAAGTTAATTATGCAGTAAATTTGTGTCTTGCTTGTGTTTAACAGGATTCAGCGTTTCAGCAATGTGACTTCAAGCGCCAAATGACTTGCTGCAAACCTATTAGACGGTTTAAGTGAACGCTGACGTCACTCTAACCTTATCAGATTAATTTGAAGTTTCAATAAATGTGGATTTCAAAAAATAGCAACTTTACCAGAAATAAAATGATTAGCTGTAACTAATTTTCAGTACCTGCGCATATAAAAGACCTGCGATACAACACTCTGGTACAAAACGTATTTAAAAATATAACCTACAAATTTGTTCCTCGAAAGCGCTTTAAAAGCAGTCAGCGAAAATTTTTTGGCTGCAATTTTTTGCAGCCGCTTTATGCCGCGCTGTCGTCTAACATCAACCCTGTAAAAAAAAACATGCAGCCGCTTCAAAGGCTGGATTCTGTTAGACACAAGCTTTATTTAAATTGAATCCAGAACTGTCTGGAAAAGTAGAACGTGTATCCGTATCTGCAACCCAAATTTTTTTTTATCTAAAATATTTACCTACTATAGAAATTGAACCAAATCTTATATTACAAAAAATAGGGCGTTTTCCCTTTACAGATGTACACACAAAACGAAGAGGAAGCGTTCTTTTTCAATTTCTATTACAAAAATTCCTTTTTTGGAACTTGATGCGTTTCTAGTTGTTGCCTGGGCTTGATTCCTTGCGTTTCTATTGGCGGCAGAAGTCGCAAGCAAAATTATACCATGCCATATGCTCGCCCTTTTAGAATTTTTATTTTTTAATCAATTTCAATGAAATTTGGAAAATTAAAATTAAAATCTACAGATCATTGCCAGTCCGAATATGTATCATTTGGTAATTAACTACTCAAGAACTGGACAATATTTTAATGTAAATACTGTAATAATTTATCTTCCATGGCCTACCTATATCAGAAATTTATTTGGACATATGTTATGTATTTTGATTTTTAACATTTTTACAGCATTTCAAATTTTCATTAGGTCGTAAATATTTTTTTAAATGGAACTTCATGTGCTTCTTAGCCTAGTTCCTAGTTCAACAGAACTTTTTTTTCTGAGTACGCTGAAACAGCGCCATTCTGCACTGTTCAAGGACACCTTCTGAGCATGGAGACAATCCTAAAGAAACGTAAAGGTAGAATTTTTTTTAACATTTTTCCCATGCTCAGAGGATGTCCTTGAATAGTACAGAGTGGCGCTGTTTCGCCATTTTTAAAGTACCCTGTATATTGGTAGATGAAATAACAAACGATGTCCTATAACTTGATCGAATCTTTTAAATTCCACCAATTTTAGTAATTTAGTGTCCGCTTAGAAGATTTTGTGATACAAATTTCATCGGACAAGAACCAACTGTAAATTTTAGTAATGTTTTCTTTACTAACAAGTGTTATCAGAAGAAATTAAACACAGCGTATTAACAACGGCGCTCTATTTACAAATAACAAATACATTTTTAGTTTCCTGTTTTTTCTTCTTCTTCGCTGTACATTTCCTCTTCCACTTCCATATTGGTCACGATTTCTTCTATGAGCGTTAAAAGATTCTCAATGTGTTCGTTCGCTGCTAGAAATTCGACGTCGAAATCCGACAGTGACTTACTGTCTGCGCGCTCGTCAGATTCAAATTCTTCATCGATTTCCTTGAACTTCACCTCTTTGATCGGTTCTTCATATAATTCCATTGGAAAATCTAAAGTCTTATTAGTTCGTTTAACCAAAGGCCTCGGTACTTTAGCATAATCAATTTTCTCTCGTTTGTACGGTAGCTCCTCCATTTTAATCAAGCTTTTGGGGGGGTCCTCAGAGAGGGTCGCCTGTATTTTCTCCTTCAGCATGTCCTTGTTCATGATATTCGGATTTTTCTCTATTATTTCCACGATTTGCTGTTGCAGTTTTGCGAGCTCCTCTCTCTCGGTATTGTCTCTTTCATCTGCGATTATTTTCCTGATTAATTCCTTCGTGCCCCCCATCTGTTTGAGCTTCGTTGCTTCTTCAGCCACCGCCTGTTCCGCTTTAAAATCGTTTATGATAGCCCTGATGTTCTCCTTGACACCTGTGCGTTTCGTGCTAACACGTTTCGAATTACTGTCCGTGATTTCTTTTGATCTTAGTAAAGTGGAAGGCTTCTCTTCTTTAACCCGGTCTGGCTCCTTGATTTGCCTCGAAGTAATCTCGACGTATTGCTCACGTGACTGTGGCTTCTTGAGTCTTTCCTGCAAGGATACATCTCGTTTTACTGGCGGCTTACTTTTGGTTATAGTTTCATCTGTCAAATTCACCAATTCAATTGTTTTCAATGTGACATCATCGTCGGGGCCTTTTATTGATGATTTCTCCTCGCTGTCAGTTTGTTCACTTTCCGACGTTGTTACTTCGGTTGATGCTGCACGTAATGTATCGTCAGTAAGGAAGTCTGTGTAGTTGGGCTTTCGCTTCAGTATGAACAGGACCGGCTTCGTCTTAATTCGGACGGGCCACAAGCTGAAGTAGTCGAAAGAAATCTGGTGGAAGGCCTCGACGGTGTCGATGATGTCATGAGTCGCAACGTAAGGACGTAACTTCGAAGAGGCCTTGCTCTTGGCTTCGACGATCAAATGCGTGAACTCGTATGCTTCTGTGCATCCTTGTTTCAGGTTTTCGGTTTTGTTGTACCTGTAAATAAATGAATTACACTTATGGACATGTCTTCAATATTACAAAATTCATTTGTTCTGTTGACATTTCGTAATCCAATGGCGTGCTTGAAGTAATTAATTGAGCGTCATACGTCATCGTTGACCTTAATGAGCACTTCATATTGCAGCAATAGATTACAGGGCCCAGCAATTCAATTTTCAATTAGTTTCAAGTACAGTGTGATTTTTAATGATTGAGGGTACTTTGAATTTAACAGAACCGAGTGTTGCCAACGTAATAACAATTTAGTATGGCGGTAAATTTCTAATCATCTTCAGTCATGAAAAATCACACTGTATACTTGAGCATTCAATTGAAAAGTTCATCAAGTTAGCTTTGCTTTTTTTTTCTTTGATAAAAGAAGGAACTGGAGTGCGTTTAGAAAGTACGCCCGGACGCGCACCATTCGTTCGAAAAGTAGGACGTTTCTGACGTCACATCCCAGAACGTACACTCGCATCGTTCTGAAACTTCGTCCGGACGACGCACTTTTCATCCTTCTTTTAACTGCGGCGTTTGGTGTGTAACTTGCGCATTAGACGTGTTTACGTTAAAACGTTCGAAATTGTAAGTTTTAACAGTGGTTTTGTTTTAACTTACAAAAGTAATGAAAATAGAAACAGTAATAGTGGCTGTTAGTGTAATATCTGCGGCGATATATTTACATAATTCAGCGTCTATAGTCCGTATAAAATAAATGCGCATGTGCGGGGTTACACACACCACAAGCGTTCATAAAAGTGGATAAAAGGATAGGAAGAGAAGGTGTGACGTATATTTCTACGTCACACACCATTCGGAATGTTTACACTGAGAATCTAAACGCACTCCTGATGACTTTCTAAAGGAACTGATGACTTTCTAAACTGATTGACGTTTGACAGATGGCAGTTAACACCTAACATGACATTTTGCGTTAATTTAATTCTCAAGAAAAATTCAAAAGAACTTTTCAACTGAATACCTCATCTTGAAGCTCTTTCTTTTGATAATTTGCGCAGTATGAACGAAACGTCAGTAGTTTAGAAGGGGAAGTCATAAAATGCCTTGTCTTACACCCAATTTGGGTTGATCTGGGTGAAACGGGAAACCCCCGTCTGAGCAGCCAAATTTGCTATATGGACGTGTACGTAGGGCTCCTGCCCGGCTAGGCGATGCAGGCGTGACATTGCAGCGCCACCAGGGTAGTTGACACTAGATACGCTTAGCAGAAAGAGGGTGAAGAGGGCATTAATCCAAAGGTGCCCGATTACACCCAACGACAGCAAATGATACACGGGTGACTTGTACCGATTTTCCCATCTGAAAGAAATTACCATATCATTAAATCGCTCCCTTAAATTGTGGCAGGCACTTACATCCTGTGACACGCAGTAGCGGCTGCGACATTCAAGAAAGGAAACACGTAGATTATAAATCGGAGCTCCTTATGTGGAAGCAACGAGTATAGAAACACGAATATGATAGCTGGAAGGAACAGTCTTCTGGTTCTTTGGTCGAAGTATAAGCCCGCAGGAATTAGAAAGACAGAAGCTGCCATGCCTCTGGGGATTGCTGAATAAAAATACCACAAGAGCGGCGAAGTCTGTTTCTAATTAAGGAAGCTGTGCGTATTACATAACGAGAGTTGTAAATAGCATATTACATACGCGTGGAAAAGGATACTCCATAATCTGAGCTGCGATTTAGCACGGTGTTAAACCACAACACCTCCCCTTCGGGCCATAGGGGTCGATTCCAAAAAATCGAATCCACCACGACAGACAGCAACAGAAACCCTATGCCTGCAGGCACCGCAATCTGAAACAATCTAGAAACACATAAAAAATTGAACCCCAAACGTGTGTCCCCTTACTTCTTCAAACTAATCCGTTCGTAACACATGTCGTGGATCAACAGGAGTCCCAGGAACAGGGCGACTTCAAATCGAAATATGACTACAGCCGCACCTGAGAACAACAGGAACTGGACGCCGTCATTTTTAAGCCATCCATTGAGGGCCAATAGGACTGAAAACCGAGCACAATAGTTAATGCGGCTGAAATGAATTAAAAGCCATACCTAACGGCAAGGCAAACGTATTTGGCAGTGGTCGGCTTAAGTAAAACATGAAGTGACTCTGCGTAACTGTCACAGCTATAAACCACTGGGCCCATCTTGCGCTGAATGTCTTCTCCAGTGTCTTGGTCAGCATATTAAAAGCGAATATCACGCATGCTCCCAGCGCGGCTCTAACTAAAACACGTGATCTTACAATGAAGATTACGCAGAGGGGCCCTCACTCTTTACCTAGGTACTGGGCCCAGAACTTGCTTATTTCAAAGTATTGCAAGAGAAAGACCACGGGACTCACCACGATCGAGATGAAGAGTGGCCCCACGAAAGTACGAGGGACCACACCTGGGAACTCGTAATGGTCATACTGTAACAAAAAAAAAAAATTTAACGGGCATATTCAAGAAAGTTCGCTGTCGTACCGAGCTCAAATTTTGTCTGTGATAAAGGATGTCGTGCATAGCTTGAAGGTTAAAGCTTTCTTCGACCTTAGTGAAGGGGCAAATGACCAGGTGCGCTGCTGCGACGAGCATCATTATTTGCGACATTATCACTTGCGTTCGTCTCTTCCTAGCGCATATTTACATAATTGCCGCAGTAAATTCGACTGAATGGACCAAAATAGATCTACCTAACCTAAAAGCTGCGGTAGCCTGACGTAAATCGCTTCACGCCATTTTAATCCACGTGTGCCGTTACGTCCTCGTTATTACAGGCCACGCGTACTTTGAACCGCCAGATAAAACACATTTATATACCTTGCGCTATAAATATTTATGTTATTTTCAGTTTCGTTTGTATGGCAATTCAAATATATTAGTAGTTCATTTGTGGAGTAGTTCCAATGAACCAGTGCCGTAGAAATAGTTCTTCTGTATACTGTTGAGCAAACGAACTACTTTATTGGCGTTTTCGATCTCCGCTAGATGCCGCTGCATTTCATCAATTTGTAGCACTTGTGTAGTATTTGTATTTGTATTTGTTGTTATAATTTTAATAATTTAAGAAGATTAGTAAAAACTGTATGTGTCATTTTTGTGTAAAAAAGGTAGGGATACATAGTTTTTACACTGCGGTAGGAACACATTACAATTTATACGAAGCGATAAGCGTAAATAAAACGCTGTCAAACACAGGTGTATTTTCATCACCAGTTTTCAGGTTCTACATAATTCCGCCGCGCGGCGACTCTTTCGTTCAAAAACGCGAATTGAAATCCAGCCGTAATTTCCGTTATCTGAAGTAACTGACAAATAATTTTTAAATTACTTCTTGCAATCTTTGAATCGTCGATGACCTTAACGGTGCATTGATCACCTGCTGAAGATGTCAAACGATCTCTTTCTGACTCAGTGGCGCACCCACAAATTTGTCCTCCAGGGGGTTCAAAAATAATAACAGCATCTGCTGCCTACGCTGATAATTGCTGCGTTCGAAAATTGTACGTCGGATGTATCTGGTGCGTATCAAGGTTACTAAAGAGAGAAGGTTGCCTCGTAACTCGTGGAGTGACGCGTCATCCAGTAGGCCATCATTTGTGTAAATGCATTAAATGGGCCTACTGAGTGACGTTGTGGTGACGTTGAAAGTTACCAGGCAACCTTGTCTCTTTAGTAACCTTGGGTGCGTATGATCTCATCTTTCTCACTCACGATTTTTAAACTATTTCGTATCTCGCTCATGCGTTTAAAAAATCTTGTGTTTATATTATTTCCATGACAACAGGCGATCTTTTCACACCCTACTTAAATGTGGGATGTGAAGGATCGCCTGTTGTCATGGAAATATTATAAACACAAGATTTTCTTAAACGGATGAGCGAGATACAAAATAAGTTAAAAATCGTGATTGAGAAAGATGGGATCATATGCTCCAGATGCATTCGACGTATAATTTTCGAACGCAACTTATATGAATAATAATAATAATAATATTTAAAGATGGTTCTTGTCCGATGAAATTTGTATCACAAAATCTTTTAACCGGACACTAAATCGCGCACAATACGACGGTGAAACGTAAAGTGTATTGTGCGCGATTTAGTCCGGTTAAAAGATTTTGTGATAATAATAAAGGATAAATTAAATAATAAAAATACATAATAGGAATTTGTACTGAACTAACGGTACAAAACGAAATTAAGTCAGCGAACTCCTTTTATTCAAAACTAAAATTTTATTATTAAATTCTAGTACCACATTTGTTATCGGAGTATGCCGTCTCTACCTACTGCAATGCTTATTACATGTCAAGCGAAATCGTGTGAATTATATGTAACTCATGGAAATGACCACTCTCACGACATCCGAAATAAGTCCGATTCGTGTGGATTTAGAATTAAGAAAACATGGAATGGCGCCAACTATTATGGCCCAAAAGTATTCAACTTACTGCTCGAATCTTTCACACACCTACCCTACAATCAGGGATGTTAGAGTATTATACATTTTGTCTAATAGAGTATAATACATGGGTTTAATGCTGTATAAAACACTGACGTATAAAATGTTGTAAAATACTGTATAATACTCTAGGTATTTTACATTGTATCTACAACAGTAATCAATTTAATTTAATCAATATTTTCCTCACCTAATTTTGGGATGTTCAATTCAATTCAAATTTTAATTGTTTAATGCCTTTCACTAATATGAGCTCAGTGTTTCACCGTGTTTATTGTTCTAAAAAATGAGTGTAGAATTGCAAGTTCGGCTGAACTACGTCTTCCTGGACAAACACATTACACTGCTAGCCATCAGAGTTACCGTTGCAGCGAAAATTTTTGTTCTGGTCAATCGACCTTGACCTATTCTATCATTTAAAAATTTTTGGACTGACTGCTCTAGAGTACTCTCAGAGTATCTTCATCTTGCTCATACATATAATAACATGGGATGCAGATACTCTCAGTTTCTCAGAATGCTCTAGAGCAGTCAACTCAAAAGTTTTACCTACATGACTGCGAGTATCGCTACTTATATGTTACGAATTAACTTTACTTAAATAAGCTTTTGACATGTAATATTACTTACATTCTACTGCTGGTGCTACTCATCTTTAATGTTTAGATTTGTCGAACGCTAAGATACGCTAATTCTCACATTCTACCTGTATTGGAAAACCTGTATTGGAAAATCATGAAAATACATTTTGCCCATGGTTGGTAAAGCAGAATGCTACATAATTTTGTGAATTTACAGTTTTATACAGTATTATACCGTACTTTACGTATAATTTAATGGACAAGTAAGTATGAACGTATTATACATTTTATACGTTTTATACATACATATTATACATGTAACGTATAAAAACTAACTGTCACGTATTATATCATCCCTGCCTACAATACGTTTAAAATACGTCTAAAGAAATACTTCATAGGTGCATGCTTCTGTTCGGTTAAAGATGTAATAGCAGACGGATTTAGCAACTTATACTTGTGACATTTTGCAATATATGTTATTTATATACTTTATATTTGACGTGTGTAAACATTTTAATGTATCAACACCAATAAACATTATTATTATTATTATTGAAAGCTAGTGAGAATGTGGTAGTCATGTATGTAACTAAATTTTGACCGGACACTAAATCGCGCACTTTATACTTTACGTTTCGCAGTCGTTCGACGAAGCGGTTGAACGACTGCGAAACGTAAAGTGTAAAGTGCGCGATTTAGTGTCCGCTTAAAAGATTTTGTGATACAAATTTCATCGGACAAGAACCAACTGTAAATATAAATTTTGACAATGAATGTCATGTCGATTTAGATTTTAAGGTTACCCCGAATTAGGCAATGTTGTGATATTTTCTTTTCATCACGAGGTGTATTCACGTCCAAATTCACATACATAAATTGTAAAACGTTTCCCTTCACTTTTAATTTTGACTGGTATGATAGCCAACCTACTAACCTAAAATCACGGCCTACTGCGATAACAAATAAATAAGAAATGGATAATAGCTGACTCCGGGGGGAGCTTTAGCCCCTTTAGCCTCCCCCGTGTATGCGCCACTGCCTTCTGTAGTTTCATATCGCATTCGCATATCAGCAGACTTCAGGCATTTCTGAACGTTGCCATGGTTACGCGAAACGAGGACCAATGAAAGGTGCCCTTTCATTGCATAGATAGACGTGGCAAGCATGGCAACGCTCCGAAATGTCCGAAATCAGTGATCCGTGCGATACGAAATTAGTTGCCACACTCGCCACTTATGCTACTGGAGGCGAGAGCAAGTGAGCTGTCTATGAATTCACCGTTGAACTCATCGCTGAACTCGTTTATGAAGTTAAACTTATCAGTGAAGTTATCGGTGACCTCATCTGTGAATTCGTCAATGATTCATCAGTGTACTTACTTACATATCTTCTGAATAGATGTTAAACGTATTTCTTCCGTAGTGTTATATCACATTGACTGTTTTTTTACGGAGACATTTGAAATGTTAGACATAATTTGGGAGTAAGGCTTCACATGAATGGTGGGAAGCTAGTGATGTAAAAATACGACATTTTATAAAGCCCTACGTATATTTTATGATAAAATACGGTATTATACGGTATCATACACGTAGGGCCGTACAAAATATTTTAAAACACCGTATTTTTGCATCACTATTAGAAATAGTGCTGGCAATCGAAACCGGTTTTTTAGATAATCGGTTTTGGATTTTCGCGGTATTAAATAAAACCGAAAACCGATTATCCGGATAACCGGATAACTGGTTATTCGAATATTTAGTTATTTGTATATTCAATATCTTCGAATATTATCTGTTTTTTGGATAATCGGATATTCGAATAACCGGTTATTCCGATGACGGATATTCAAATATAACTGGAACTTAGGATAACCGGATATTAAAGTTTTTTTTTTAATAATAAAATAAAATAAAAATAAATAAAGTTATGTATTTAGTTAATTAATTTTTTGAAATTATACTTAAAATAATTTGCGTATATCTGTGCGAATTATAATGATAATTGGCCTTCTATCTCTCTATTTTCTGCGTCTAAAGTCTATTTTACATTAATTACACTAATTTTTGTTACGAGAACATAATACAAAGTATCAATAAAAATGTTATGGTTACACGTCCTATTTCGGTGCTATTTTTGGTAACATAATTTTTCTGTTTTACACTATCCTAAAACTTGATATGCCCTTTGCTAGTATAATTTTCTATGATAATGTAAAGGCTGTTTTACATTATAACATTTTTTGGTACAAAGTGAGAGAGATAAGCTACCACAGTGAATTCTGATTGGTTGAAATGGCACTTCTCATTCACTTTGTATCAAATTTTAGACTAAAAATGTCATAGTGTAAAACGGCCATAAAACAAGCTTAAAATCACTGAATGAAAAACTGGAAATACTAATGTCTTGCATTTTAATAAACTGCAATATCCGAAAAGTGGGCTTTTGAAAAGTCAGTTTTTTGATAATCTAACTATTATTTCCATAACCGGTTTTTAAAGAAACCGATTATCCGGTTTCAATTTCTTCCGGTTTTTGGCAGCACTAATTAGAACTGAAAGCATCTGAGGTTTTTACACGGACAACGTTCCCTTAAAGATAAGTAGATATGTAATTCTTTAAAACAATAATTGCAGTGTCAGGCTTTTAGCAATTTTGATCTAGGACACGCTGACAGGCAGATCGCTAATCTAAAAGGGCGATAAGATATGCAGTATTTATTTTTTTCTATTTTTACAAGTTAATTATATCTACCAAAGGTCTCTTATCGGTCATATAAAATTGTTGTTGACGAAGTGCAAAATAATGTCCCTAACCCGATCTTTATACCCACTGTTCTCGGGTTCGTAATCGAAGGCCTGGACAAGGCTGCCATCTTCGACCTCGGTTAGGTCGGGCACTTCGTCCGATTCGCTCATCATGACTTTAATCATGAACATGGCGATGAAGAGGCCGTTTGGGCAGAAGCGTTTCCAGTGGTCCTCAAACACGGACGTAGGGTAGACTTTCTCTGGGTCGCTACCCAATTTCCGCAGATGCGACGTTAAACTGTCATAGTATATGTGCATATAGTGCTTGTAATCGTCGAGGAGTTCCCTCGACGCAGACGTGTAGAAGATGTGCGTAACGTCCTGAATTGGCGAACCGATGCGCATTATTTGCCAATCCAGAAATTTCATGCCGCACACGCTTTTTAGGTCTTGGTCATTCTGTAAAAGACAAAGATAAAAGTATGTACACTTGGATAGTTAAAGTAAACTTTGACAATTGAATAAAACACCTTGACAGTTACTTCGAAAATCAATTGTTTTGAAAATTTTGAAATCACTTAGTATTGTCAGCTGCGTGTGATTATTCGACAGCCGAGGAAGTTTGAAACTTTTCGTCATTACCTCGTATTTAAACATCATATTATTACACCAGCAATCACCGTGAGTCAGTACGGCATACTGGTCCATGTTGACTGTCCTCAGTGACTCGGAGAATTGCTTCCAGTGGTCGAGGAATTTCTTCAAGCGTCTTGCCGCTTCCGCGTCTTCGTCCCGATCGAGAACTTCCACGTATTTTCCGAACAGGCCCTCGTAGAGGGCGACGTTTTCCGGTTTCTCGCCAAACTTCTCGAACAAGTCCACGAGTTTCTCAAGGAGCTTTCCGTACAAATCGGGTTTTTGTTCCTTGAGTGCCAGTCCAGTCGCGTGAAATCGGCCGTATTCCGTCAGGATCAAGGTCATATGCTCGGCGTTCATGGGATTTCTGCGTTCCCACATCCGGTACCCGCTCTCTCGCAGATTCTCCAAAACCAGGCCTTCGTTGAGATAATCCGTGGACGTGACGAAACATTTCGCAATGCTCTCGAAAGGATCGGGCACGTTTCTCTCTGCTTGGAATTTCACGAAGGCCGGGTAAATGGAGTTGTAAAAGTGAGTCTCGTGAAAGTACACTTGCTCCAGTTCGGTCATTTTTCTGAAGTGCTCGTTCTTCGGGGCGGTCTTCACTATCACCTCGAGTACTCGACCATCGTCACTTGTGATTTTCACCGCGTGTATCACGCCTAGATACCCGTCACCTTTGAGGGTGGCCACATTGATTTCGAATTTGGGATTGATTAGGCGTTCCGCTTTTACAACTTTCTCTAGTAGGAAATCAACAGTTTTGGAATCATCGGAATCGATCGGAGCAGACATGCTAGTTTACGTTCGCGTCGTTACTAAACAACGGCACATTGCCGAATGCCAGTAAAATTAAATCGCGAGGCGTCATAAATGAACGACCTTGTTGATGTTAATTTGTGTTATACTACTCGCTTGAGTTGAATAATGCGCGCAGATTTCTTCCAAATTAATTGTCAAAAAAGGGGGTGATACTTTTTGAGTTCGTCACTTCCTTACATGTATAAATAATCAAGGACAAACCTGAACTTTTCTATACAGGGATATCCACATAAACCGTTCGTTAAAAGTTTTCAAGGTTGCAGTTCACGTAGATATTTGAAATTTAAGGAGCAATGGTTTTCCGTCGAGATCTCTTTAAATAAAATAAAATTGTCTTTATATCACTTTCGGTTGTACCGGAAGTCGCTATCAACTCGCTTATTTTAAATGGAATGCTATATTTTAACTGTTAAAGTTAGGTATAGGGAATGCTAGTATAGTTCGACACAGCATTTAATTCCACATACGATGGTGTATTAAAATATTGGTCGTTCCATTTGAAAAAAAGTATTTTTCTGTGTTTGAATATCTTCGAGTGGAGCGGTGCGTTTTAGACACCCTGTAGCTTAATAGATTATGCTGATGGAGTTTTTAAGAACCTTAAAGCTTCAACTACAATATTAGCTATTACAAATAAAATTGCTTCAATAACAGCTGTGTTATAATTTTTTGAAAATCAGATTGCAGAATCCAAATTTCTAAGAAAATTCAAAATATCTCAAAAATGATGCATTTTAGAGATAGGGAAATGTATTGCAATTTAGCATATTTTTACATGTAGAATTCAAAAACGTGATAAAAAATATAGCATTCCATTCAAAATAAGCGAGTTGATAGCGACAAAGACAATTTTATTTTATTTAAAGAGGAAAACCTTTGCTACGGAAAACCCTTGCTCCTTAAATTTCAAATATCTACGTGAACTGCAACCTTGAAAACTTTTAGCGAACGGTTTATGTGGATATCCCTGTATTCTAGACACAGCAAATTTTTGAAAATAAAGTAAAATGAAATTTGAAGAAATGAATTATATCATTTTTCTACAAACAATTCTGAAAACAAAAACAAATTGTTGAGGGAGTTACTAGACTTTAGTCAAAAATGCTTTTATTGTACAGTACGTTACTAAACTACAGTCATTTATTAGTAACGTGCCTTTTCTTTCATCAAATCTACTTAACATTTAGCAACTCCGGAACGAATTAACGGAAAATATCTTATAACATGCACGTTTTAATTATTTTATTCTAATTATCTAAGTTTATTGGTCAAACAATGATTTTATTTTCGTAACAATGCAGAACTACGTCCGTGACTCTTCGGTTGTACTCCTCCTCATTTTTCGATTCGAAATCGAACGTTTTCAAGACGCTCTCGCCTTTCTCGGCGGCCTCTAACATGTCGGGAGCCTCTTCGCTGTCGCTCAACATGATCCTAATGACGAGGATGGCTAGAGTCATGCCGTACTTGGCGAACCTCCGCCACTGGTCTTGCAGCACCTCGAAGGGCAGCATTTTCTCGGGGTCACACCTAAGCTTTTTGAGCTGGCTGGATAAGCTGTCGTGGTAAATCCTGAGGCACTCGTCTAGGTTGTTGAAGACGTCTTTGTCGGCACACGCGTACAAGTAATAAGAAAGATCCAACACTGGAGAGCCTAGTTTCTGCAGTTGCCAGTCTATTAGGCGCATCGACGTCGGCACGTTGGGGTTACTGTGGTCCTGGAAATAAAATGTTGGAAGTTTAATTTCAGGTAGTTATCAATAGGCGCACGAGACCCCACACCGAACTTAAGTCATTCAATGAAACCACCAGTTAAGAGCTGGTTTGCTTTAGAGAATAAAGAGTAAGCCCACCGAATTAATAAACGATTGAAGTTTAATAACACCTCGTAAGTACATTAAAAAAAATATTTGAATCTAATTTTTTCGTTCCGATTTTATATTATCTTTCTAAAAATGCCAAAATCCCTACAAATTTATATTTCTTCGACTTTAAAAATTAAATTGTCTCACCTTTTACGATTGATTTCTGTAAATTTAAGATTGTTGTTTCATTTGACATTAACGTTCATTAAAAAAATAGAAATTAAAACGCGAACCGAGGTCTAAATAGATCCGTTTGAAGCTATAGTTCTAGGAGAGCCAATGAATGAGGTTTTTCTCAATACACGGACCGAGGTCGAAAACAAATCAATTCGCTGCTAGACTAATGCGAGTCTTGTTTTGTAACTAGTCGGACCGTAGTCAAGACGAACCTGTTTAAAGTAAAACGTCGACATTAAAACAATAGGGAGTTTTTGGCAATAGGTTCCGTTAAAATTTACATACGTTAAACGTTAAAACTCTGTTTGTGATTGGTTAGATCCATAAGGTTGCTAAGCAACATAGTCTTTAACGTAACGATATTTTTATCGTAATGTGTTGCAAAAACTCCCTATTAAGGCTGGATTTCTCAGTCCTAGTTTAACTTTACAACTCCTGTTTATTCCCATGGTAGCAATTATAAAAACAATTATCTCTATGGAAATAAACAGGAGTTTAAAGTTAAACTAGGACTGAGAAACCCAGCCTAAGTGTTTGAGATACATGGGGCGTTACCAAGCTTGAGTTATTAATAAAAATCGTCGCTTACCTCATACTTGAACATCATGTTATTACACCAGCAATCCCCGTGTAATATAACTGCGTAGCGATCCGCCGCCTTGGAATTTATAGTCTTAAAGAACTCAATGTATGAATTGAGGTAACCATTTAAGGCCGCCTTGACTTTGGCATTGTTGTTAACCTCACGAAGACCCGCGACTTTGCGCAGTAATCCCGACATTAACTTGTCGAAATCTGGTTTGTCAAGAAAAAGTTGAAACACGTCGTCCATATCGCACGTCAACTTCCGAAACTTTTCGCTGTCTTGATCCCTGAGAGCGTAGCTTAGGGCATGCAGTCTTCCATACTCTTCCAAAACAAATATGACGTGTTGTTTATTCATGGTTTTCCTTCGATTGTACAAATCGAAGCCGATTTCTTTAAGATTTTGAAACAACAGCGCCTCCGCCATATAATCGCTGCAAGTCGTGTAGCATTTGGCGACGCTAATGAATGGCCTGATGTCATAGTGTTCCAGTTGGAACTTGCGAAATGCCGGGTACACCTTCGTGTAGAAATTGATTTCACGATTGAAAACTTCGCGTATGGGCATTTGTTTGCGAAGTTCTTCACTCTTCGGGGAAGTTTTTGCCACGAGTTTCAGGGATTTATTTGCCCCATTCACTTCCACCACGGTCACCACGCCTAGGTATCCGTCTCCTCTTTCGTTACCACCTACGATTTTGACTTGGGCGTTGATGATTCCTTCGGCAGCGGTCACCGGTTTTACGAGTGCTTCTATTTCTTCGCGCAACGTTTTCATCGTGGCTATGTCAATACGATTGTGAAAACACATTTTCTGATTTATAGTAATACACGAGAAAAACCTTGGCCGAGTGCTCCGCAATTATAAAAATTATACGGCAACGATAATATCCTTCATTTGCGCTCTTAATTGAACGTCGGACATTACGTAATTTTTGAAAACAAAGGCGAAGGGGAATTTCGTGCAAGAAAATTATGGTCGGCGGACCTCTAGTCGAATTAATTTGGGGGAAAAAGTCTGCCGTGTAATTTTTATCTTCGTGAAAATGTGCAAGGCGGTAATAGTCTGAAATTACATTGCTCTCCATTTTGATTAATTCGCTTACGTGAAAAGTAGCTGAAATACGATCATAGGTTTTCAAATATTGATTCACCGAAAAACGCAATTAAAATTAAAGTCAACTTCCTTGTTCATCGTATTTCTATTAAATATTTTGCATTCTGTTGATAAGGTTACCGACCAGATTACCTACGCGATGCTCTGATCTTTAAGTTTATCGATAAATTCATCTAATCGGTCACATATGAGTTCACCAAAGAGCTTATCTTATTTATGAACAATCGGTGGATTCATCGGCGATTCTTCTGCATACTCAACAATGAACCCATCTGTCAACTCGCCGATGAACTAAGAACGAAACGGGTTTTAAGAGAAGAATTGAAAAAACGAATTTAACAAACCAAAATTTCCTCATTAATAAAAAAGTTAACAAAATATTAACTGTTGTATATTATTTTTTAGAATAATGTAATGTCGTGTATTTATGTAAGTCTCCGTGCTATGACTTGCTTGATTAAGTAATTTGCTGACGGAATACTTCGTCAGCAATTCAAGGACGGTAAACATAGATATTACGAGAATGCTACAAAATACGCCTTTATTTATTCAATCTTTTTTTTAAAAACTTTTCCACTCAACGCTGAGCTTTATGAGCGTCTTCATCCTCCTGTTGTAGTCATCGATCTTCCGGAAATCGACGTCCACGCACCTGTAGATATTTCCGCCAGATTCTGCGACCGCGGCAAAGTCGGGAAATTCGTCCGGTTCCATGTAATTGGCAATCAGCACGTTCGAAATAACTATGAGCGCATACGGAGTACATATTCGCCATTGTTCCTCGAAAATATCATAGGGGAATAACCGATCAGGGTCGCTGTTCAAACCGCGAACTCGATCGGAGAATTTCGCGTAATAAAATTTTAAGTGGCGGTCAAGGTCGGCCAGAACTTCACCTGATGCCGACATATATAGAAAATAGGCTAGGTCGATGCACAGGTGTCCCACTCGCGATGCTTGCCAATCTATTAGTTTCATTTCTGTAGGTTGCTTAGGTCTTTGCGTATCCTGAAACAATGACAGTTAACGTTAGCCTTGTTTTCGTAACCGAAACTTACCCCGTACTTAAACATTACATTACTGCACCAGACATCCCCGTGATAAACAATCGAGTATTTGTCGGTAGAGGTGAAGGCGTCGATGTATTCACCGATGTTACTTATGAAACCCTCCAAGTGAACGGCGAGTTCTTGTTCGCCTTCATCTTCGAAAACCCTTTTCAATTTTATAAATAAGCGCAGAGCTATCTCCTCCAATTGATCGCTACGAAAGAAATAATTGACACGCCCGATGTTCTCGTTCGAAATCAGCTCGTTCCACTCGTTCGCTTTTTGGTCCTTTAAGGCGAAACAGGCGGCGTGATAACCGGCGAGCTCCTCGAGCACCATTTTCACGTGCGGAACGTCCAACATCACTTTCGAGTTGAGAGTCTCGAAGCCTCGCTTTTTCAAGTTCTCGAAGACGAAGACTTCCTCGAAGTGGCCTAGAGACGCGCCATAGTACCTACCGACATGAGGACATATACGTTCGGGGTTAAGCTTGGCGAGCTGGAAGTGGCGCAAGCTTGGCAAGAATTTGTCGTAGATATAGCGCTCGATCTCGTAGGACACCCTTGCGCCGAAGCGTTCGTAGAATGCTTTGTTTTTTATACCACATTTGGCAACAATGTTCAAGTCGTTTACGCCGTCTTTCTGAGCGACGAGCTCCACGATGCTGCCCATGAAATTGAGGCCGATTTGCGAATTTTCATCTCTTTTTAAAGTGTAATCGTTCAATCCGGCGCCACTCAAAATGGCGCAGACGGTTTCTCGAAGTGGCCGCTCAATTAGATCAGATTCGAACTTAAGACAAAAGAACAGTGTTATACAATATTTTCATTAAGTTATGAAGGTGCTTAGTTGCAATAATATGTAACTTATTATACGAGTTCAATAAGAAGGCTTATTGTAGCACGAGTGAGTTTGGAACGAGTGCTACAATGCCTCTTATTAAACGAGTATAACATACTATTTTGCCACTTTGCACCAATTATTTAAATAAAAATACAAAAATTAGTTTTTAAAAATGAACTTAATATGTATCTATAGTTTGTTTTTAAACTAGGAGGAGTAACAGTTGTCAGCCTGTTGTAGGTAGATTGACACTGTAATACTAAATCAGAAATTAATTTGACTCGCTTAGGAAGTTTACAAAGTCTTCAAATAACCAGTTTTAGCAACAGGTTTGCTTACAAGTATAAAATCGACTGAAATTGTCGCATGAATTATGAAACATATTAATTTTTAGGTTTAAATTGAAGGCTTGTGTAAAACTGGCCGTCAAACAGCCAATAACTTTACGAGTTTTTGGCGGGCAAAATTCAAGCTACTCCTCCTAGTTTAAAAACAAACTATAGGAGTTTTGATTGTAACATGGCAAGCTAGGGAACTGTGTTGGCATATGATGTTCATGATTATGACGTTGGTTAATGCAGCAAATATTGCCATTCTTAGAAACTAAATTTCAGCAAAAATGGTGTCACAATGCTTGTGTCTAACAGGATTCAGCGTTTCAGCAATGTGACTTCAAGCACCAAATGACTTGCTGCAAACGTATTAGACGGTTTAAGTGAACGCTGATGTCACTCTAACCTCATCAGATTAATCTGAAATTTCAATAAATGCGGATTTCAAAAAATAGCAACTTTACCAGAAATAAAATGATTAGCTGTTAATAATTTTTAGTACCTGCACACATAAAAGACCTGGGATACTAAACAACACTCTGGTACAAAACGCATTTAAAATTATAACCTACAAATTTATTCCTCGAAAGTGCTTTAAAATCAGTCAGCGAAAAATTTTTGGCTGTAATTTTCTGCAGCGGCTTTATGCAGTCGCATGCAGCGCTGTCGTCTAACGTCAACGCTGTAAAAAAAACATGCAGCCGCTTGAAAGGCTGGATACTGTTAGACACAAGCAATAACTTCAATTATGAAACTGTTTTTGATATCACAATGAATTTATTATAAAAGCAAAGTAGAAAAATGAAACTATTTAAGTAACTGTGTGTAAGTAACTGTCAAATTGAGGTAACGAAAAAAGTTTTGGGACCACCGAAGAGATAAAAAACATGAATTATTTCGAAAGTAACTGTTCTAACCTCGACACGATTGTGAGATACCATTTTGCTTTCACTGCCCTTCCGCAATACGCCGTCTTTATCGCCGATTTAAATTTTTCTGCTTCGCGTAAAAACCAAAACAAACCAACAGCTTTCGGTTTTTTTTTCCTTTAAACTGAGTGACGCGTAGTACGCGTCGCGTACCATTAGTGATGAAAGACTATTCTTTGGTCAGAGTGAGCGTTTATTTATGTGAAGACAATCTTATCTTTTTACGACAGTCAAATCTTTTCTTTCGAGTTTTTGTAGTTAAGGCTGGGGTCGCACCACAGTTTCACGTTCCGTTCAGAGTTTACTTTTCGCTCAAGAGTTAGATGACACTGTGTGAATTCGATTTTATGAAAGTTATGTTGCGATGATGATGCGAAAATACTATCGCAATGACTTTTATTAAAAATAGCGCCGTGTCCGGTTTGATTCTTACGTAAAATACAGCTATCGCATTTTGAAATTTCCTTTTAATTTTGTTTTAACAAATTTCCGTTACGTTGGGGTTCGTGCGTAGTCGGCCTTAAACGATTTTAAATAAACGGATACAAAAAACGTGGTCTTTATTGTAAACAACAAGAAATTACAAGGATGCAACATCAATTATTTTTTCTTTCACTTAAAAATTCTACAGTGCACGCCTTAGAAAAGATATGTTTTTGCTTTACGTCATCAGATCATCATCCTCGGCGGATCATCACAGAAAAACATCCCCGCGCCTTCGTCTTTCTTAAAGGAATGTATCGGTGGTCGTCGTCTCTGAATGGGAATCGCGCGTGATGCACGCGCATAATCTCCTCCGTCATTGTGACTTGACTGAGCACAATGGAGGCGCCTCCGCCGCGAACTCAAATGATTCTCCGCAGCTGAGGCAGACGTCGCGTCTATGTGCGGCCGGCACAGCCTTCTCGGTATTCCTCTTCCACGATACCAAGCAAACTACGTCGGGGCCCTGCCTTACGCTGCTGTTTCTCTGCGAGTTGTTCATCCCCGGCGCCTGTAAATGCAGTTTATCAAGTAAAGGGCGCGTCGGTGCTCCGGTGCATATTAGACCTTAAAATTACAATTACATGTAATCCATGTAAATAAGGTCTTATGGGGGCGTTGAAAAAAGTCGGGTTGGAATCGCGAATTTTTTTTAAACTTTACTCGCATACGTTCTATACTCGTATAACAGTAAGTTCTTAAAATTCGTGCGGGGTGTTTAAGGACTTATTGTAGACTAAACACTGAGAGTGTTTCCATTTCACAACATAATTCTATGGCCCAGTATTTCATTCGGAGTTTAACTTTAAGCTTCGTTTTATTCCCCTAGTAATAGTTGCAAAGACAATTGTATCCATAGAAATAAGAGGAAGCTTAAAGTTAAACTCCAAATGAAATACTGGGCCTATGTGACATACGAGGACTAACAACGATGGTTATACTAAACTTATAGGTATGGTGGATATGTTGCTTAATAACTACGTTTACACACAAAAAAGAAAGGACTGAACTTAATTAGGTATATTATTTTGTAATCCCCACGTTCTCTTTGATCTGTCGCGATGAAAATATTTGCACTTTATTAGTTGATCATCTGCTAAAAATTAGAAACTCTGCTCGGCGATGACATTGAAATCTTCTAAAAATACGAAATTATTTAGTTTTGACCAATTAAATCGTTTTAACGTTACACGAACCGAGCTTTAATTAGATCAGTTTGAAGGGTACACCATTTTAATGATGACTCTTTCAGTACAAGAACTGAGATTGAAAAGAAATCAATTCAAGACTAAGCAACGAGTCAAATTATGAACAAGGAGAGAAGGAGAACAAACAAAAGAGAATACAAAAAAGACTGGATAGTTTTAAAAATAACTGAAAAAGCGATATGCTTAAATTTGTATATATTTATTAAATTCTATATCTAATTGATCCGTTATCAAATTTAATTACGCTTTTAAACGACGGCGACGTATTTACTTTCATGTACAGGGTGTTAGTGAACTTGAATAAAATAATTAGTGTACCGTTTTGCTGCTTTCCTCGTCTAAATAAATTACGAACGACCGGTCGCTTAATTTATACACAGACTTTTAAGAAAGTATTTTTATTCAGACAGCAATTACATAAACAAAACAACAGTAAAAATATCAAAATTAATAACAAAGTTACGAAATAAATATAAAAATATAACGACTCTATCTTATAAACAACTTAAACACTGCCTGAAAACAAAACAACGCAGAACACAATCTATAATTATCACATGTGGAGGTTTTTACCCTGAAGGAATGTTATCACTGGGCCTAAAATTGAAGTGGCCGAAAATCGTGAAGAGTTTAAGGGGGGGGGTAGAAAATCGGCACCGCACTTAGGTTTGCAAGTTTTTCCAAGCGTAAGTGCGTCACCGGCCTTATATTTTGCTTGTCATTCAAATATCGTTGAGTCTGTAACGGTCCTCCTGAACAGGAGGCTTGATTAAAAACATTAACTAAAAAAAGCACAACAAAATACGATAACTTAAACAACTTTAGCCTATCAGTATTATTATTCTAGATTTTTGAGGGAGATTTCTAGGGGCGGGATGCGCGTTTCGGCAGTGGGCGAAGAGACCACGCTCTGTTTCGAGTTTAGGGTGTCTAAGCGGGGTCTCACCTGCGTTCCCCCACGCCTCGCCCTGATGTTGAACGCTCCGTACACGATGGGGTTCATGCATGAGTTCGTGCACGCAAACAGGAACAATCCCTTCTGGATGCGGGGATCCAGCTTGGAAGCGGAATCCCGGTCGTACCAATACCTGAAGAAAGAAACCTCGATACATTTGCGCCTAATTCTTTGAGCCACCCTCGTATTTGGAAATCTATCGTATTAATTTTTATGAGCTCTTTTAAAAACTTGGTTTGTTTTTTTTAACAAAACATACTGACGTGCGGTACTTACAAAACTAACATGACATTATAAGGTGTCCAGCAAACGAAGAACACCAGCACTATTATGATAGTCATCTTCAACGTCCGTATCTTGGCCCTACCTAGAAATCCGAGGCTCGATCTCCGGATTCGGTCTGTAACAGAAAGCGTGCTGCTATTTCGAGCATTTCGAATAGAATCGTTCAGTTGCAAATAAATTTTAGGTCGAGCGAACGAAACCGTCGAAACTCGCGGAAGCCTCTTCCTGTTTGAAGCTCGAAAGTGCTGTTAATTTATCG
Source organism: Dorcus hopei (assembly GCA_033060865.1). Taxonomy (NCBI): domain Eukaryota; kingdom Metazoa; phylum Arthropoda; class Insecta; order Coleoptera; family Lucanidae; genus Dorcus; species Dorcus hopei. The sequence continues at coordinate 31,111,952 of CM065426.1, forward strand.
TCATCTATAAATTCACGGGGCAAAACGAAAGGGTGTTTTACATTTAGTTCACAACCTTAACAATTTTATCTTCATGTTGTACTACTGAGGACAAATTATTATTATGATTAATTTCACTGCTGAAAACAAGATAATCATCGGCACAGTAGTTAACGTGAACATTTTGAGATCTAACTCTGATATTAACTTCTCTTGCTTTCTGCATTTCGAATTGCGAAGTTCAACATGATCGGTGTTTAATTCTGTTCTTTTTTCCGCGTCATTAAAAAAAACATCAAAATCTGTCAATTGAAGGTGTAATTTTGATCTTTCTCTAAATCTATTCTGGGCGAGGGGAAAACGCAAAGGAAACAACACAAATAATTTCGTCGGATGATTATTTTCATTAAAATTCCCGTCTCGCGTAATTGCGACAGCACAGGGGAGGAATTCCTGCTTTCGGATACCTGCTTTCATAACCATTTTGTTTCTAAATGTAAAAGGCGTTCAGCAGTATAATGCCCTCGCTGGGGCAATACACAAAGAGCACGGAAGATTTTTTTTTTATTAATAAAATTACCTCCAGACGCCCTGGTTCTCCTGAAGATCTCGAGCAAAATGGCGCCATACGAGTAGATGATTATTATGAGAGGAAATGTGTACATCATCATCATCCCGAAAGCGGAGTATATCACCTGGTGCTTGTGCGAGGGCAGGGTGTTGTACGTGATGCACTGCTCATACCAAGTGACGTTGGGATGTCTGTCAACTTGGAACACGACAGTCTGCAACCGCGGATTTCAAAGAAATTATACATGATACAGTTGCGATTCGAATTTATCTCATTTCTAATAAACTATAAATAAAAAGACAGTACGTTTATACAAGGCGTTACCAAACTTCAGTTATTTCTTAATACCGCAGATTCTTATCTCTAAGAAAATTAAATTCCCAAACTTATTTGCTTCGTTTGCTTTTTATCATTTGACTATAATAGACAGTATTAAAAAGGCGTGTGAGTTGTTAACGTACAAACCCGAACTCAAACATTTTTTTAAACATTTGCTCTTTATTATTTGGTCATCTGCTGAAAAGTAGAATCTCTGTTCGGCGCTGGCACTGAAACCGTCAAAAAACCGAAATTATTTAATTTTGACCAATGAAATCGTTTTAATACGACACGAACTGAGGTTTAAATACATCAGTTTGAAGATTCATTGTTTTAAGAGCCAATGAATGAGTTTCTCAATAGTCAATACACTGACCGAGGTCGAAAAATAATCAATCCATAATTAAGTCAATGAGTGTCTAGCTTTGTAACAGTCGGATCGTAGTCAAAACTTTAAAGTGAAGCTAAAGGTTACAGAAGTAAAACATACAAATAAAATAGATGATTTCAAATTCTACTATTTATTATTATTTTATTATTATTTAAAGTTTCAATAAATAACTTAAGTTCGGTAACACACTGTATTGTAACGAGCGTCTAAATAAAAACCTGGTCAAGTGGGTTGTGATCGAGAATTTATCCATCGCATTTACATAGCAGAATTACTAAACGTAGCCTACTTGACCAGGTTTTTATTTAGACACGAGTTATTTATTCTTTAAAACAACATGTTTTTGAATTCTGATTCGTTCGACGTTTATGCTGAAGTCTAATGGGGCGGAATAATTATTTACTTATGGAATTTACCTGGGGCATGCTGCAGATGGCAGCTCCAATCCAGGCGGCGCTTAACATAAATTTCCCCCTCCGGTCTACTCCGGTCAGGTGAAGAGGTTTCAATACGGCATAATATCTAAGGAAAAACAAAATTCAAAGAAATGAACATGAACGTCTACATATACATATAAAATTAAATAAAGTAAATGTTAAAGTATCGATTGATGGTGGTGCTTTGTCCTCGATTCTCGCCCGGAGGATGTCGGAGGCATGAAAACCCGCTTTTTAGCCGCAGGCCTGCGGTGACGTTATTAAACTTTCGCCGAAGAATTTGCACATGGCAAGTTCGGGGAAACACTGCCGTTTCGATTAAAAGCATTCGGCGTTTGAAGAAAAAAAGTATAATCCACCCAGTGTTGCTAACTGGTGGAAAATTTCGCGTTTAGCGGGAATTTTCAGGACGAAGGAGAAAGGGAAATTTTTACTGACACTGTTTTAAATTATTATAGTCATAATTCTCAGCTAAACTAAGAATTAATAAAAACATACCTGTTTCCTACTTAATTTAGGAAAGCTGTCTGCCTTAGTACCTACATACTATGCGAAAGCGGAACGAATATTTTCAATGGTGACGGTTATAAAAACGAAACAGGATAGGAAATGGCATACATATTGTGAGAAGCAGTTTAAAAAACAAGGAGACCAGATTTTGAAATAAATAAAGAACACTTAAATCATCATAAAAACACATGTTGTAGCAAAGTTGATAATAAAAGCTGATTTTATGTTGGGGAGGACGGAATTGTTAATTTTAGTAACTTTTGGTTACTAATATAAAAATGGAGCAACTCATCGAGATTAAAAAGGGATGTTTTTCAATTCATACCGAGAAAAATCATTGTAGGAGGTTGGCAACACTGAACCCACCTGTCCAAGCTGATGCAAACAAGTATGAAACTGGATAAGCAAAGCCCGAACATCCTGAAAAACGCCATTATCCTGCACATGGCGTCGCCGGCCTTCCACGAAACAGTGTAAGCCCATCCTATCTCCAGCGGCATCATGAGGAAGGTCACCTGAAAGCAAATTCTAAGTTCAAGCCGAAAATTAAATTACACGCTGCTAAAAACTGTCTTCTTAATTAAACTCTCGGCGTGCTGAATTAATCAGAAAAAAGACTTTTCGATCGCGAATAACTTTCTTATTAATCTTTGAAAATGTAATAAAGCGCACGGTGCACAAAAGAAACTTCGCCGGCTCCGCCAAATCAAGAAAGAACAAATCATAATTAGGCCCTAAACTTGTCGAGTACGACATAGAAATTTAATTAATCAAAAACAAATTGTGCCGACGTTTAAATTCGCAATTATGGCCGATTAAATTCGTGCATGCAGGGCCGCATTTATCAGATATTATTTATAAAGGCGACGGGCCACTGCGCGCGAAACTAAGCTAAGCGAAACTAAGTTTTTTGAAAATTAGATCCAACGTAATCTTACGCGGACGAGGCAACCGAGCGAAGATAAACATTGTTTTATATCTTTGCTATCCTAACTTCGCTTCCCTTAGCTTTAGTTGCCACGTTCGCGTAAGATTACGTTGGATCTAATTTTCAAAAAACTCAGTTTCTCTTAGCTTAGCTTAGTTTCGCGTTCAGTGGCCGCCTGCCTTAAAGAATAAAATGAAATATGTTTATGCAGATGTTATCGAACTTAGATTATTTATTGGAACTTCGAAAATAATAATAAATAGTGAAATTTGAAATAGTATATTTTAATGGTTCGTTTTTCTTCTGTAACATTTAGTTTTACTTCAAAGTTTTGGGTATTGTCCGATTATTAAAGAACTGGATTGCCTTGGTTATCGATTATTTCTTTTCAGCCGCGTTCTATGCTGAGAGAAATGGAATTTTGCGATTTTGATAAAACATCATTCCTATCGATAAAATAAAAGTATAATGTTGTCATGTTATAAGATCCAACTTACTCTAAATTAATCATGATTCTTAGCACAATGAAACTGTTTAAGTTTAAGAATGTAAAATTATCATTCTACATAATACGTATTGTTAAAATAACAAAAACCATAATGAAATATTATGTTGAATAAATTAGTAATAAAATGTTACGTCTGACTTTTTGTTAATTACTTCGGTAATTTTATCATGACAGGAAATTATAGTCTAAACAACAAACCACATAGTGTTAATTTTGCAGTAGTACCCTGAGTCGGTTTTTAACACGAATCCGAATAAAATGTTCGGAATTCTTGTTAATATAAACGTACTCTTTGGTACTATTTTTCTCAGTGCATTAACATTAAGAAAAACTCGTTCATTGGCTCTTAAAATATGTACTTATTTTCAAACTGGTCTATTTAGACCTCGGTTCGTGCACTGTCAGAACGGTTCAATGGTTGCATAATCTCATCATTGGTCGAAAGTAAATAATTTCGTATTCCCACGCGGTTTCAATGTCACACGGAGAGAATTACGTTGTAAAAGTAAATATAAATATAGTAATTTTTACAAAAATTTACATTACTATATGTGACAGCAAAATCATTTTACTAATTTAAAAACATATTTATATTAACTGTTATATATTTAAATTTATAAAAAGATATTCTAAAATGGCTAAAATATAAAATATAATATCGTTTAATATATTTATATTTTAACATTTATATTTACGCACCGATAAGAAGCTACGAGATTCACACGATCACCAACCTTTGCAGCTGCACCAAAAAAAATAAGTACTCGATTTAAGAAAAAACGTATATTAAATTACAAATTTTATTTAAAAAAAAATTGTGCAAATCGGTTTTGATTACAGCGGATTCCTCGAGCAAGCTCTGTACAGCTGTTTAAGGCCTCATTGGGCCTTCATCAACAGAACCGTAGCTCCAGAACTCCACCATAGAAAACATAAATATATTATGTTATGTTGTGTTGTCTATGAACTCCACTGCAAACCAAACCGATTTCTCCTAGTTTATATGCCATTGCGATGTGAAAGTAATGAACAATTTAAGTGGTGACATCTTTCGATCGCTTTTTGACCTACAAATTTTATGTTGTAAACATCATATCTGCAGGCCGAATTCATAAATGTTACAAAATCATATGCTTAATGTAATATAATCGCATTGTCATTTCTTTTAAGAGAAAAATTTACTTGCTTTACTTAAACAATTTTGCTACTTTTAAAACAATTTATTTTATTATTAATGATACTTTTTTTACAACACGGTTTTTAATATACATTTTTCTCAGTGCACCGCTGAACAGACTATCTACTTTTTTTTTATAAGACGAGCAACTAATATTGCATTTCGTTTTCAAATTTATTTGGAAATGGTATAAATTAAAAGTTAGGTAACTTTGAAATGTTATTATTATTATTATTATTAAAAAACTGTTCCGTTTCCATACATAAAAAAATCGGTATTTGAGTTTATGGCAAGAAATTGGCTTAATAAAGCCTTCAAAAGTGTAAATTCGGTCCTGTCTGAATGTTTTTGTTGTGAACTTGGTAAGAAAATTGTAAAATATTGAGCGTGTCTCAAGATACGACTGTAACAGACTTGTTAATGTCAAACAAAAAATCAGCGAGCTTTTGCGAAACGTCGGCGCGCCATTTTATTCAAGCGAATAATACGCAGAAACCGGATTAGTCTATCGCGATGGTTGAGAAACGAATGTACTTAAACTTTAAACAATCTGATTTCATGTGTTCATTAAAATTTTGAATCTTTTGGGACAACAGAATGCGTTAGGTATAATCAGATCCTACCACTAAAAAAAGCATATCAATATTTTTTTTATAATTGGTTTGGGAAACTTTTGATGCAATCTGGAGCAGGAAAAGTCTAAATTAACGCTCTGATTTATGCACCCTCCGATGTCTCATTTTTCAAGCTTCGTTTCTTCTGAAAAAAGTTCGGGGCTTTATATCTTCTTATCGTGTAATTTAACAAGTCAGGTGAAGTTCTATGCAAATTGCCCCGGCGCGAATTATTAAAATCTGAGCTCGTGCTCGCCCTTAATGGAAATTTCATATCGGCCCGATGTTTCATCTTGCATTCCCCAAAACGGGGGTTACATAATTAAATAACAATAACAGTTATATAAAATTGAGCAAAGTAAAACATCGGGGCGTCTCTTTTTAAATTAATCTGAACGATGCGGCATTCCCTAAATCAAGCAATTTGCAATTTGTCAGGCTCGTGTGCGCTGCCTTCGATAATTTCGTGGACACGGTGTAAAGTTCACGCATGAGACTCGCACATGCCTCGACGTTCCTGTTTTTATTTACCACCGCGAATTATCTCTCAGAAAACACCAGCTCCGCAATAAAATCCTTATCCGGCGATTAACTTTTTCGTTTCTCGTTGCGAAACTTGCTCTTTTTCTTTCGTTGTTCTAAACGCAAGACTTTTTGAGACCCTCGGAATTTTAATGCGGCGATAATTCATCACTTACATTCAACGAAGCCAGACCCATTTTATAACCATTGCACGCGGGGGCGTCGTCGCTCTTTGAAATTATTATCACCTGTGAGACACACCGCAGACACGTTGTATAACGGCGGTGAAACTTGGAGGAGGCCTACCGGGAACTTTGCCTAATTAATTGGAGTTTCCGAAGGTGAGGAAGAATTTTCGACATCCTCTTATGAGTTCGCCACCACGGAGAAATTTAGGATTCGGATTGCGAGCGGATGAAAAGACAGGGCGTACAAGATCCAGTTTGTTTTGGAACTTGCTGCGAAATTAATCCCTAAAATTAATTATTTACTATTCGTTAGTAATGATAAGCACGTCAGTTTTATAAACAGTTAAAAAATTAATTATTCATCAGTAATCATTCTTAGCCTGCATGGTTTTGTCATGCTAGGGTTGTGCTCTTTCATACGTGGGGCTCTGATTCGGTGCTTCTCTTAAAAACCTGATTGAATCGGGAACCAACGGCATCGCTTTTAAGAGCCAATGAACGGATATTTCTCGATACACGAACCGAGATCGAAAAGAAATCAATCCGTAACTGGACCAATTGAGAATTCAATTTTGTAACTAGTCGGACCGTAGTCAAAACTTTAAAGTAAAATTACAAATTGCGGAAGGAAAACTTACACAATTTTGATACGATGGGATATTCTGCAATTCGATGGCGTTAAAAATCTCAGTTCTGTGGTAATTACCTTAGGACGGTTGAAATTGATTTTCGAAATTTTATTGCTGAAATTTCTTCTCACTGGTATTTGCATATTTGATAGTTCTCCGGGAATTTATTTTCTCAAATCTGATGCACATCGAACTGATTATGCATTCCTAAATTGATTCCGAAAATGCGCTAACTAATTTGCTTATGGAAATCAAACGGCGTAATATTAATTTTCGCGGCGCTAGTATTCGCTCGTTAGCGTTCGGTTTACATTGGAACCCGATTACGATAAACACTCTGGACCAAATTACCACTCAGCATTTACATTTAATTAGTTGGTTTTTAGCTCTTCCGCTTCCTGTACCGATTAATGTTAGTTTTGCATGATTATTCGGGTCTTCCCAAGCGAATCGATCATCAACTGCGTTCTACATACGGTTAATTACTTTTCATTTGTTTCCAAGGCAAAAATCTAAAGAGAAAGAACATCTGGTACGTCGATCGCAGCTACTTTCAAAGGGAACTTTGTGCACGTAAATGCTCACCAATAAATCGGCTATGGCGAGGTGCATTAGAGTCGTGGTGATCCTGGAGGACGTTTTCTTCCGTCGGCGTATGATCAATACGAGAACCGTGGCGTTTCCGATTGCTGAAAACACCATCAAGATGCTGTAGACGATTATGGAGACGACGTGACCATCATTGAAACGCATGTCAAGGGGGAGGTGATGGGTGGCGTTGGTGTCGTTCGAAGTCACCGACCAGTCGACCAAATCGCGATGGTCGGGGATTTTCTCGTTTTGTTCCATCGTCATTTCGGCTAAAACGTCACTTGTGCGTTCACGAAGATGCTAATGAGTTCATTGTCTCCGGCAATTCTGAAAAAACGGAGAAGATCAAATTTAAGTGTGATGATGATTTTTTTTCTCCTTTCTCAATTGGCGTAAATATTTAACCTTCGAATTCGAGAAAGCTATTTCGAAAGAGCCGGGTTTACGGTCAACGCCGGAAGGTTAACGACGCGCGATAATTTAGAGCGTTTGTTTACTTAATAAGTTGGGGATTAGTATCTAGTTTTTCGTTAATTTTGCAGTTAAAAACGCTCCTTCCGAGCACCGAAAGATTAAATTAATGCGCTCAAGTAATGCCTATTTGGGGTGCGTGAAATGGGAGGCCGTTAAATTCATTGCACATCACGGTAGAAGACACGGCAGGTATTCCCACAAACCCGGGCCCTGCGCTCAAATCGCTATTTCTGGTGCATTCGACATAACGCTCCGAGCACTCGGTGTAGTCCTTTTTCTCACTCTTACATGCACTGAAACGCATTCGTTCTCTCACACTTCTGCTCAGAGCATGCTCCGAGCGTTATGCCGAACCCAGCCTTCGGGTGTCAGTCGGTGCGACAAAGACATATCGGGCCTCTCCTATTGGTATTTCACTCGCGCACTGACTACTGATGTTCGTATGCTGTACCGAAAGCGACGCCAGAACACCTCTAAATCTATCACCGTGTTGCACAGTGACTCCACATGTAAAAAAATTCAATTTAAATTTAAACTTTTTTGAAGCCTTGGATATAATTCAGACATTTCATTTTATTCACATTCTTAATAACCACTAATAACTCGGAATTATTAATTATTCTAAAGCTCTTTATACTTTTGCCTAGAATATGTCACTTTAAAAATAAAGTTATAAACAAATCTCGCATAGATTTGAGAATTGTAATTGTATTGCATGCAGATGGCGTGTCGCTGGACCAAATAAATTTTACACGTCTGTTTAAAAAATATAAAACTAATAAATCAGAAAATTAATTTTCATTAGACAGCACGACTATATCAATTCTAATTTTAAGCCCCGAATTTAAAACGCTCCGCTCACAGCGACCCATTTAGAAGTCACCAAAAACCATGCATTTAAAACGATTGACGGTTAAAGTGAATATTTGAAAATCGATTTTAGGACTTATTATTATATAGGTTGTATCTAAAATACGTGGACATGACTTAAACACAGATTCCTGAGCTCGAATTATTTTAAGTCATGTCTACGCATTCTAGGGACACATCCTGTTGTTGCTAAATGCGTATTTACCGATCAACTTTTGTGCATCATCCACCTTGTTTCGCGTTAATATAAAAGACTTCTGTGTATCGCAGTAACTTAAAAAAAACTAACGACGGCATCGAATGTCATAAACTTTTGCAATTGCTCTAACAGTACTAACTCGATTAAAGACGCTAATGATGACTTTGTCAACTTGAGGGCCGACGAACGCTCTAATTAGAAGAGGTCGGACGTTCTTTATGTTACTCCCGTAATCACTCGGGCTTCAAAATGTGCTTTTTGCTTCAAAAACACAGTTGATAAAGACGGCTTTATACAACAATAATTTAGAATTACAACGTGTCTCTCGCTTTAGTATATCAACCAGTAGGTATGGTTGTCTACCTAACAAGTTGTTTTCAGTTTAACAGAATCTGTCTATCCGTTAAAAAAAAAACTGTCATTTATTTAATACAATTTAATAGAAACTAGAAATTTCTATTAAACGGCTTACAGATAATATGAATCTGAAAAAATGTTCTGGATACCACTCCCTTCTCTCCTCCATGCCTCATTCTGCTAGTTAGACAACCGTTGCTACACATTAGAATGTAGATCTCTACATTAAGTTAAATAGAAAATTAAGCTCAAACGTCCATAAGTATTCTACTACACGGACCGAGGTCAAAAAGAAATCAATCCATAACTAGACCAATGAGACCAGTTTTGCAACTACTCGTATCGTAGTCAAAACTTTAAAGTAAAAGTAATGGTTACGTAAGTAGTAATGATGTTAAATGTTCTTCATTTGTTACTACATCAAGAAGATGCCTCATGGTTGACATGAGTGACTGATGTGATGACTCATCACTCATCAAACGATGCGGTTTTCATTTTTTTATCACCTGCCAAGTTTTTCCGAATTTTCTACTTGACATCTGCGGTGGTTCTTGTTGTCCAGATCCGCCTGCAAAAATCGAAGTTCCTTGCATGAATCATTAGCATTCGTATCAACCGCGATAAGAAGGCGAGCGAGTTCTGATTAATATACCAGACTGCTGGTAAACACAGCAATAAATAAGGTCACCTGATCGCGGAACTTGTTTACTTCGCAGGAAAATTCACATCTTGGATCATTTCGTTGCATTCGGTCTTTGGAAGTTAACACGCGAACGAGGCACGGTTTGCGTTCGTATTCGAAATGGAAACATCACCACTTTCCGCGCTCTGAACATCTTGTCAACGGAGTAATGCGTTTCTGTTTCCGCTGTAATTTATGATGGCAGCACTGGAGAATGCATGAGATAATGATGTCAGTCTCGGTTTCGGGGAAAAACCGCCTTCACCATGACGGTTATATTTTTATTAGGAGTTGCCCACTAAAGTAAGTGTCTTTTGCACGCGAAATGTTGAGGAAGACATTGTAACAGTAATTAGCAAAGAAGAATGAATAAGTTGGAGCGGTTTACAGACATTACGGGAAGACGAACACCTGACGTCTGGCAATAAATTCGGGCAATGTGCGCGCTTTACACGTAAATTTTACGCGAACGCCGCCATCGTAACGGGACCCGACAAGGGAATTATTATTATGAAGGCGCTGCGAACAATGCAGACATTGCAGAAGATCGCCCGCATCTCGAAACAAACAAATCCGTTTCGACGGTAACTCGTGAAGGTCTATCGGATTAAGAGAACGCCGGTCGGAAAGTTTGAAAGCGCTCGTCGGAATCTCGAATTCTTTTACGAGATAAAGAAGAAAGCGACACAATACCGTCTAGAGTTTCTGTGTTATCTCATGCAAAGTTGATTGATTATGCGACAGAAATTCGAATGTGCTTTACTGAACTTGAGTCGTTCATTATTAATACCGGACAAAAAGAATTCGCGCCAATTCAAATAGCAATAGTTGAACCGAAAAATGAAAAACTAATCTATCGTAATACTAATAATAATAGCGGATGTTCGACTTAAGGAGTTCCTGTCCTAATATCTCTCTCATATTATAAATGTATTTAAAAGAAATGATCGAAACGCAAAGTAAGTTAAAAATCATGTAAGATAAAGATGCGAATACATATCGGAGATGCATTAAAGATACAGTTTCTGAATGTAATTCAAAATCACTTATGTTTGATAATACCCTGTACAGATGAACTTCATTATACAAGGTACCCTAGTATCATGTGTTTTGCAGCATTTACTTTTTATCCTTGGTCTAATGACAATTAATTTTAATTTTCTTGGGTTTTGTTAATGACTCAAGTTCGGTAACACCATGTTTATTCGATCGCAGCAATATTTTTTCTTTCGAGACATGTTCCCGGCGTTTGTTTTAATTTTCTCTTATCAATCTAATTCGCTGCCTTGCACTTTGAATTCACCGTTTAAATCGCTCAGATACGCCTCGTAATCCCGACGATTCCAGTCACGATCCAGGATTCCCCACGTAATAGAATATTTAAACGAGTTAGTCGATGGGAACGTTTGATTTATGTCTCGGAACTTTGCCCGGAACTTTTGCGGTGTGATGGCGGCCGTATATTATGTTAGACGTTGTGATACTAAAAGGGGGAAAATCTGATACGTCATTGTTCGTTAGGTCATAAAGAAGCAAATCAAACGCATTTATGTTACGACCCGTCAGACCTTGCACTTTATTCTTTTCCTACACACGCGGTGCCACACTCATAATAAAAAACGTGTGCCGCTGTGCAGCATGCACACTGTGCCATTCAAAATTCGTCAAAAGTCATTGGGATTGACGTCATATATTCATCACGCTCGCTCGATCGTGGACCACTCGATTTTTTTTATCGGAATCCAGTAGCACTCTGCTTATTCATATATTGTAAATTAATCGTGTTTGCCGTGTGTCTGATACCCTAGATTACGCCCTGTATATCAATTTTAGGTATAAAATCCAAACGCCGCTGCTAATTTAGCATTAATCAAGATAAAATCATCAGGTGTCGTGCGATGATGAAACTAAACGCGACGAGCGATTTCGAATTTATTTCTTGAAGAAAATATCAAATTTTCTGTATTAACGCTATAGACTGAAAATGAAACTCGGAATGAAGTGTAAAGTTTCTAGTTTTGTAATTTTGTCAACCGCGGCGGTTCTCTTAAAAACCCGATTACAAAATCGTGTTCCAATAAAATCGTTTTAGCACTTCTCGAACCGAGGTCTAAATAGCCACACGGTATTAAAAGCCACTGAATTTTTTTTTTCAGCACAGGGACTGAAGTCGAAAAGAACTCAGTCCATAACCAGAGCAACGAGAGTCCAGTTTTGTAAGTAGTCGGACCGTAGTCAAACTTTAAAGCAAAATTAACGGTAACAGAGAGCTTTTGAATTTTTTCGTTAGGGCTTGCAGAAAATTTCGACGATCGTTTGTGTATATTTTTCATTGCAGGGCGGTCATGAACAAGCAAAAAGTGGCCAAAGGTAATCCGCTTAGAGCAGAAAAAACTCCGCTTCTATTTTTACAGGCGAATCGTGCTTACATTTAAAAATTCGATTTTGTAAAACGCGATGAGAGAATTTGTTATTTGTAAGTTTTTATGTGCGGCTAACTAGGAGCTTGCCGAATATATGTATTTATCGATTTTAGCTGGCCAGATCTGAAAAAGAAATTTAGCGCGATTGCAGCCGGACCTGGGGTAGTCGCTGATGTCGGTGATTTAATAAATGAGCGATTTTTATTTCCTTTGTCTCGGATGTTATTTATTATTCTTTATTATTGCGCTTTCCTTTTCGCAGCGAAATTTTTTGTAATATGAAAATAAAATTCCTTATTGTTGTCACTGGATACTTACAATTTAATTCCCATAAGAGCATGTTGGGGTGCCAGTTTAGTATACATATTAAAGTAATAATTCGTATAAGTTACTCATTTTAACAAGAATTATATATCTTACTCTTGTTCGTTCATTTGTTTATTGTTGTTATCTGCTGCGTATTGACCATGAAAATGTCTAAATTAACAGCTTGACCATTAGTTATTAATTACACAGGTCGACAAAAAAAATATTTTTTTTGTGCCTGGGTTTGGTTCATCATTTTTTTAATTATCACGCATAAAAATAATAAAAAAACGTATTCATTCCCTTCAAACTTTGCTTTTGTAGTCTTGAGAAAGATATTATCGATTCCATAGTTTTGCCTTTAAACTACACCTTTTCCAATTGCAATTCAGAAAAGATCAAATTTACTTCAGAAATTTTCAAATGTACTTATTCAGAATTATCAATTTAATTTCAGAATGTGTCATTTGAAATTTAATTTAATTTCAGAATCCGTTATTGGTAATTCAAATTAGTCATTTTTCAGAAAACATCAATTGTAAATTCAGAAAGCATTGTCTCTGTTAAAAGTGACGATTTCAGAATTACAATTGGTATAATCTGAAGTTCATTTAATGCTTCTGAAATTAAATTGATTAATTAATAGTAATTAATTAACTACATTTGACGAATTCTGAAATTAAATTGATAAATCTGAAATCCAATTGATGCAATCTGAAATTGAATTGACAAATTTGAATTACAAATAGATTTAAAAACATCATGGGAGTATATTCAGAGGAACAAGGAGAACGTTTCCATCAAGATATTCTAAACTTTGAACGCCGTTTCAAGGCCAATATAACGAAAATATGATGGGCGACTATACATATTTGGGGTTTAATTAGAGAAAGTTTCCATGAACATAATAAGAAAAGTAAAAGTATTCATTTTTAACTTATTTTTTGTTTTGTTAATTAATTTTTAATGATTAAAATTGCTTAAAATGTTATTCAGTAACATTTGTTTTACTTTTTTTATTATCTAAGCAACTGAAGTCATAGATTTTTAAAAATTTGTAATGTGATACTCCTAGCTCCAAAAGCAAACTTTTTTGAAAAAATATATTTTTTCTTATTTTAGTATCATTGAAGCTGTAATAATCACATACTCAAATCCCAGGCACAAAATTCCTGTAGACCTGTGTTAGTGGTAACGAGCGTCTAAATAAAAACCTGGTCAAGTGGGTTGTGATCGAGAATTTATCCATTGCATTTACATAGCAGAATTACTAAAGGTAGCCTATTTGACCAGGTTTTTATTTAGACACGAGTTACAATCAGGGATGTGAAACGTAATGTAAATTTGGTTCCTTGGACTGGCTCTTTTGCGCTTTGAGTGCAGCTGAAACTGCGGAACGGTTACGGTTCCGTTTTGCATTCCTGGCTACAATAGTAAAGATCCTCATGTCGAATGTTACTTTTATGGGGGACATGTAATCTGAAATCAATCAAATTTTCCTGTTGCGCCTCTGATTTTATTTCATCTTAAAAATTTAATTGTCTAATCTTTTCTCTTAAAAAGCTAAGTATCGCAGTCCTAAACAATGAAATTGTTTTAGCACTTCGCGAACCGAGGTCTAAACAGTTTAGTTTGAAGCTACAATTTTAAGAGCTAACGAACGAGTTTTTTTCAATACACGGACCGAATTAGAAAAGAAATCATTTCGTAAGTAGACCAATGAGATCAGTTTTTAACTAGTCGGACCGTAGTCAAAACGAACCAGTTTAATTACCGCCCATCCCTGTTTATAAGTGGCGCGGTGGATGTTGTATGTGTTTGCGGGAAAATCACACGGTCGACAATTTGCAAATTCGCCGACATTTGCATAAGCGGTGCAGGGCTACACATAATGCAGACACCGTCCTATCTGGCACGTAAATTATCCCGAATTCCATCCGGGAATATTTTACATTAAACGAATTAATGGACTGCTAATAACGAGATATCGCCGAGGTCGGCTGATCTACCTTTAAGGGAAGGCGTTTGTCATCATCACGACGAAGATGAACAACTGGACATCAATATTCGGCGGTGATTGATTTTACGACAATTGAAAGTTCGAAAAACTTTAGGCCGCTTCACTGTGTGACAATGTAATTAATTCCCATAAGTCTAAGGCTGAATTTATACACAGACTGATACTGTTGCTGGCAATTTATAAATCTAGCCCTGTTCTTCAGGTTCCCTTCTGCATTTAATGTGAAATGGACGTGCGCCTTTTCTCACCGGCTTTTCCGAGTAAATAAATCCACCGCTGTAAATAATTCATTTTCGGAAATCGAATTAAAATCCATGCACTTAAAACGTTCTAAACGAAGCGGACGAAATTTAATCTCGGCCTGCTAAATGGTCGGTGAGTACGCGCCCCGTCGATTAAGTATTCATCAAAGCAGGCGTCTTCTTTCGATTTTCCAGCAAATTTCACGTTTCTAAATTTCTTAACCCTCTAAGCTCGAGTCGCACCGAACTGAAACAATAAGAACCTTAGTACATCTTTGTTTTATAACTTTTAGTACACCTTTGCAATTTTTCCATCGATCACGTTTCCGTTGTGCTTTGATCTTTTTTCATCTGCAGCAGCATCGCAAAATTTTGCAACGTAAGAAAGTATAACATACAGATAAAGGTATATAAAAAAACTTCTTTAAATAAAAGCGCTTTGTTTAATCCTTCGAAAAACGAGATGAAATTGCACTTTTATTCTCCGCGAAAACCAGAACGAATCGTTTGTATCTCGTTACTTCCTCGAAATGCGAAATTAATGGCGTCGCGAAATTTCCGAGCGAATAAGCGGCAGAAGCGTTCTTAATTAACGCAAAAGTTTTTCCGAGTTCCACTCGATAGGGCGCCTTTATGCGTCTTCATTGTATACACAAGAAAAACTCGAATAAATTCTCATATTGCAAACCCTTCTATATTAAAACTAAACGCAAAGGACTAACGGTGCGAATTTGGCCAATAATTTTAGAGTTATAGAGTAACAACGTTTAATTACGTATTTTTTTCAATAAAAGGACCGAAGTCGAAAGGAGATCAACAAGAGTTCAGTTTTGTAACTAGTCGGACCGTAGTCAAAACAAACCAGTTTAAAGTAAAACTCAAGAAAAAATCATGCACGAATTTCCATTTTTTATATACATTGGATATATCAGGTGTTTTAGACCACCCCTTTTAGGAAATAATACGTCTTAAATTTCGAGTCGATTTTAATTTATTATTTCTGGCGCGCTTATTAATCATCAAAGAACCAAGCAGAGCGGCAAATTTATTACGTCGCCGTTGCTATAACGCAGCGAAATATGGCAAGGACTTGATAAAACTTACGAGCGTTTAGTCCTTAAACAGCCTTTAAGTTTAGATTTATGCCGCGCGACGGTGCGGGGACTATACAAATTATCTCATGTTGTCGCATCCACCTTTTGTTCCTTTTTTTCGCACGATTTGTGATCGACGTGGGCTGCAATCAGTCAAATTTATTACTTTTTTTTTACTTTATTTCGGACGTTGTTTCATTCGTAAACAGACGAATATGATTTGTAGACGATGGTGAAAAGGGATCTCAAAGGGGTGGGGGGGGGAGGGGAGTTGTAATTAATCGTGGCAGAAAAGGTTGGTGCAATTTAAAAAAATTACGCTGTGACTAAAACAGGGGTGTGTGGGAGCTCTACAGAAGCTCGCAGAAGATTCGCTTAAGTATGGAATTGAGGGTTGGTAATTAGTAATTTGAAAGATATTATCCCCTTCGGCACTAATTACATAGATTAGTTGTGAAATAGCGCCCACGAAGTCGATAAGCTCATCGATGTTCTCATCAAGGGATTTATCCATAAGTGTTCCACTTAAGACGCTTTCTTTCAATTTATATGTATAATATTTAAATGTGCCTACACAGGGGTTACTAAGTCTGAATCTTTTTTAATGCTGTAGGGTTCCTAGCATGAATAAATTCAATCGCAGTACTCTGGCACAGTGACGTATTAAAAAAATTATTCACAACAAAATTAAGGCACCGCTGAACTCGGCCAATACTGTTCTGGCTTTGTGTTATTGGATCAAATCGTTGCAAGAGCTTTTGCAATATCAAAACCGCAGGAAAAAAAAACGTCTTCTGGGGTAGTATTCAATGCGATTTCTGCAAATAATTAAAAGCGTGTCACTTCAAAGCGAAACTAACATATTAGAGCGTGCTTCGTGTATGCACATATAAAAGACACAATTTTCTTTTTAGAACTGGAATTATTAGGGCGGATCGTATTTCAAAGTAAGTATGTAATACGCGTTCGCTTCTGTGAGGAAGGTTCACGAAATATCTTGGGTTAGATTCAACTGCAAGTTGATTAACATCTTGGATGATAAATTAAATGATTGGACAAAACTCGGGACGATTAATTTTGTCACTACTCAAACCGAGGTCCAAATACTCAGTTTTAAGCCATCAGTTTTAAGAGGAAATGAACTGTTTCTTTCTCGATACACGAACTGACGTCGAAAAGAAATCAATCCATAAATAGACCAATAAGAGTCGAGTTTTGTAACTAATCGGACCAAAGTCAAAACGAATTACTTTAGAGTAAAAGTTACGGAAGAAAAACGTGTACAAATGAAATAGGCAATTTCAAGTTTTCACATTTATTCAAGTAATTAAACAAGAATCTATATTCTCACAGGAATGCCGAAACCCATCTACATTTTTTAGTTTCATTTGACCTTAAAAATTAAATAATTTATATAAATTGGAGATTGGCGTGATCATTTTACCTTGTTTGTACCCTTTCATGCGAGGGGTTCAGATGCGGTGGACCTGCGTATTTTAAAGTATATAATAGGCATTTTACTTCTGTGAAGGAGGTTCACGAAATTTCTTGCGTTAGATTCAGCTGCAGGTTGATTAATAGATTGGATGACAAGTTAAATACTTGCCCCACTTGGACAGAACTCGCGACAATTAGAATCAATCTCGTTTAATTTACGCCCCTCATTTGCGAGGAGGAGATTTGATTCTGACTCGACACCGCAACCGTGTTTTGTCCGGAACGTAAACAGAAGCGACAAACAATGGAAGACCCCCTCGTATTTGCTTGCTGAAACCTGCGGATCTAAAAACGACGACGACGACGACGATGGTGGCTGCGGCATCACGTGCATTAACAAACGAATTCGGCGTAAATCGCGTTATTCGCGCGACATTAGTTCGGCCCTGTCTTCCGATTTACTGCACGGTTTATCTAATTTTCGCGCGCCGGGAAAGCATCAGATCTACCGTATCTGTTTCTGTTTGCGTTTAGACGCCGCCTGTAACTCAATTTACCGCGTCACTGGGATCTCATTGTGCAGCAAAAACGTTTAAATTTGCTTCGCGCAGTGTCAGTGTGACCCAATGTTCCTTGTGAATTCCTGGGTGGCACGGAGTAAACATCACATCACCCTGTATTTGTTTGTAAATATGATACAGGGTTCTTCAAAATATAAAGTACCATTCAGAATTAACTTATTGTTAGTGCAAATCGATACTGCAGATTGGCCGTGCAAATGTTTGACAGATGTATTTTGATGAATCTATTCACAATCAAACTAGTGCAAAACGTCTGTTGATTGTGAATAGACACAAAATACATCTGTCAAACATTTGCACGACCAATCTCCAGTACCGATTTGCACTAATTCAATTCTGACCGAGCCTTTACATACTGCAGAGATCAAGTTTCATGTACGGGTTGTATTTTTCTATAGTATACTGAAACGTCCTGTATACATTCACTGCCCGGAGAACTGAAAAACTTTGCTAAACATTGAGATAGATTCTGTATCAGACGATGAATTATTTATTTTTTGTGTGCATTCAATAATACACAATGATTTACGGGATTAAGTCTTGTTGATAGCCGACGAGGAAATAAAATCAAAGCGACTGCAGTTTTTCGATTTATTTACGGTGTGCAGAATGACCCATCAATATTGACGCGAAACGACAAATCTCACTGACGCTCTTGAACGCCGAAGAGCAGGATGGCTTTACGTTTATCTCTCTCGGCTTCCTATTAATTAAACCTTCGCATTACTGGCGGCAGACATCACACGTAATTATTGAGAAAAAGTTGATGAGGACACGTCGACAATGATAAAATGTAGAGGTAAGAAAAAATTGAAGTTACCTTTATATCAATTAACATCAAACATCTAAAAAAAATTATACACTAAAATGGCTATTTTGTAACTGCCTGTGCGATTTTAAACTGACCGTAAAAACTAAAATGAATATCGAGAAGACAGTAAAAGATATAAATTTTCCATTTCTGTTTCCAAAAAGTCTTCAAGGAGGTTTACCAATGAATATTCGAAAGGATTCATCGTGAAATTCTTGATGAATCCATAGGTAAAATTACCTTTATTGATGAATGAATTTCTCTGCTAACTCTTCTGTCATTTAAGTGAACTTCTTCTTGAGTTGTAGTGGTTTATAGTAGTCGCAGTTTCTTTAACCTATGCTTATGGGCCTATTCAAACAATTCGGACTTGAATAAACAACAACTACCAGACGCCATTAGCCCTTGACGCTTCGACCACAGCATTAGCGCAAATTCATCTCGAACAATATGACAAAGAGCGTCAAAAATGTAGGTCAGTACGTAAAGAAGGCCTGAGGTGGTTTTACTTGATTATTTTGAAATTTCTGGGATTCTATAGTATATTGTAGACCGAGGCGGTAAAGTGCTTGTTTTCCAGGTCGAGAGAAGATATGGACAGGCGAGGCGGGAAGCCGAGCCTGGCCACACTTCTCGAGACCTCGAAAATTGCTTTACCGCCATGGTTTACATATTATTTTTTTTCCTACACAACATTATAATTAATTTTGTTAATATCACACAAACGTTCTTTTTCTCGAAGTAAAAATATTAAAATTGAGTTACTATTAAAATTATTATAGATGTTTTAAAACACAGTGTTACGTGTACTAGCATGGCCGAGTGGTCAAGCCGGTGGTTTAATAAACCAGTCTTTTCGGATGCATGGGTTCGAATCCCACCGCTGCCGAGTTTTTTTTTTTCTTGATAATTTTAATCCTTTTTAAAACCAAATACCAGTGGAATTAAATAAAAAAAACTTAGTTTGTTAATTTTTTGATGTCGATGAGAGCGCATTCCTGAAATTATTGTCGCGCCACCTAGTGGTAAAGCCTCGTAAATTATTTTCTCGGCTAGGCATTTATGTTCATTTTGCCGGGCTAGCCGTGGAAACGTTCGCTTTCTCCTCTCTGATGAGCCGGTAAAATTGAATTTTCTACTAGTGTAGGAAAAAAAATTAATTATTGATGACATCGAGTTTTTCAATTTTTCCAACAAAAGATGGAAACGTGTGCTTAACATCATTAGCTAGGGGTAACATTAATACGTTATAGCGTATTTTCTTCAATTTATTATTATTACACATGGCTTATTATACGATGTTATGACTTATACAGTCATTTGATGTTAATTCTAGTTCCTTCTTAGGAATTTTGAAATTTTGGAAGTGGATTCAGTAAGATGTGGTTAGATAATGCCAAGTTTTATTATTAATATTAACAATAACAATAATAAATACGTCATGTTTTATATTATGTTGCAAAACAATGATTTTCGATGGGACGCCCAGTTCATAAAACAGCAGCGAATCAGTTTCATCCGTCATGTTGTAATATTTTGTTTTGCATTGCGGCTTAGTTACGACCGTCGATAAATATATTTTACATAGATGTAAATCGAACGGACGCGTCCGTATAATTTAATTTGTAATTTAAACAAATGAATAAATTAGGTCGCCGTTTTCAATTTGGTTTTTTCAACTAAAATCTCTTTCGGCGAATTAAAAAACGTTGATCTTTAGCTTAGCTTGTTTAAAATTAAATAATTTTCACGACGCGTTGTGCTCTAGCAAAGGCAAACACCGTGACACTTGTATATTTTTTCGTTCTTTTTAAAATAGAATTTCCGTCTCTCGCGTTTTATGGGTCTTACACATTCGAAAGCATAAATCTCGATGGACATCCTTAAACCAGATCGAGCTTATAGATACTTTTCAGCACCGTAAAATCGCGGGGCACATCACCTCCAGTAAAATGTACGCGGTGCCCACGCAAAAAATTTCGAAAGCCACGAATGAAGAATATATACTGTGACTTATTGAACTTGAGACGTTTGTAACGTGCAATGCAGGCGGTTGATAAAACATTAGGGAGTTTTCGCAATTTACACGTTATGAATAACGTTTACGCTAAATGCTATAAAAATGGTAATGCGCTTGCTCACCTGTATGTGAGCATTAATAGTTTTGTAGCATTTAGCGTAAACGCTACCCATAATGTACAAATTGCGAAAACTCCCAATTAACTTTTTAACTTTGTAGGTTCTCGACGTCGTTGACGATAGAATATTCATTTGTTGAGTATAGGGGTCGTGCAAAAAAAAATTATTAGAGAAGTAATTTTCACAGTTACTAAGAGTATTGAAACACCCTGTATTGACAAAGACAATTTTTTTAATTTTTTTTGTAATTCTCAATAATTCTTGCGAATTACTCCCAGTAAATTTTCTATTGTAATTTGAACTGCTCTTTTCAAAATCTTGCATCCATCCTTCGTTATTAAATTGAAGAATTTAATTGTTTCTGCTTTTTTCTTTCGTCGTTAAGGAAATTATTCCCGTCGGACTTTTATTAAAATCGCACGCAATCGATGCCAACCCCGTTTGATGAATGAGTTCTCCTGGTATTTATGTGTTTTGATGGATCCGCGCGCGAGGAAAATTGCGATCTAATAAGCGGGTTCGATCGTGCGTCTCGTATGGAAGGCGCTTCTTCGCGTTCGCGAACGCCGACAAGAATCTATTATGTGTGTGACCCGGGTCGGCGGATCTGATAACACATTCATGCATCATCCTGTCATTTTTGTGGGGACATTTCGCTTTATAAACTGACACATATGCAAGCATGTGCGAATCTATTGTATGTCAAAACCTTTGTACTCCGTTGAAGAGTTTCTTCTCTACTCCATTTTTAACATAAGCAGAATCATCTTAAGATTTGAATTTTAAAATTTTATACCTAGGAACTTCTCTAATGATTACCGTTAATGAAAATGGCGCCTATACGCAGATATGGTGAGTGGCTTGGAACTCAAAATTATAGAAAAACTGGCAAGAAGACTTCAAAATTGATCAATCCTGAATTTATATACATATGTATAAAGATCTTAACTAGTCAAATTATTAGTGACATTTCAGAGTGTATAGTGATGATAACCACAGCTCTGGGAAGTTAATTTTGTTTTTTTTTTAAATTAAACTATCGTTTAAGAAAAAAAAAGAAAAAGAGTTAATGTTTTCGACGACTAAAAACAATTTTGCTGCGATTTCTTGAATTTGGTTTTTCGAAAAGTTAACTCACCTCTGTTGACTTGCTGACGGCGAGGTCAAACCACATCGTGCTGCACACTTCGACGGAATTAGGCCGAAAAATATATGGCGTGCGAAACACGCGTCGATTGTGGCCGGAAAGCGCCGCGACGCTGCTTCGAATGCGAGAATTCGTACGGACAAAGCGCGACGGGACGTGCGGTACGCTTGCGTGTTTAACGCACAGAAGAATTCCTTCCCTAAGCCATGAAAAAATATAACCCAAAATTTTTTGCAATTTAAAAGCCGACGTTTCGCTGTACGTTGACAGAAAGTGGCTTCTTCAATCACTATTCAAAAATGGCAAACCCTATGGGGAATATTATTTTTTGTTTGTTTTCTGTTTATACTGTTATAAAGAAAAGTATTCTTCGAGACAAGTCGTTCTTGTTTTGCGTCTGTGTAATCCCAATTACGAAATAGTTTTTTCAAGAAGGCGGCAAATGCGTTTATAAACATTCTGCAGTTATTACTAGTCCATGAACTATTGAAAGGGTTTGTTGTAATAACAGATTTTAGGTATCAGTTTACCAGCAGACACCAACAACTAACCAAGTTCGGTAATACCCCATACAGGTGTTTTTAAAATCACAGTGACTAAGTACTCCCCGTGCATTGCTTACGGCGTCGGGGAATCCCTGTTTATTTGTAATAAAATAAAAAGCTCACCTACTTAGGGGAGCGCCACACCTGCGGCTTGGCCGCGCGGCATAGCCGCAAGTTTTGTTTTCTATCGGCCATTTGCACCGCTTATCGTTAAGTTGTAGTTAAAATTTAACTATAATTAACCCTTTGCCTACCATTGGTACTTGAAAGTATCCGCATTTAAAGACCTTAATACCACATTTGCAAGACTTGCGAATTCAATTGCAAGACTTGCAAATGTTGGTATTTAAGAGTACTTGAAAGTATCCGCATTTAAAGACCTCTTAAATACCAACATTTGCAAGTCTTGCAAATGTGGTATTAAGGTCTTTAAATGCGGATATTTTCAAATACCAATGGTAGACAAAGGGTTAATTATAGTTAAATTTTAACTACAACTTAACGACAAGCGGTGCAAATGGCCGTAAGTTCTCTTATGTGAGATATCAAACTAACGACGTAACCACTAGTATGGCATGACACATAAGAGATCATAGAAAATAAAACTTGCGGCCAACCCGCAGGTGTGGCGCCCACCTTATACATCTCCGCAAACATGTTTTTCGTCTGCGATTTAACACGGCAAAAAAGTTTTTTTTGTACGCATGCCATTCTTCAGACTCGCACTGAAACAGAGTTGCGTAAGAAGGTATTAATCACACGTCGGCCCTGCAAAACAATTTCAGTTTAAAATCGGCCGGACAGTTGAGTGGTTGAACGTATTGGTGGCAGCTAGTTTCAAAATTTAAAAAAATTCGCGTTCGGAAATCTCGCGTGTTAATTAAGTGAAAGACGCTAATTAGAGTTTCGTGTAGTGCCGTCGCGTCGTGATGTGTGTTACATGTGATATATGTATGTGTGTAGTGTGTAAGTGATACAAAAGCGTCGATGGCACGTCGAAAATATGACGATTATAAGGTAAGTTCCGTCGCGGTTTTTTGTTGTTTAGAAATGTTCCCGATTGTGCCCGAAAGCGTATTGCTTTCTTGAATTCTTTGATTAAAATTTATTTCGTTCGCGCCTTTGTTACAAACAGACAAATTAGACGTAAGACGTTAAACAAATGAAAATCTGGCGTGTATCCGAACAAAGAGTCTTCCTCTTCATCGCAATTTACGGAATATTTTGGACTGTTTCTTCAAGCACAATGGCGGAGGAGCTGGTTCGCGAACAATGGATGAGTCACTTCCGGACTTTGCTCGCGACCTCTTGCTTGCAATATACCTTTGCGAAAGCATTTGTTTTTGTATGTTATTCGTTTTTTGCTTGCGCGAAACGACGATAAATAAAATCGATTCAAATTACATAATTCTGCAGCTAAAAAACGATCGCACAAATTAATTTTCATCCTTAGGCCAATATTATACTACAAAAGATCTTTGACAAAGATCTTTTATAAAAGATATTAAAAAAAAATATATGACAGTGTGATTAATAGGTAACCTTTTATAAAATATTTTATAAAAATTGAAATATTTTATAAAAAATTGCCTATTACACTGTCATATTTTTTTATAAAATATCTTTTATAAAAGATCTTTGTCAAACATCTTGTATAGTGTAATATTGGCCTTAATACCATAATAAGAAAAATCTCTCTTAGACTAATTTCACACACAGCGGTTTCGTCCGTACGGAATTTTTTCGTACGGAAAAAAATTGTACCGACATGTCTTTCACACACACCGATTTCCCCATACCGGATGCCGTCGTGTGTGAAAGCTCCCATAACACTGCATGTTCTACTACTTTATCCGGCAGGAACCGTACGGATTCCGTACGGGCGAAACAGCTGTGTGTGAAATTAGCCTTAGTCCCAGTTGTATGTACAGGGTGGGCCAAATTTGACACTTTTAATGGTTAAACGACTAGAGGATTTAGATAAAAACTGACCTTGGTGTCTGGAGCTCGCTTTTATTAGAAAATTAATGGTGAAGACCGAATTTTGACATCTTGTACCGTTTCGGAGCTACAAGGTGTTTTTCAAAGTTGTACAATTTCTGTAAACCATCGTAGCTCTTTTGTTTATGAACATTTCTGATTTCTGTAAAAACTTTCTTACGGCGCTTTTTGGCGTAGAATTCATTGCCCTTGATTACAATTTTCTGAAGGTCATAGTTTTCGAGATATAAGTGAAACTTCCGAATTTTTATATGGAACACTCTGTACATTTTTGCATTTATGAAAATTATCTTTACAAAAATATAATATACTTGATATATTAATATATTAATCAAAGCATTTGCGAGATACGAGCTTTTCAAGATTTTTGCAATGTTTCAGTAGGCTATGACTTATTATTGAAACAATTGCCGTTCTTTCGCATTGTCACAGTAGACTGTAGTCAACGTTCAACGTATTTTTCAAAGCGATTGTGAGATTTCTTAAATTATTTTCCTAAAAATCAATGCAAAATGTACGAACATTATGAGAAGTACGGTATGTTAAAATGCTTTATAGAAGTAGGTGGAAATATAAACGCAGCTTGCAATCTCTACCAGGAACGATACTCTGAAATAAGGCAACTCTTTAGAGACATTTTCTTCCGCCTAAAATGATGGCAACCCTTCAGAGACATTTTCTTCCGCCTAAAAAATAATTTAGTAAATTTTGGATCATTTTAAGGCGGAAGAAAATGTCTCTACAGAGTTGCCATCATTTTAGGCGGAAGAAAATGTCTCTAAAGAGTTGCCTTATTTCAGGATATCGTCCCTGGTAGAGATTGCAAGCTGCCTCTATATTTTCATCTACTTGTATAAAGCATCTTAACATATCGTACTTCTCATAATTTTCGTACATTTTGCGTTGATTTTTTAGGAAAATAATTTAAGAAATCTCACAAACGTTTTAAAGAATACGTTGAACGTTGACAGTAGTCTACTGTGACAATGCAAAAGAAAGTCAATTGTTTCAATAATAAGTCATAGCCTACTGAACCATTGCAAAAATTTTGAAAAGCCGAAGGCCCAGTTTCATAAAACGCAGTTAACCCCTCGATCAAGTTAATCGTGTGATTAAGCAATATCATTGGAGGAAAGTTTAAATTTCCACCAATGATATTGCTTAATCACACTATTAACTTGATCATGTGGTTACCTACGTTTTATGAAACTGGGCCTATATCTCTCAAATGCTTTGATTAATATGTCAAGTATATTATATATTTGTAAACGTAATTCTATGCTCTTTTTAAAAATGTAGAAATATACAGGGTGTTTCATATAAAAATTCGGAAGTTTCACTTATATCTCGAAAACTCACTTATATCTCGAAAACTATCATCTTCAGAAAATCCTAATCAAGGGCAATGAATTCTACGCCAAGAAGCGCCTTAAGAAAGTTTTTACAGAAATCAGAAATGTTCATAAACGAAAGAGTTACGATGGTTTATAGAAATTGCAGAACTTTGAAAAACACCTTGTAGCTCCGAAACGGTACAAGATATCAAAATGCGGTCTTCACCATTAATTTTCTAATAAAAATCGAGCTCCAGGCATCGAGGTCAGTTTTTATCTAAATCCTCTAGAAATATCTGTTTCCCTTTAAAAGTGTCAAATTTGGCCCACCCTGTACAGTTCCAGCTTAACTTGAAGCTAAAGCTGAAACCCTTATGCCATTTGCGCCATTCATTTAAGCTGAGCTCATTTATTCGGTGCCAACCAGGGTTAATAACAATTGTTGAAATAATTGTTGTTGTGGGTTTAAACTTTAGCTTAAATTTAAACTGGCATTGTACAACTGGGCCCTAATTTACTTAACCCCATCCTCCACGAGCACAGTGGAAGATAAACCCGGGCTATGCTTGAGATCGCTATTTCGAGTCCGAGCAATGCGAGAAAGAGAACGGTATAAAGGAAAGAAAAGTAGAGACTGTGCGCGGCGCGGAGTAACAGTGCGTCAACAAATTATTTCTTACATAAGTTTATGAATTTTCGCTTTTCAGGTAAATTTAGGAGGCTTTCACACCAAAGTAGCATGCTTCGTGCTACTTGCATCCTAAATGCACGCTTCATGCTACTAATTTTAACTATAACCTATGTCAGCGACGGGCGCGAGCTCGCCGAAAGCTCGACCCCCACCATCAATTATTTGCGACGATCCCGATGTTTCAGACAAACAAGCGCTGACATCTAACTGACTCAGTCGTTTCAACGAAATTAAAAACAGAGAGCGCTGAACGAGTTAATTCATGTTAGTTTATTGGCGTTTAAGTGTCGTACAAGTTCGAAACCATTTAAAATTGAAAAACAAGCCTTTTTTAAACAATATTTATAATAATTTTGGACTTAATTCGATATGAATAGCATCAAAACGATTAGGCCGTCTACAATTTCATATTTTGTCGAACGAAGCCGACTCCGCCGATACCCTGGTCGCCTAATGCTTAGCGTAGTGGGGGATCATTTCCCCTTTCGTGCTCATCGCTGACCTATGTAAACAATTGACAATATTCACACGGGTGTAGCGTAGCATTCATGCGACCTGCCACTTGTGACATGCAGCTTAGCTCATACGACAAGTTCTATATTTTGCTACGCTACTTCTCAGGGTTTCGTACTGAGACCGCGGTTTCGTCTTAAATTAAAACCTTGTCAAGCTAAACGAGGGTTCTTGACAACATGCTGATACCAAATCATCAGGAACCACAATGTCGTGGTTCTTGATGCTTTTTCATCATTTCATACGCGTGCTACAAACAGTATGGAGGTCTTTAACAATCACACCTTCTCTTTCTTTTTCTCCTCCTAACAACCACTGTTGCAATTAACGCCATAGCTTCATCTTCGGATGACATCTAGATCATAATAACTCGCAAGATACTGCCGATTCGCGAATCGCATAGTCTTGCTATGCTACCTTAATGTGAAAGCAAAATTCTAAGATGCGCTACGCGGCACGCTACTTCTCAAAAGATACAAGTAGCACGCAGCATGCTAATTTGGTGTGAAAGCCGTCTTACAGCAGTCTTAAGCTTAATACAGTTTTATTTAAAACTGTAATTTCTCTCATCAGTAGGCAAACGTGTTACTCGCCTACTACCTAACCATTACCTACCTCACTCGCACGCTGACTCCTCACGTACGTGTGCCTGCACCGAAGCGATTGCCAGAGGACCTCTACATCTTCCACCGTGTCCGCAAGTAACGAGCAAACTTTATTAATTTAATAAATGAAATTATATGAACTTCTAAACTTCAATTATTCTGTAAACTTAAAAATTTTCTTAAAAAAAGCAATCGCAAAAGCGCTTGTTGAAATATTTATTTAATAATCTTCGTTTTGCATATTTATTTAAGAAAACTTCTTTCATTTTACTTTTCCTATATAAATTAGTTTCGTCTTTTATTGTTTTATTTTACTCGCATTTTAAACTTGTCGTGTCATTTAATTTACGATCGCGTGATATTTTAGTGGTATTTCGGTAAGAATATTAGTTTTACTGTTTTTCGGTCGAGTACATTTGAAAGTTAATGTATAAGTGTTTAATGTTCTTAAACAGTGTTTCTACTTTTATTAATTTTTCTATAATAGTCTTTTTCTATTACTTTTCCTTTTTTGTCAAATGTGTTTCCTGATTCGTCAAATGACTTTCCAATCCGCAGGCCTACTTTACTTCGAACGGATTGGAAAGTTATTTGACAAATTCTGAAACAATTGACAAAAGGGGAAAAGCAAAAGAAAAAGACTGTAAAATTACAAATTTCAAGATTAACGCATTGCAATTAATTATTGAAAATATCTTTAGATCCACCAGACCTAGGGAATACCATATCCCTTGCACTTGACAGAAAATAGTGCGACCCGTTTTACATTTCATAAAATTTGCACTGGTCCCTTTCACTTAAAAGATTGTAAATTAAGGATTGGGGGGGGGACTATTAAAATGGTTGAGACGCGATTGTGCAAACATGGTCTTCTTTCGCTTCTTGTTATTTAAAGAAGCCGGGTGCAATCTCGGTAGTGTTCCGCAGTAAAAGTCGCCGTAACGTAAAGCAACCACCATTCATTAAAATTCGCCGGGACGGATTCAATGAGGGGTGTCTTCTCTCCGCGGAGCGCCTCTTTACGATCTCGTTCTCCGACTTCACATCCGTACAAAACCACCCTTTTCAGTTAAGTGCACCTTTTCCATTTCGTGCGAATTATACATAATTCGGCGCGTTTTATTCTGCTTTTTCCAATTTTTCCACTTCTGTTTTCGGATAAACTTGAATGCAATTCGAAATAAGAAAAAATGTTTTGATTAGAAATTGTTGGATTTCAACAACATAAAATCACATTTGATTTACGGTGAATAGTCCCTCGTGTTTATTGCTAAGCAAGGAATAGATTCCACTTGACACCGATAAACAGCTCTAATGAGACGGAAAGGTCATTTGCGATGCACGGAGATTGGTCAACGTCGACCGATAGATATCGTTTTATAGCCCGGCGTCCGCAAAATGTACAGTGCCGGACGTAACAAATGTCCCGTTGTGTTTATGAAAGAAATTTCAGTTTTTTTCAGAAATCGCTCTTATTCTTACGCTCCTTATAAAATATCTTATCGTGCTATGATGCTACATACAATTTAATCCGCATAAAATATCAGTTCGATTTTACAACCTTAATGGTGTCATCTTAGCAAACTGGATAATATCGTGTGGTCGCGTCTTGTATTGTGCTTTGTTGTTTATGGGAACGAACGAGGGTTCAACCGCACGCGCTCGCAAAGGCGAATAAATGCGCGTCTTTTGCTGTTGATTGGGGGAAAGAACGGCTGTTTTCCATCTGCCGCAAGGTCGGAAAAACGAAACTTATTATCGCTGTCAGAGATAATGATCAATCGAAGTCGCGTGTCCTCGTCGCCGGTGAACTCGGAAAGAAAGGACGAAATAACTATTGCGTCCAGTAAAACGCGCGCCTTAATTAACTGGATCGGTTGCAAATGAGCGTGCCTTTTCTACCGCAAATGACGATTCTCTATTTTATTGTCGCCATAACTTGTATTTTGCTGCATTCAGGTAATTTTCCGTGTCAGTTAGAGACCAGACGGTAACGTTGTCATTTTCTTTAATGACTTATTAAAGGCCGGTACTTTCAACACTGATTAACTTCAACCTTTGGCTTATTTCCATGCTTACTCTATAAGAATAAACCAAAGATTAAAGTTAAACAATGATGAAAGTACCGGTCCTAAGTATAGCAAACTGGCTGCAATTTGTCAATTTTAAAGCAATGTTAGGATTTCGCAATTTAAACTTTTCGTTGTCATCTTGGATTTCAGAACGTAATCTCGATAACAAACGAATTCACCCTCTCAAGACCCATTATTTGATACGTCACACGATAGAATTTTTACATTCATCATAAAGATTTCCAATGTAAGTCGGCCATCTTGAATTTCAAAATGGCGTCTCGATAATAAACTGTAAGACATCTCAGCTGCCGCGAGGCCTCTTCGGCGAGCGGTGCCGCAAGCATGTCAGCGTGTGCGGTCGCAGCCTAAACGCGAACGTGCTGATAAAGCGAGGTATTCTCAGAAGAAGCGAAATCTCTTTTCCAAATTTGAACTTTGACGTCCGCCACAAAATAAAATTTACATCATCGAACGCCCACGCGCATCCGAGTTATCACCAGTTGATCGGCACTTGTTTGCCGTAATCCAAATCGATGTTTTTCCCGAGCTAACTTGATCTCTCATTAGTTTTATCTTCTCGTCGGTTGTTTTGAAACAGTTGCTGCTCGCTCCTCAGCCACCGCGCAGATTCCGGAGAGTTTTAATTGATACGCGTTTAATTAATAAAATGGACACTGTTTTATAAACAAAATGAATCACTCGGTCGCAAGAACAAGAAAAAGAGAATTGGACATCATTTCGTTGCGTCTCACTTTACTTACTTTTTTCATAGAGAACCTACCTCGTTATAATCTATTACGATGATACCCTGTTTAATATAATATGCAATAAAATTCGTCTGTATAGAGTTCTACGCAACTTGAGTTATTTTGTTTTGGGCCCAGGAAAAGAATACTGACAAGTTATTGCGCAGTCATCGTCAAAATTCAATACTAAACTAAGAGATTCGTTGTCTTTAAATTTACCATTTGGACCGAACCGAGATTGCCTTCAATATTGTTGTTGGGCGTAGTTTATACCGAGTGATTTTTTAAATTCTTGATCATCTCTTGACATGGAATTTGGACGGTATGTCTTAGCTTTACTATAAAACAACATCAAGGAGTGCAATGATGTACTTTTCACTTAAGCTAAGACATGTCGTACAGATTTCATGGCAAAAGTTGATAAAAATTTTAAAAAATCTCTTGGTAGTTGTTATTAACCGGACTATGAACAAATGAAAGTTTCAATTTCGCGAGTAAACACTAGTAAACGACTCAAGTTCGGTAACACCCTATCCCTATATAAATGAAATTTATTATACAGGGTGCTCCTAAAATCAGAAACTCGAAAGCAGTTTGGTTTAGCACCTTCAAAGATGCAAAAATACATAAGATGATGCCGTTTGCAATAATGTAACATAATACCCAGACGAGATGGAAAGCGCTGTATACAAAAAAGTATTTTTTAAATATGCGCCACATGATATAGCCAATTGCGACTTTTTTTTTTCTGAAATAAAAAACTAATTTCATAATTTTTGAAACATTTTCTTCGACTATTTATTTCTTAGTCTGGAAGGCTAAGGAATGAGTCTTCAGAATAGTAAACAAACGCTAAAGGAGGCATAAAAAGCCTTGACCCTATTTTTAAAACTAATTCAAACAAATGACGTCGCGAACTTACACTCCGTACACGCTCGAGCTCTCATTCATTCCGGGAACAGAAGAATTGCAAATCGCGCATTCATGTGTTTTACCCCGAAAGAGCCTTAGTTGTCACTTTCAAAAGCTATGTTTTTCTTGCTCTTTCTTCAGGAAAGTTACTTTAAAACAAGGATGCCACCTAGTGCCAAAACTACACCAACTGAAGAGAGCGGCACAAATCTGTGCTAATTGGTGATTTACAACAAATCAGCAAGCAGTACTTGCTATAATGTTTCGTTTCAATCATGTCAAGGGAGACCTTCCGGTTCTTGTTGATGTTTGAATAAATGATAGCTACTTGCATTAATAACATCTTATCGAAATTCCACAAAGCTTTCTTCACCAATAAAAACACTTTGAACGCAACAAATCAAGATAACAATTTTTATTGACAAGCTGGCGTGATTACTTGTCGTCGAGATCATTATGCAAAATACACGATGAAAAAGAATGTCGAGAGAGGGTGACCCCCCCCCTTTCCACATTGTATATACTTATGTATTATTTCGCCTTCGAAATGATGCAAACACTTACGACTTACCTACCTCAAAAAGTATAGACAGGTCCGGCTTTTAAAATTGTTTAAGTCTGCGTGCACTCCACCACAAAATTAAAAAAAAAAAAATGGCGCATGAGAGAAGAGAACTTTCAGAATACGTCTCCGATTCACGACTGGTGCTGTACGGCGACGAACTTCTTGTTAGGTATCAGCTTGACCCGAGGGGTCGCAGACTGACTCTAATCTCGCTTTCAATTTTTTTTAATTTCGATTCTCCATGCTGTAGACCGCAATCGCAACGTGCAAGGCTTAATTGGGGCAATGATTGCGAATCGCGACTTATTTCGGCCAGGGAACATAATTCATCTGAACTGCACCTTGCGCTATCAAATCAAATAAAAAAAGCAATCGCCCTTAATAACGATGACCTCCGATCACAGTTGATCGCTCCGTATATTGGACGTACAAAAACGTTTCGTATGTATGTACCTGTCTTGGCAATGGAACCTGAGCTCAATTTTTAAATGAGAGAAAATAAATGCGCTTATACTGGGTATAACTGAATTTGAATAATAAATTTTATTTCAGTAAATCGGGACATCGTCCGTTTAAATTTTAGCAAAATGCGTTTTAGGAAAGACGACAAAATAAACCGTTTTGCATTATTCAACTTTCTAGTGGTCGTTGCAGTACTCCAAACAATTGCAAACATCTATCGAACAACAGGAAAACCCATGGTGTTAAAAAAGACTCGGATATAGTAGCATCCTGTACATGCACGTTTATTAGTAGTATGTTTTTTTTGTTTCTATAATCGTGTTTGGAAAAATGAATAAATCACGACGATATATTAAATTTCGGCTAAAGTGCTTTGGCTTATTCGTGCGTGCACTGCAGACACGAAATGCGGTATCGGCAATAATTTATTGCATTACATCGCACGGGACGGGCACTATTATGGGGTACATACATACAAGGAACATTGTCAATCGCAATCTGTGCGCTCGTGTTCGGTACACGAAATATTGTACGAATCTGGTCGGGTGACCGTATTGACGCTGAAAATTAAACGCGTTTTAATTCCGGTAATTAAACGGGAAATTCGCGCGAGAATTCATTCAATTCGTAATTAATGTTACCACGCGCTATTTTTTATATATAGAGAGATTCGCGGAAACAGTAACGTAAATGTAAACAGAGGAAAAAATGTCTCTCGAAAAACGAATTTCCTGGTTTTGACAAAACACAAAAGGCGATCGACTTATTCTTGCGACAATAAAGCATAAAATAATAAATGACCGAAAAATGGCAAGTGGTGAGTCAAAATAACTTTCTTATTTTGAGAAAGAAAGTTGCATTGAATGTTAAGATTTTAAATGTCTATTACAATCCGTCATAAAGAATACACCAAGCTATTTAAAAAAATCGAAGAAGGCATGGCCGCACCAAAAACAATTGTAGATCAAGGTCATTGGTGTTTATCCAGTGTCCAGCCCTTCATATTTGATGCAATTTTTCTTAAAAGCTCTATTTCTCAAAATAAGAAAGGTATTATGACGTGACTCAATCTGTATAGAGAAACTAAAGTTAAGTAACTCCTTGTATAAAGAAACAAAAAAGTTCACTAATACCTAGCGTAGAAAAATTAATGTTGAGTATTTTTTTTTTTATTAAAAAAATTGTGATTGTATCAACCTATATTTCAAAACAAATACTAGATTACAATCACATGGTCTGACTCTTTCCAAACAAAGAACCAAACAATTCCGTTTTCGCCTCGTCCGTCCATGCGCTCCCGTCGTCAATGGGGGCCATGAAATTAACCAGCTTCGCATGCACCGTATACCGGACCTTCCTCCCCTTTGTGGCTCTTGTGTCGATTTTCCTCTTCATCTTACTCCTCAAACTCTGCAACCGGATCCATTGTTGCCCTAACTGAACAGGATCGGTCACGTCCACTGATTTAACCTCAATCAGCTCCCTCAGCAGTTGGTGGTAAAAGTCATCATCATCAAATATTTCCAAGTTGTACTCGTCATCACCTCGTGGTTCCCCGAGGATCGCATAGTCCGACCTTTTCATCTGCGTCCGCTTTCGCAGCTTGTCTTTTGTTTCAACAAGGTGGTATTCAATCTGATCGAGGATGGAATGTGTGGTGGAGTGGCCGCTTTTCGTAGTTGCTACACCGATCCTTGTCTTGTCATACCATTTCTGGATGACTGAGTTTCGATAGCCCTTGTATTTCTCGTGGTTGACGGCAATGGTTTTTTCATAGTGTACGATCTTGCGCCTCTTCTTCGGCCTTTCCGTTTTCTCTTCTTCTTGTTCTTCCCCGGAAGTGTCTGGAACTACTTCTCTGGCATCACTGTCACTTTGAATTTTTTCATCAACATTTGTTTTTGTTTCTGGATGCTGCTTCAGCAGAAGCTCCTGCAGGTGGAGAAGCTTGTCTAAAGTGCTTGCTATGCTCTTTCTTGTTTCAACTACTTTGCTGGTGAAAGCCTCCCCCGATTGAGTTTTGATGTCATTGAAGGTCGACGTTTGCGGCATCTTATTGGCTGTCAACAAACACTTCTGCAACTGTATTCGGATCTCGAGCAAGTTCTCCCATACACTCAGTTGATTTCGCACGCAGCAGCCCTTTTTGAATTCACTCGAAGTATCTGAAGTGTGAACTTGGATGACACCAACAGGTGTAATGTTAATGTTGTGTTCTACTTTCATTGAGGCTTCATAGCTCTCATCGCTTTCTGCTTCAGAGTCTGTGCTGTCTGGAATTATAAACATCTTTTAATCCTACGTCGTTATTTAAATGTGCGCTGTTACCATTATCATTTTCACTTGACGGAACATCATCTGTATCACTATCCCAATCCCGCTGTGCCATATCCTTGCGGCTACTTCTCGTTCCGGCGTATTTAACATCAACGTCCTCCAACAGATCGATGTTTCGCTTACGGTGCTCGCTCGTTGTAATATCATTTTCTAGGTCGGCCGGATCTCTCTCGGTGAGTTTGGCGTCGGCGTTTTCCTCGTCGTCGGGATCGAAGCTGGCCGGGGTAGTGCTTAGTAAATCGGAGATTTTATCCGCGAGACTCATTTTCTCGGCTTTTTTCGCTACAATATGACCAGAGCTAAAGTTTTACACAAGTTTTATGAGATGTTTCACTTGATAATTGCAGAGTGAAAAAGCCACTTCGCGTGACTCGAATGTCAACATAGTCAACATAACCTCATTTATCGAACACAAGCTCGTTTGTCCGAATCAATGTTGTCAACTTTAGTTTCAAATTATAATCACTGTTGCCAACAATCCTTCACAAAGTGCAATTTGAAGTGGCTTATTCAAAGCGTTGGTGTCAGATTGAAATAAAAAGCGCAAAATTGAATTTTATAGGCTGTGACAGACCGTCCTGCGTGAGCGAATAGTTTGGCGAAGCAGGCGATGCCAAATCTCCAAATCGCGCGGTGCGAGCGGCATGACATGAGCATGCAACGTCCTGCATTAATAAATTAATATATCCGCGAATCGCGCGAGAATTCACAAGTACAAAACAACAGATCGTGGCTAGTCACGTAAAAATGGGGTGGTCGAACAAATGCCATAAAATGTTAATATCTGACAACGTAAGTTTCAACTTATGCTACTGTAGTAGAAAACAGAAAAAAAGATCGTCAGTGCACCTGATTTATCTATGTAGAAAGAATGGGCGCATTCAGGGATGCTCAGCGGCTGAGAGGCTAAAGGCGGGTATACATCTGAGGCGAGGCAAGGCGAGGCGCGGCGTTTGCCTCGTTCGGAGAAACAAATCCAAAAACATTCTACAAATTCTATTAGCACGAGGCAGCGATCGAGGCAGTGTTCCGGCCATTCGCCCCACATGGCTCTCTATTTGTAATTTGGAAGACGCGAGGTGAGGCGAGGCAACGATTGTCAATACGCAGTCCACATTGAGGTCCATCTGAGGCAGAATTCTCTTTGATGTACCGACTCAGAACGGATGGGATCCGAACAGCCTCAGCTGTGCGCCGAGGCTGTTCGTCTTGCCTCGAATGTACGTCTACATGTGAATGCTCATACGTCCTCGCCTTGCCTCGCCTCATATGTATACCCGGCTTAAGGCTGCCTTCAGACTATAAGCCGTCAAAACGTACGGCCGTGCGAAAAGACGGACGTGGGGACGTGCGAACAGACTTACGTACGAAAACACGGCCGTCAAAAACTGAGTCGGGTGCATGGTTGTTGTCTTTAACACGAGCATTCGAATTTCATCCGGGGTTCGACCAAATTCCGCATACGATTGAGATGGAAAATACACGCAAAAAAATTATTGCATTTGCAATAATACGCCATCGTAAAAAAACAAAACAACACAGATGTATATGGGTTCACCCTTTACTGGAAAATCGTTTTCAGTTAGGGGCCTTTAATGTGCTTTTTGGAAAGTTAAGAGAAGACATTAAAGAGAATAAATTAAAGTTCTAAAATCTATTTACTTACAAATTTCAGTGGACAAGAGTCGACTCCACTTGTTAGTTTAATTATTTAAAAAATAGCTGCAATCACTTATTTTCAATTTAAATAGTATTCCCGAAAATTTATTTTTGACATATTCATAGTTTTGAGGCAGTTATTCATTTTATTTAAATTTTTAAAACAGCGTTATTGTTGTTATTATTATTATTACCTATTTCCGAGCGTGTTTTATTGCGACAAAGAAGAATCACCTAGTATACCGATGAAAAACAAAAAAACAAGTCGACTGTAGTTTGCCGATGCGACGGGAAGCATCGCAAAAAAATTATTGCGATTGCGTTATAAAGAAATTTATTTTATGCTATTGAGAAGATAGTATAGATAGATCATCGTTATTAAAATAGTTGTAATACTGTTCACCATTATGCATTTACCTTTGTTTTTCTTGGTAAATTAATATTTTTGGTAATACTCAGCACGTAAATATATCTGTGCACTTGTAATATTATGTAACTGATTATTGAAATCTGAAACTTGCCTAAAATTTTTAGCATAACATAAGTTAACATGTGACACAATTATCCCCATGTAAATCTCAATGATCACAGTTAAAAAATAGCCCTGTATATTCAACGCACGGCCGTACCCGTCCAAATTGTAGCAGGAACACCCGGGCTCCTGCTACGACTCTTCCGTGCGTCTTCACTGTCTGAAGAGGCACATACCTTCCAATGTCCTGCTAGAATCGTCCGTGTAAACGCACGGCCGTCGAAAAAGACGGACGTACGAGGCACGGCTCAATGTGAAGAGTTACATGCTTACCAATGCAACGCTAAATAATGCCCGTGCACGGATGTTATTTAGCAGGTCATGGGAAGGCGTGTGTCTCTTCACATTGTGCCGTGTTTTTGCACGGCCGTGCGTTTTGACGGCTAGTCTGAAAGCAGCCTAAGTCAAGTTTTAAGAGAGAAAAATATTAGCCCGTTTTATTTATGAAACACCAAGTCGATTATAACTAATAAAATTAGCAAATATTTGTAGTGGTACACTCATAGTCATAATTAATATTATTGGTTAAACATTTATGAGACGTAACTTAATATTATAAGTTAATAGTAAGTCTGGAGCTAGTAATATTGGCTTAATAATTTTTATGAATAGCAAGTTGCATAAATTATATAGGTATGTATATGGAAAAAGAAATCAGCATTTACTAAATACCAACCATTTCTGTTCGTCGCGAACAATTATTTTACAATTATCATAATAATTGTAAATGCTTGTATTTTAAATAACCGTCTGGTAGCTTTTACAAAGTTTTTAAAACCTCATGTTTGTAAAAATATACTTAGGAAGTCTTGAAAGTAAGGTGACGAAATACCATGTTATAAGCGTCACTTCAATTTAAACTCAAGCTTAACTGTCGATGCATATAGCCATCAGTCGCGCAATCATAGATTTGTTACAACAGCAGTTTCTGATTAATCCGAAACCATCAAAAGCATGCACTCTTCAAAGTTGTACTTGATGAAGCTGTTAAAACCGATCTTTTCTTTGGTGGATAGCTGGTTTTGCTTGTTCTGAACTAGTTAGAAACTGCAGTTGAAACAAACCGTATTATATACAGATAAAGACGCAGAATAGTGCCTTTCGTGATTAATCAATCCCTTTAAATGCCGTACAACGAGTAGGAAATTTAATATAAAATTAATCACTTGATTCGCACGAATTTCAAATTAAAAAAAATATATTTTAATACATTCCTGCGAATATTCCATCATTTTCAGTAACGGTACCAACTTGCATGAAACATCTAAATGTAACAGATGTTCAGTTGAGTTCACAAAGTAGCCTTTTAAAAAGTTATTCTTGTTTCGCTCTATCTTTCAGCTTTTCAAATACTTTGTATTTTATATGTAGAACTTCAGAACAAGATCAGCGATTTTTTCGTTAAATTTAGTAAATTTACAGTATTCACTTTACGGTAGACGATACATACTAATTACAATATGGTACTGACAACTAGCAGCTTTATTTCGCGTAATTTGCGTCTAGTGCGGCGCTAGCCTAAATCGCCTAAACGCCAATGACAGACAACAATATCCTGTTTAACATTTAATAATTAATTTTCGTAATAAACAATTTGTACTTAGTTTTAATAATACTGTGCTCTATAATAATAACGTCGGGCATAAATGGCAGTGTACATACGATAAGTGTAATATTTATTGCTTGTATCGAGCTGTGAGAAACTATTTCAGTTCTTGCATCTTCTCTTTCATGTACATGTCCAGTTGAGAGTAATCCAGAAGCGTGTTGCGCACTATTTCATGTAAAATCGTCGCCCACTTATCGTCCAATAAGCGCAGTTTATTTACGGCATGGCACATGTGATCTATTATACAGCTGCCGATGTAGTTCTTCGCCTTTTGACGAGCTGCTAAGTCCTCCTGAAAAGAATGCTAGAAAAATTGCATCCTCTGCACCAAATTCCTTGCATTACCTGCGGTACCGAGCCTTTCTTCCACTGCAACGCCTCTTTGCTGACGACGCTCCTCAAGGCCGGGTCTGCGTTGAGCAACCATTTCTTGGCGCCTTGCTCGTTGTTCTCAGCTTGGCCGACGTCTATGTGCAGCCTGATCAGGAGCGGTTGTAGCAGCACGTCGGGTAAAGACCACAACACCAAGTTGCTGAGGCTTTGGTACTCTTCGTTCGCAGCTTTCACGTCTTCCTCCGTTACCTAATAACGTACACGTTGCAATTCGTGACGCTAACTTTACAATTTATAAAATTAACGCAATTTAATGAGAGAAATACGTCATTAATGAGCAAAGCATGAAACGTTATTTTCACATGAACTCTATGATTTCAGCAATAACGTTTTACTACAGTCATCGTAACATTGATAATGTTACGAAGAATTTAAGGCGGAATGTAACCTTTTTTTTTCGATCGATCTCAAAAATGTTTCCCGCTCGTTCTTAAACGCCTAACTCACCTCCATTCCGTTAATAACCTTGAGACCCCAATGCGAAAGTCGGAATATGGCGTAGGGCTTCCAGTTTTTGGTCGCAATGGGGTTCCCTTCGTCGCCGATGAAGAGCGACGACAGACCCTGTATTTCGGCGAGCGCGTTCAGCTGCCCCAGATGTTGTATGTTTGTCTCTTTGAAAACGAAGTTCTCAGCGTTTGGAAAGCGTTGCTTCACCTTGCCGAGCACCGTCGTGATACCGTTGAAGTTGGCGTAGTTGAAGTTGATCGTGTAGACGTCGCTGGCCTTACTGTGGCTCCACGGTTTATCTATAAAACGCAGGGCACCGTGGCCGTACACATTCAGATAACGTCCGCAGATTTCTATTAGATAATCACCCCCTACAAGTAAACAAAAAATATTGTTTTATTTTAACTAAACAGTGAAACTGGACCTTGTTCTCTGTCTCTGTTCCCAACATGGGCGGCCGCATTTGGTGACGTCTGTTTCTTGGGCTTTGCAGTCACCGCTCTGGAAATTACTTTCGCCTGCACTGACCGGACGTTCGCGGCGCTCCTCACACTCCTTGAACTCTTGGACGATGAATTCTTGCTGCTGGTATCGCTGCTCGAATTCGGAATTGTCGCAGTGGAAGCGGTCGATAAATTACTTGCCGTGTCGCTCGAATTTATCGGCGTCTTATCTTCGACGATCTCTGCGCAAGACACCACGCCGTCAAATTTTCTGTGAAACCATCAAATATAGAGACTAGCTCATCATTGCTAATCATTATTGATCGCATTGTACGTTTTCATACAAAGCGAACGACAGTTATAGGATTTCTTACTTTTCATCATTGACGTCCCCTTCCGTTTTTTGCACTACCATTACTTCTTCTTCCTCTTCTTCTTCTTCGTCCTCTTCCGATTCGCATTCAACTGAGCTGCTCGCGCTGGAAACACTTGAACGTCTGCTACTGTTCAGAGAACTCACGGAGCTGTCAACGTTGGGTCCGATGCTTGAGAGGCTACCGAACAACTCTCTCGGGAGGGCGCCGTCGCTTGTCTGCTCCATCTTGCTGATGATGGGGACTAAAATAGGGGGCAACCGGAACAACTCGCTGCTGTTCGAAGACGAATTATCCGTGTCTTGGGAAATTGTGCGCGCGCAAGTTTTCTTCACATTCACAGCCAAGGGCGGCACTCTAGTGGTGGTTGAAACCTTCGGTTTTGTTTCCAGCGAAGTCAGGATGAAATCAGCGTCCGGTCGAGGCCTGGCGACTTTCACTATGCTCTCACAAGAGGCGGTGAGGCATTTGGTTTGTGACCGAAGTAATTCCCAATTAGTGCGCGCGTTCGATATGACTTCTTCCCTGCGCCCGTTTAAATTAACATCGCTGGCGAGGTTCATGAACGTGGCGTTTGTGGATTCCTTATTACGCCGCCAGGCCATCGCTGCCTTGCGAACCTGTTCCGTCACCTGCATATTGTTGAGGATGTGTAGGAGCGGCAGGTATGAAACGAGGAAGGAGACGCAGTCGCCACTGAGGAACACCGGGTTATTGTCGATGGATATTTCTTTAAGGTTCAATGATTTCGCGACGCTGTTCATGTCATCGATGCTAATTAAGAAATCGAACATTTTATGGTTGCATAGCTTCGTGTTTTTTCTACTCACGTTTGCAGTTCGTTGTTGCTCAGAAACAGCTTTTGCAAGCCCGGCGTTTCGCCGAAGCCCAGCAGTTTCTTAATGTGATTCCTCCTCAAGTTAAGCTCTTGCAAGGAGGACAGGCCCTCGAAGTCCCTCGGGCCGACGATCTTTATTTGGTTTCCGGCTAAATTCAGGACCTTCAATTCGACAAGGCTCGACAGGCCTGACACGCTTTGAATTTGGTTGCCGTGCAAGTCGAGCACCTCGATTTTCGATGCGTTCTGCAGGCCTTCGATCTTCTTTATTCTAAAAATAAGAAGTTCATGAAGTTCAGATCAAAAAAATCTATGCAATTTCCTCTAAAGAAAGTCGCAATAAAAAAAATAATAATACAAGCAAGCAAAAAGTGAATGCAAGACCCGTCGGATAAAGTTTTCATTTGGACAGGTTTGAGAGGGGATTACATGTGCCCATAAAAGTAACGGTCCCGGTGTCATTCTTAAAAAAATAAATAAAGTTGGAAGCCGTATTTTCCCGAAATGAAAGCGATTTCGGATATAAAAGGTGTTTCAAAATAACCGCAAGGTTTGAATTTCGCGACATTTTCTTTTGATCAAAAGTGTTGGGGCACTTTTCAGAATTAACCGGTTACTCCACCGGTAGACATTTTAAAATTCTAAAATCCACTGTAAAGCTATAATATGTTATTTTAGCTATAATAAGTTATTAACTTAATATAACTGTATTATTATTGTATGCTTATTATAGCTATAATAACATATTATAGCTTTACAGTGGATTTTAGAATTTTAAAATGTCTACCGGTGGAGTAACCGGTTAATTCTGAAAAGTGCCCTTGCTCTAAAAATTTGACCACTGTCAAGTAGACGCATCCCGATTATCAGTCATGAACGTTACGCGAACGAACAGCGGATTTTAATAGTGAAAACTTATTTCAAAAATGGTAAAAGTTTAGCGCAAACAGTTCGCAGCATGCGTGCAATTTTTAGTCGACAAAACGCACTAAATTCTTCAACGGTTAAGAGATTGATCGACAAATTCAATCGAACGGGCTCGGTTGTGAACGAGAAATCATGAGGTCGTCCTCGGTCAGGCCGGTCCATTGAGTCACTAAGGCAATATTTTCAATGAAAACTTTACATAGTTTGTTAAAGAAAATCTCTCCGTTTTGAATAGATCTCTTGATTCCTGAAGTTATCAAAAGGTCTGGTCCATTTGATAGAATTTCAAGTTCTGAACCGTTCAAATCATGCGCAGTATGAAATTTATATCCAATTTTGTGCACTGCTCATGCTCAATAAGATTTTGAACGGTTCAAAACTCGAAATCCTGACGAATGGAACGGACCTAAAATTAATCCAGAATCACCCTGTACGTTCATATAGCGTAATTCCTGGCCATTTTCTAGGGGATGGGAATTTTCGTGTTGACACCTTGTACCTTTTTAAAAAAATTTAGTGCATGTTTTCATTAAATTATTAGCATCTTTTAGTTTCTTGTAACTGGCAACACTCTATGAGACTGTTGTACGGACGTACATTTTTGCAAATATTTAACAGTAGTACACATATATTAAATAAAGTGAAAACTAATTTGGCTTTTTCAGCATTTGTTTTTAGTGAATTAATAGCCCCTTAAACCGGCGAGAAGGTTGGAAGTAACAAAGCCATGGAACACTTTACACACACTCAAATACACTCCCGCTCCTGAGGTTCTGACAAGTCTTTGACTTAGGACCCCGTTGGGCAATCACCACAGATTAAAAAAAAAAAAATGGTTCGTAACTACAGTGCGCTCGCGCTAACGTGAACACTGCTTAACATGAACTCCTGTATAACGTGAACATCAAAATTTTAGCATTGACCACTGTCTAACGTGAACAGTGCACCTTGCTAACATGAACAACTACTTTATGTACTACAGAAATTTACAACATAAGTCCAAACAATCAATTCTCCATGATATTTGTAGACAAAATTTTAATATAAGACTGATATGTCTTGCTACAATATATTTATTATTTGCAAATAATAAATATATTGTAGTAATACATAATATGTAGTAAATAAATAAAGGTTGAAAGTAATGTGTCATGTTTTTAATTGTTTTTAAGAGATGAAGACTGCATCCCGGAAACATGAACAATCGCGCAAACATGAACTCAGCTGGTTTTAATTAGTTCACGTTAGCGCGAGTGCACTGTAGTTCGAAACCGTCAAAAGCATGCAGTCATCAAAATTGTAACATGTGTCCAAAAATTATTGTAGTCCTGGGTGGCTGTAGAATCAAACATAAATGTTGATTTTTACTTCGTATCGTTGAATTGACGTCTCAAATATTGACTGTTAAACAACAAATAAATGTTTCTTTACGTATTTAATGTTTTATTGCCATTTGAAACAGTAATTACTTAAAAATGTTTGACTCCACAGTCACCCAGGACTACAATAATTGTTACATTTGACGGTGCCATTAAAATCGGTCATTACTTCGGTGAGCAAGTGTTTTTAACAGTTCCGAACTAGTTACGAACTGTTGTTGCGTTCCAAACTAGTTCGGAACCTTAAAATCCATGCATTCATGAAAGTTATACACTTGAAAGCGTTGTTAAAATCGATCATTATTTCGATGGGCATTTGATTTTAACCGTATCGAACTAGTTCAGAACGT
This sequence comes from Dorcus hopei, assembly GCA_033060865.1. Taxonomy (NCBI): domain Eukaryota; kingdom Metazoa; phylum Arthropoda; class Insecta; order Coleoptera; family Lucanidae; genus Dorcus; species Dorcus hopei. Next base: position 31,155,837 of record CM065426.1, read on the forward strand.
CTCCGCGAACAGACCTAATGTCTTCTGCTAGTGATTTTTTAGTGACTACGATAAATGTTCAAACTTTTTGTGAAAGTTTGTTAGCGACCCTGCCGATACCTTCACTTTCACAGTATAAGTGATTACCCAGTAGCGACACTTACACGTCAGTATCAAAAAAAGACGCCATACTGTTTGATACTTTTATGCAAATGTAATGTAAAGCTGGACTTACATGGAGCGTTGAGCGCATCAAAACGCCGGGAGTACTATACTCTCATTGGTTACTGTTCTTTACGTAATGAGCACTAACCAATGGGAGTACAGTACGCCCGGCGTTTTGACGCGCTCAACGCTCCATGTAAATCCAGCTTAATTTGCAAATCAGTAGGTATCAAACAAAGTGGCAAATGTGACAGTTATACCCGAGTGACGTTACTGTGTAGATCCTTATATTATGGTCTGTGATACTTTAACTTAACCTCACCTGTTTTTCCCTATAAGGAGCACCCTAAGGTTTTCGAGTTTATCTAAACAGCAGATTCTTTCCAGTTGGTTGTCATAGACATCCAGAAACACTAGAAAGGGAAAATGCTGTTCTCTCAAGCCTATTAAGTTGTTGATCAAGTTGTGTTGCAAAGACAACAGCCTAAGCTTGGGTTCGTCTTCGATGAGGGGTAGTGCAGTTAATCCACGTCTGTCCAAGCTGATTCGGTCAGGTTGTTTCTCTTTCTCCTTTTGCGTGCGCAAGACCAAAATGCCATTTTGATGCGAGCGCAGAGTAGCAACATCGTCGGCAGCACTTTTATCTTTCTTAATGCTGCATGTGGTGGTTAAGGTGCTGTGCGATCTTTTGTACAATTTCTTGACTTGCGGCGGCAGGGCCGGACCTATCGTCAAGAAGTCCTTGTCCCTCGCGACAGTCTCTTGTACTTCGACTGTGGCCTCGGCCTTGGTCTGCACGCGAAATGCTCTCCTCTTCTCCTGCATTTACAATAATAACAATTTGCAATAAACCGCTTGTGCTTTACTTACCACGGAAACAGCACTGCTGCTGATCGGCATTTATGTTTTCTGCAAGAGTTCATTAGAGCACAGTAAGTTGTTGTTGGGGCTTATGGTTCGACGACTAGATCAATCAGAAGCTGTATTTCTAATGTCATTCTTGAAGGGGCACTTCGAAGAGTCTCGCCCCTATATAATGTCGCATGTCTCGGATGTTATACAAGAAGTTCTGTCTTACATGCGTTTCGTGATTTAATGACACTTGTTTTGACTGATTTTTAACTTTCATTTCGTGCCATCGTGCCAAGTACACACCTACACACAGCAAGTAATTACCCACAATGATCTGGTACAGGGTAGATAGACAGTGCCTTATGTTTCCTGCATTCTCGATTGACATCAGCATGTGAGTGAAATCGCGAATATCTATGAGTAATTTTGGCTCATGTATCCGACAAAGATGTCACTAGAAGTCTATGTCACGTGACATAGGATGTGCAATGCTTTTTAAATGGGTGTATTTATCATCTCACTCTTAAGTTAATATCAATTCCTCCTTCTCTACAGGGAATCTGACTACTTGATAAATCTGTGATTACCCAGTAGCGCAGGATTCCCAACTTTCAAATTTGGAGTGTTGCCGACATTAGGAAAGAAAATCGCCAATATGGAAAATTAAAAATCACCATTAAGCTGCTTTGTATAAAAGATTTAAGCCAGGATTAAATTTAATCCTAAGTTAGAATGTCAAAACGTTATGACATATCTACATACATATAATAATAATTTTAAGTATTGAAAAAATAAAATGCAAACCTATTACAAAGTTGTCAAGAATAACTGTTTGAGTTGGCAATACAATTAAGAGCAATTTTTTATTCGGCTTGTAACAATGCCTGCGCCTATTTACCTATAAACTGACATACCGTCAAATAATTCTAACCTATTTCTAATAAATCCATTTTCACACTATGAAAATATTGAAAAAAACGTGTCGATTTATTTTGACATTTCCCGATTTGTTTGATTTCAGCTGTATATGGGGAATTTTAGTAGTAATGCGTGGCGACACTGACAACCTTTCGTTTTAAACAAAAATCAAATTGACAAGTTATTAATTTTTCTTGTCCAGCTTCATTGTGAATATTCTGTTATATAAATAACCAATGATCAATAATAAATTATTTTGTAAATTCTGTTAAAGGTCTTCAATTTAAAAAAAAGAATCACCAAAAACAGTCTCACACTGAGCTCCGTTGTGAAACTGTTTTTGGTGTCACAATGAACTCATTGTGAACGCAAAGTGAAAAAAAAAATTATTAATGTGAGGTGTAAATACAGTAACAGACAATAAAATCCGGGCAAGAATTTGACATGTCGTGCATATTTAGACAAATTGGGTATATCAGGCTTTTATTGAGGTTATATTTCTGTCAAAATGAATAAATAAAATTTGTATTAAACGTCAGAATTGCTAGTAACATTTTGTACACGTATTAAACGTCAAAAATATTAAAGTGAGGTTTACATTGTACAAATGACGAGCCCGGATTTTATTGTCACCTACTGTAGATACATTGTACAAATAATGTGCGGATGCGTGGCACTTCTACTCATTACGTAATTTTTCTTTGAACTGTTGATTTCAACAATTTCTTACATTTATAGCTATTTCTCTTCATTAAATAGAGATGTGTGGAAATGCATCAGAAAAGATAAACCTATTTATTGGTATTAAAGTCCAATGTAGCGCTCATAAGAAAAAATGAAGTTGATGATGGTCAGAACGAGATGTAACGTTTTAAGAAAAATCTAATATCATCCTAGAGTTCAAAAAAGTATAAAGCCTACAGAATGTATTAATTTTGTTGTGACTGCGATCCATAGAGAAAAAAAGAAAAAGCGAAAATTACGTCTTTCGGTTTGTTGGAAATGTTTCAAGAACTACAAATCGTAGAAAATTTTTCAAATCGGATTATTGTTCAGCACCAAAATACGCAACATTGCCCTAATTTAACCGACTTCGTATCTTACCGTTTACGAGATTCCAAACTGAGCTTCGAATTTGTAACGGCCTGTATATTAAAAAATGCCAATCTTATTGTATTACATATTTGTATGGCGTTGTCTACTCCGTGATTGTCGAATCACGTATAATTTTTCCGCCCTTGCAAACAAATTAACACTTCATTATCTGTTCGTTTACGGAATCTATTGGCGCATTCAATTAGATTTATTTTTCTGGCCAAGTTAACCGTGATCAGACGAACAATGGTGCGTATTATTACATTGCAGGTATTTTTAATCGAAATTTAATTACATTTAGTATTATTTTGCAGAAGAGCTATCGTCTTTGTCTGTGTGTTTTGCTCGTACTTCCTGTCATCTTTATTGTCTCGGGAAATCAAGTTCTCGTCGAAATCAAAACTGTAAGCTCCTTAGATGAACGTACTTTAGGCGACGTCTTTCTCGGTGGTTTAAAAAACTCGAAACTTTCAAAGCGTGCGGCAAATTTAACCACTGACGATGACGACTTGGAAACTGCAGAGTGTTTCTTCACTCCACCATATTTTAGACACAGACAGCGACGAAGAAAGGAAAAATAAATGAAATAGAGCTTACAAAAATTGTACTTCTTTATTATATCAGGTGTTCGATTGAAAAGTTCATCAAGTAAGTAGTAGCTTTTGAATATTTTATAACATTTTGAATTAGATCCACGCGAAATATAACTTTAACTTATGTCGTATTACATTACAAGTAAATCACTAGAACTGTTTGACAACTGGCATCTGTCAAACGTCAATCAGTTTAGGGAGTCGCTCTATCTTTGATCAAACAATCAAAACCAACTTGATGAACTTTTCAATCGAACTATTTTATTATAAAAATTATCACGTACATAAGGAGCTTAAATTATACAGATTCGTCAATCATTGCTTGGCTCTTTGCATGTAAAATGATTTTTGTAACTCAGTCAAATTTGCACAAATTTGAGTAGATAAATTCGAGGAAATTATTCGAGTTGGAAAGTGAAGAAGTACTGGAAAATGAAGAAGTATTTCTTTTTTTTAAGTGTCTAGGGGTTCTTCTGTAAAGTAAACATGATTCAACGCGTCGCTTGCAGTTATGCGCTTGGAATGTTCAAAAGCGAGCATTTTCTGTAAAAATTAAACAAAATAAATTTCTCCTTGTCTCATTTCGATTTTGAACTCACCTTTATCAAGTCACAACCGTTCTCGCATAGGTTCGGGAGTAATGAACGTAGGTCCATCACCTCGTTCACCTTAAAGTTGTCGTACTTTATCGAGACGTTCTCTTCCGGCCAGTCTGCTCGGTTTGGTTTGCCCAGCACACTGTAGAAGAAATTTACTTTCAATCTATCGACACCTTGTCTAAATTAATATAAATCTTACGAAACTCGATATTCGTGATAGCAAAAATAAAATTCAGTTGGCATCCTGATTACCTAAATATCTTCAGAAGCTGGTGGTTCTCTGAGGTGCCGCAAAATAGGGGCGCCAATGCGTACAATTCCGCAATTATGCAACCCACAGACCAGATATCCACCGGCGTAGCATATGGGAGGCGAAGAAGCACTTCTGGTGCTCTGTACCACAACGTTACCACCTGCGAATTGTTAACTTTTCTTTTCGTTTTCACTACGACACTTTCTAGAGTTACTTTACCACTGACGTCAACGTCATGTCGAAGTCGTATATCTTAGCCAGCCCAAAATCTGCTAGTTTGATCCTTCCCGCCTTACTAACCAGGAGATTCTGCGGTTTGAGATCTCTGTGAACGATCCGATGGGAATGTAAAAATTCCACGCCGCGAAGTATATCCCGAGCGATTTGTTTTATTCGAATGCTACCGAGTCCGCCGGTCTTCGCGTGCTTCTGCACGTAGGCGTCGAGGTCTTGCTCCATGTACTCGAAAACGATGTACATTATGAGCTCCCTCTCGAATCGGCAGCCGTGGCACACATCTAAAATCTGCACTATATTCTCGTGCCCATAGGAGCTTAGGTGTTTGAGTAGACCGACTTCACGCAAAGTACTCGATGGGATCCCGTCTTCGGTGAGGGGTAGGCGCAGTTTTTTTAAAGCGACTACGGCATTGGTGGCTCTGTTGATGCCTCGAAATACCGTTCCGTAAGCGCCTGCAATGCATAAGAAATGTAAGCGTACCATCTGGTGGCGGAGATACAAATGCAAGTAAATAAATATAAAAACGTGAAAAATTGTCAGAAAATTTGAGTGACGAAATTGTAACATCCTGTATCGTGATAACGGTACATTTCTGAACGCATGTTTATTAGGATTTGTTAACCTATTTTTCATGGCAAATCTGTTGCGTCATTTGCAGTAATGATGTTGGTGTCACCTCGTGTAATACAAGTTACTTTATACAGGGTTACAATTAATTAAAGGGCCACTATGGGGATTTCATAAACTATAAAAGACGGTTAAATTACAAAGAAAATAGCGCTATTTTGAGATCTATAAAAATATGCAAAAAAATCGTCTATCTATTTTTATTTTTGAAATATCTTCAAAAAACTGAAAATTTTCAATTCCGAAAATCTTGAATGTTCTGTTTATTTATTAAGATACAGTCACAATAATACAGTCGGAAGAAATAGATTAGGATTGCTAGTGTAGCAGATGCGACTATCAACTGCCTTTTTTTTATGTGGACCCACATTTTCCTGAGAGAATGTGCTGTATAATTTGCAGTAACAATATTGGTCACATTCTGTGTAATGCAAATTTGTTATGTATGTATAGAGTGTATATTGATTTCAACTCGAAAAAATATGGTTTATCTAAGAAATAAGAAAAGGTATATTCTTTCGTGTAGTTGACAGAAAAATGACACAATGTTTAATCAAAAATCGTGAACAAAAGGTGGGAATTTTCTAGTTAGCAACACTTTTCTTCACGATTTCAGTTAGCAACACTTTATTTCATTCATTTTATTTATTATGTTGACGTTTCAGAGGTCGAATATTTTTTGATTGATGTTTTGTTAGTATGTTAACAAATGCTTGACATTCCTTGATATATTATTATTCTTCGACACTCTCATAATGTTAGCGTTATATTCGTCAACTACACGAAAAAATAGCATGAACTACATCTACACGTTAGAAAAGTGAATTTCCATGTTCGTGTAAATTTGATCCACTCGTGAGCTACGCTCATTCGTGAATTCAAACATTTACACTCACTGGAAAACTCACTTTTCTAAACTTATAAATCAATATACTATTCATTATTATGCTCTATTAATTTCACTAACTCAATTCACTATACTTTATCTTTAAACTAAAAGGAATATAACAGTTGTCGGCCTGTTGTAGGTAGATTGACACTGTAATACTAACCAGAAATTAATTAGGGTTGCTTAATTCCTCAAATAACCAGTTTTAGCAACAAATTTGCTTGCAAGTTTAAAACTGAGTGAAATTGTCAGATGAATTATGTTAATTTTTAGATTTGAATTGAAGGTTTGTGTAAAATCGGCTGTCAGACAGCCAATAACTTTGCGAGTTTTTGGCGGGTAAAATTCAAATTACTCCTCCTACTTTAAAAACAAACTATGTATAGCATATAATGGCACGATAGAGTTAAAATTAGATTTTTCTTATACAAAAAAACATGATCATGAAATAAATTTGTTGGTTTCCACTAGAGAAAGCAACACCTAAAAATCTGTCAATTCAGCAAAGCTAGTCTGCACTTTTTATTAGCAAAAATCACATGTAACTACTTGTTTAGTATTTTAGCTTTCCTAATGCTCCAATAAATAACTGAAGATGTTACTACATACAGGCTGAGTCCAAAAAAACGCCTACGCGAATAGCGTCGGTGTTTATTGTCGGATTTGACTGGTCAAAAAATCAAATGAAATGGCAGAAAAAACTCTACAATATACCATATCTTGCGTCTTTAATACATTTAAAACAGCTGCATGACAGCTGTCAACTTTTGTTTTTTAAATGCAATGGTATAATTACTGTAATACATTTCGAAAGAACTCTTTTTTCTGCGTTCAATGATGTGCCGCAATAAGCACTTATTTTTCAAAATAATAGAAGAAAATAAAAATAAATAAATAAATTATTAACATGAAATGACGTAATAAACAGTTGCCGAACAATAAATGATACCTGTTTTACGGTAAATAGCGTAGTGTCTATAAGTACTTCCTAATAGGCAAACAAATGACGATAACTGTCAATACTTTTGTTTTGTTTTTGCTGACAATAAAAAAAAATGTTGACAGTTATCGTCATTTGTTTGCCTATGAGGAAGTATTTATAGACACTACGCTATTTACCGTAAAACAGGTATCATTTATTGTTCGGCAACTGTTTATTACGTCATTTCGTGTTAATAATTTATTTATTTCTTTTTATTATCTTCTATTATTTTGAAAAATAAGTGTTTATTGCGGCACATCATTGAACGCAGAAAAAAAAGTTCTTTCGAAATGTATTACAGTAATTATACCATTGCATTTAAAAAACAAAAGTTGACAGCTGTCATGCAGCTGTTTTAAATGTATTAAAGACGCAAGATATGGTATATTGTAGAGTTTTTTCTGCCATTCCATTTGACTTTTTGACCGCTCAAATACGATAATAAATACCGACGCTATTCGCGTAGGCATTTTTTTGGACTCAGCCTGTATATGTAATTATATAAGTACTTTTTTTACATTTATTTTTTATTCACTAGAGCCCCTGTGTAAGCGTGTGATCATGGATTTAAAAAATTAGGTTAGGGACGACTTAAGTGATCAAATTTCTGCAAGCAGGATTATTCAAATTATGTAACTAATGCCCGGTTGCACCAATTTTTTAAGCAGAGCTTAAATTTAAGTTATGTTTAGAATGTGACATTTACATATGATAAAAGCCGTCCTCCATTTACAACTTATTTGAACGCGAATCGTTTCAAATTCACTTAAAAATCACTGATTGCATTCAATTTGCAGTTACTCATTTGGCGATCATAGTGATGAGGAAGTCGTGATGAGGAAGTGATTGGGTTTCCCATCCCGCACTGATCAAGCTGGTTTTCTAATCAGTTATCAGTTTCATGTGATTTCATACATATTTTGAGCTTGTATTAATTTTATTTTCAAAACGTCATTCCTTTAGGAGTCTCTCTGTTCACTTTAAAATCAGTTCAGTTCAAAATCAAATTGATTTGATTTTGGGTGAAGTGAATGTAATTGGAGGACGGCTAAAGTCAAATACATTCTGATTGACATTTATGCCCGGTTGCACCAACTTTTAAAGCAAAGCTTAAATTTAAATTATGGTTAGAATGTGATATTTACGTGTGGTCAATACACTGTCAAATATATTCTGACTGACATTTGAACTTCAACTTAAGTATCAATTAGAATGTGACTCACATTTTGCTGAATCTATAAATAATGTGTTAGTCTAAACATCACTTAAATTTAAGCTCTGCTTAAAAAGTTGGTGCAACCGGGCATAAAACTTCAACTTAAGTATCAATTAGAATGTGACAATCTTTTTGTTAAATCTATAAATAATGTCATAGTCTAAACACCACTTAAATTTAAACTCTGCTAAAAAGTTAGTGCAACCGGGCATAACTAAATTTGATAATTTTATCAGAGCACTCCAATTAAATATGATCATTAGTTTAAAGAAGGGATGTTATAATATATCTGGATTGACGACTTTGACACGTCACCTATAAAAACTAGTGAAACAAGCCGCTATGCACCCAAGGTTGGCAAGAAAACATGGGCACACATACTACAGTCAAACGAAGTTTGAATCAATCCTTGATGTAAGTATGAAAATTGTAGATACCCATACAGCCATGCTCTGAATATCATTTTGATGATACTGAGTGACTCTTTATAACACAACTAATACTTTGTAACTAATAGCGTTTTCCACTGGCTGCACTAGTGTGCACTGAGTGTATTTTCATCTCGGTTCAGCTTTATGTAATAAAACGAGATAGAGATATCCTGAGTGCACACTGGTGGTGCACTGGTGCAGCTAGTGGAAAACACTATTAAATACTAAAAATTGTATAGGATTGCCAACCTATATCTATTTGCACATGACATATTTTTATCATCAAATTTATCATGACCGGTGGATACAGCGTACTCTATTTCTCTCACTCTTATATTTTTTTAAATAGTTTCTATATGTTCTCTCTCACATATCTAACCCGGTTATGAACCGGGTGAATTATCGGAAGTGCCTATATAAATAAACATTGTTTTGCCAACCTTAAAAATCACGTCACTTTGTTTTGCAGTCTTTGATATCCAAGCTTAATATTAGGTGCTTTTGTTTATACCTGTGATTACTAATCATATAACCGTGATCACAGTTTTGCAGGTTCGTTATCTGTGATTACTTTCTCCCCCATCTCCGATTTAGCATTCTTGAATACAATTTGGATAATCACAAGTTATGTGTGATTTTGGGCATATTTCAGAATTAACCGGTTACTCCACCGGTAGACATTTAAAAAATTTAAAATCCACTGTAAAGCTATAATAAGTTATTATAGCTACGATAAGTATATGATAATAATATAGTTATAATAAGTTTATAACTTATTATAGCTAAAATAACGTAGCTTTATAGTGGATTTTAGAATTTTAAAATGTCTACCGGTGGAGTAACCGGTTAATTCTGAAATGTGTCCTTTGTATGATTTGATCATAAAAACGTAACCTAGAAATATTACCGGTTTGATGTGTTTTGATCAGTATTGGGTGATCATATGATTCTGTTCACCTAATCATTGATTCCATGATTGGATTGAACGAAAGCAGCTATTATATAAGTTATAACGTCCTTGATTTAAAGGGTAGAGGTTATTTAATTGCGACATACCATATCCGATTTCTTTGATCTCTTCATATCGATTGTGCACACCGACTTCTCCTCCTTTGATATCCATCACTGCAGAATCACTGCGATTCCATTGCCAGTTTTCCGGGAGCTTTAATAGTTCAGGATAAAAAAAAACGAACCTTGGCTGCCGAAACGTTGACCTCTACACACTTGCTATTTAAAATTTTAAATTCCTTCCTGTGGAACTGAAACGAACCGCAACCACTAGTTCAGTATATTCATTCGTGTAAATAAAAGAAGTCAGTCAGATGCCGGCGCGTTCGAAGACCGTCAATTGCCGCTATTCCAATTTCAATCGAACGGACCTTGGCATCGCTGTAGCCGTTCGGTAATTACGTACCAATTACGAGGTAGACAGCGCCATCTCGTAACAGTTATTATCACTGAGACTAGAAGTCTGTACGTGGTACAACGCTGCCAACTACCTATTTCTAGAATGAAGTTGCCACATGACTTGAAACGTTGAGAAGATTTGCTTTCTTCTAATTCTTTTAATTATTTCTGTTTTCCCCTAGATTTTCATTTTTTGTAGTTTATCTGCAATTAATTTCGTTTCTGTTTCGTTGGTTTATCAATTTTTTTAACCATAAACAAATTACTGATCACTAAGGAGGGGCAAATATGCAGAGAAAAAGGCAAAAAATATGCGCATAAATATGCGAAGAAATTATTGAAATTATGCAAGAAATTTAAAAATATGCAAGTCAAATAAGTTCAAATCTATATCGACAATTTAGTTATTCAAAAAATACCTGGAATACAATAATTATTTTACAAAATGCAATTAAAATAAAACGAGTAGTAATAATTAAAAATCTATTTTTTATTCAATTGTTTAGTATTACGATAAATTTTCTTAAAGTAGATATCTAAATTAAATAATGATTAATTAATTATAAAAACTGTAAATAATTAAATGGTGTTCAAAGTTATTCAGTAAAAAATTGTGCCTTCTGTCAGAGTATATGTATTTATGAAGAGGAAAACATCTTTCAACGTCGACAGAAGTCAAAGGAGCATTTTTCAGATTTGTTATAATTTCAGGAGGCACATTGAAATTTTTTTTTTTTAATTGTGATATTATAAGGGTTAATCGACTTAATGTTAAGGAAGTTTACGCTCTGCTTCAATATTTGTTGATAAATTTCTTATTATATGCAAAATATGCAGTACTTGTTCAAAATATGGAATAATCTTAAAAAACGCATAAAATAATCAAAATATGCAATTTGCATATTTGCCTCTCCCTACTGATCACTGTCCCACTTTTAGCCACGCCAGTTCATGTTTATTAATAATTCATTGGTCACGTTTACTAATTCAAATTGATTTTGAAAATCGATCGTTATTTGTTTTGATTTGTGAGATTTTGTGCTCGGTAATCTAATATGCATTTTTTGAGTTTGTTTATTTAATTTTAGAAATATTTTATTTTCATGTCAGAAATTATCTTGAAAATCCATCTTGGTTTCTTTTAATTTCTGATTTTAATTGTGTTCAGTAACAATTTCAAAAAAAAATTAATTTGTGTTCGATAATCTATTTTTAATTTGTTTATATACATATTTTTAGAAATATTTTAAATTATTTTTCATTTCAAATTGACTTAAGAAGTAATTAGAGTTGGGCTAACCATTTTCCCGTCTCGAGAATTGTTAATGTACATTTTATGTATTTCATGATATTCCATCGTATAAAAAAAACTACTTATTTCCAGGGCTCGTCGGGGATTTGAACCCAGGTCCTCGCACCGAAATGAGAATCGTACTTCTAGACTCTAGAGTTTAGAGTCTATCAGGCCCGCCGTTGCCAGTTGTGTAGGTTAGGTAACGCACAAGGGCGCCAAATTGTCGGTAATTATTTAAATAGACATAACTAAAAATGAATTGCTTTTGAGACTTATGGCCGTATGCACAGACAAATCTCAAGGTGGACTTGATACTTAAAGCTAACTTCATATCAAATTGTGCGCCGTATAGTTACATTGTTCAAAGTAAAGGTTTATTTTGGCTTAAGTCTAAAAATTTGTCTTTGCATGCGGCCATTAATGTCCTTATTCATAGTGCTTCCTCGAGGCTTCCTTGAATGAGGAACCCCTTAGAATGGGATTTTTGTAATGCAACTGTCTTACGACAATCCCATTCTAAGGAGGAAGCCTCGAGGAAGCACTATGAATACGGACATAAAACAGTAAAAATAATTATTCAAAAGCACCTCGTTTGTAAACTTTATTTTAGCGGAATTACTTTTTGTCAGGGTTTGAAAAAAATCGGATTTTTAGGATATATAATATGTCTAGACTCTAGAGCTCTGGACCAACGAGCCGTCGTAAGCAAAACGGTCCTAGCATTTTTCAAGCTCAGGTAAGTCAAAAAAAATATATAAAATGGCAATTAGGATTAAACAATTTATTTTCAAAAGTTAAATTAAATTACATATTGCATTAATTACAAGTAGAATTAAGAAAATGAGAATAAAAGTGAGGTACAGTCATTAAAAATACCAAATTATATCCGCACAATTTCCATCAACTTTCTCTCAGTGCGTCACGTAGCAGGTACCACATACGTTTTGTAATACCCGGATCATCGTCAGTTCCGTCGCTTATCGCTCGTCCGTAATTAGGTTGTTGGATACGCTTTCGTCGTTTCAACACGCATTTCTTCGAATTTTATTTTTACAGCAATCACAATTCACAACTTATGAGAGATAAAGGCTTCACAAATCACGAAAAGCAAGCGCGTCGACAGCATCGGCTAACATCGGAAGTTAACCACGTGAATCATTATAATGGCATAGTGTACCTCGATTGGTGCTCGATTCGCTATAATATTTATTTGCGGGGCCGAGTTAAATGTTACTTGTTAAATAAGCGAACCGCCAGCTATTGTTTTATTGTAGGTCCAAATTTTATGGTCGTACTGTACACTGTATTCGTCGTAAGAGCAACAAATCTGTACAAAACTGAACCTTATTGAAATAAAGGCTAAAATATTTTCTACCTGCGGCAATCTTCAGTAGTCATGGAGATATTTTCTTAGAATATAGATACTGTTGGGACAACCCTATGTATTGATATTTTAAAATCCACAAACGGCTCTTTCAATTATCAACATATTATGCACTTTGGAATATTATACAACCATTCCGAAACGCTTATGTTTTATCGTAACTCTTATATGTATGTATAAAATCGTGAAACTTTTGTATTTAAAGTTTTTTTTGTAGCTCCTAAAGGTAAGTCTCTAGGTAAGGTCTAAAATATGTATAAGAAAGTCCTGTACATAACTGAACTAATTGAAAGAAATTTATTTCAACTTACATATATTGGAAATAGATAAGCGATGCGAGGTCTTTAAGGACAAGCCGGGCCCACTCGGCCTGAATTTTAATTCATTGAACTCGAAAATTAATTTAGTTGACAAGTTAACTTGGAATTGTTTCCATCCGTTATTATTAAAAAGTCTTTGCGATTATGTTGATTAACAGATTGCCGTTTCTTTCTACCTATATTTTTTTCGTTTGTATTTGTGTTATTATAGAAAAAAAGTAGTTTTTTAACAACAATTCTCAAGAAGACCGAAATCAAACAGATACGACAAGAGCTGAGTGGTAAGTTACATACACACTTCTCACATCATTCCACTTCTTGAACATTCTCCTTCACCCCTCCTACAGGTCGAAGAAATTCTAGTGAGTACCTGCGAGTCTACAGAAGCTAGGCACGTCATGGTCGGCCCGTTATAGTCTTCGCCGACAAGGGAACCGTACTTGCCACGACAGTAGCGAGCGGACATTTTAGCGTTTCGTTTATAGCGGTCGAAACGTCTTCGGGGGTGCGCCACTCTACATCAACCGGTAACATTGAAAATTGGGTCAGCGAGAGCAGTCGAAATCGATCTTCCAGACGAAGAAAATCTTTCTTAAGATAAAAGTGTGCCCGCCGATCTAAATTAAACGGTGAAAACCGTTTTCTGGGATTTTCTCGGTGCTGTGAAAGTGCTCCGCACGTACAGGAAAAATACCAGGAGTTAACGGAATCTAAAACTTGCGAGAGAGCGATGTTAAGTGACGGAGTGCCTCGCTTTACACGGAATAAAAGTGATTGACCTTTTCAACATGGCCGTCACCGCAACTTATTGCTTCTTCTGCAACGCGGGCCCGCTCTTGGTGTTTCTCTGTCTCTCGTTCCTAACAGGTAGCGTTAATTACAAGATCGCAACTTACTGCATGCTAACTCCTAACTCGAAATCTTAAACGGAGTGAAGTCGCCAAGTTTCGCGGCTTTACTTGCGTCGATGTCTCCCGGAATCGTACCAATTCCGGAAAATATCTGAAATCAAAATATAGTTCACCGATTAGCGATAATTTATCAACAATGTATTATGGTTTCCGATTTCTTGATAACCTCTCGGGGAAAACTAACACGGACGTAACAAATTTTGTTAGACATCGGATTGTATTCGTTCTGGCCGATGATGGTTCACCGGTAATGACATCGAGTTCAAATTCGTTATTTGACGAACGGTTAGCTGCATTTTTTCAGCGAGTTTGATAATGTGCGCCACATGCCGTAAACTTTTGGCGTTTGAAATTGTTTTAGAGCATTTCAAGTGCTTATTAACATGATGCCACACGTGGCGTTTTCTTGTATTCCGGCATTTATCAGTGTTATCGGGTTTCGAAATTCGAAGCTTCAATGTTTAGGAATGTTTAGCATGCAACTATTAGTCGCATCCTCTCAAGAACTTTAATTTGGTATTCTCTCCTATTTTTTCTCTACTGCGTAAGCTTCAACTTAAATTAAACGTCTCGATAAGACTTTGAGCACAGTAATATGATAGTTCGTTTGAAGTGCTTCAGTTTTGCGCTAGAACAGTCATTATTGTTTCACGAGAGAGTTTCATACGAGAAACAAAGAGAGCAGAAACTATTAAAACCTCGGCGCGTCGATATTAATTATACCGCAATTACGTTCTCCAGTTCTGTAGTACTAATTAAAACTCATTCTGTTGGTTCTTTTTGGTATTCAATTGCTATAAAAATGGTTATACGTTGAGACATTTTAAACAATATGAAAACGACTTCTCAAAAATGAATTATTGCAGTCGAAATTTGTTTCAGTCTTCGTTTTCCATCGATCGACTCCTTTACTTATTCAGATCGATTAAAAATTGCAACGTCGAGGTCGTCGTTTTACGACACCTACCGAAACATCTTCGAATCGAGCTTGACGCCGGTGCGTTAACGATAAAGCAAACGAATCGAAAGGTTAATTAATCGGCGTTGTTTAAATTAATTCGAGACAGACGAAGCTGTAAATACTTTGGCTTCGTCGAAATGAAGCAAGAGCTTTCAATTAGTGCCGTCAAATTGTACTCGTCACAGTTTCTTCGGCAAAGCGAACTTTAACGCGACCCAATTTTCAGGAGCAGATGAATTATACCCAAATTCCTTCACGTCAAGAGGCGATGCTTCCCCTACTACCGTCGCCGACTTGACGCACGGCCCTGTTGAAATTCATCTATCGGAAAATGTTATATCGGAAGAACTGCCCGCCTCCACTCGCAAGGTGAGCCGTCGTTCTGCGGATCCCATCATCGCAAAGACCAGCGGCATCGAAAATCTGCTGTCGTTGAAGAACGTCGGAGAACAACTCGACTCGAACGACGTAGAGCTGTCAAGGGCAGCGTACCTCATTCATCCTTCGAAGACCGTAAAGACCGGGGAGCAGCACAAGCTGGTACAAACCGAACTGAACTTGAGAGTTTCGGGGGAAGCGAAGGGGACTCCGCAGGGCAGAGCGGTGGCACTGTCGGAGTCCCTACTCGACATCATCGACCCCACTGCGACGACGACTCGTCATTTTGCTACCCTGTTACACCCACCAGGCAGCCCTCGCCAGGTTAATCCCGACATTCAAGATATCATCACCGGTATTGTTAAGTTGTTGAACGGAAAAGTCAACGTGCAGGCAAACACCGCGCCCCCTCACGGTCGACCTATGCGTCCCCTCTCCTCCAGAATTAACAACAGGGGTCCTCCGAGGATAACGGACGTGCCCGCTCTGCCCCCAGATTTCGATATACCCGCCCCGCCTCTGCCGCCTCCACCTCTCGGTCAAATGCCACCGCCCCCGCCTCTCATAACACACTCGAAGATGCCCACGCCCTATCCGTTCGACATACCGCCGCAGAAGAGACCGCCGCATCCGATAAGAGACAAAATCATCCCTTTGGGAAGCAACAAACGGCCCGGTTTTTATCGGCCAATGACGATCCCGCCCTGGGATAGACCTCACGCGCGGCCCAACCCAAATCGACGTCCTTCTCATCCGATTCCGCCCTACAACAAACCGATCGCACCGATCAAAATTTCCGACGACGTCGGCGTCAGCATAACAAGCGAAAAACCAATCGAGGAGGACATCTTAACCTTGGATCTGGGTACCGAGCTTGAGCCGTCCATGGAAAACCAAGACGGCGTGACCGAAGCTACGACTCCAGGGCACGCAGAGGAAGAAACGGAAAGCGAACGTCAGGAACCGCAGCCATCTTCATCGAATGCGTCGTCCGTGAGTGACTTAGAACCTACAAGTGTTTCCATCGACATAGTTTCGACCGCCATGGAAGATAATGTTACTGCAAGCTTCAGTTATGATAACACGACAGATGCTGACGTCGCTTTCCCTCCGGTCATCGAATCCTCCATTCAAGACGTCTTGCAGACGCTCAAAGTAGATTTGTTAAGCCCAACGTCGATCGTCAGCACCCCAACAGAAGGTCTGCCGGAGGTGAAGTCGCCCACAAGCTCGATAGAAACGTCAGATTCGCCTTCGACGTTACATCCAAAGAGTAAGTGCCAATTAGGAGCAGCAACGTAAGCAAGGTGTTGTGAACGTGCTTTTACAGCGAACGCCTCCTCAAGTCCGAGCTTCCCGTACTACTCGTACAGACCTCGACCGGGAATCGTACTCGATGACACCGAGTACAAACCAGGAAGGCAACCTGCTCTGACAGCTCGCCCATCCGTTGGTCACCTCGGCGACATATTCGACATCACGGTGTCTGCCGTCCAAGGTCCTGGCGCGAGCTCTTCGGCACAGGGCAAGCCGTACATTATACCAGGTACAATTTCACTTGTTTAAACTCCACTTCCGGCTTTCCTAGACGATGACTTATGATGATAGCGCGCCATAATAATAATTTCAGTGGACATAGAAAGCGTCCATCTTTCTCCGAACGTCGATGTGATCACAAGTTCTTTAGGAAGCGAAGGCTACGTATCGATAGACGGGAAGAGAACCTACTTGAACCTCTTCGGAGAACAGACCGAATCACCACACATTGCACCCACGCCGACCGCAAACGATGCAGTCAGCGGAACCGGATACGCCGTCATCGAGGTCGAAAAGAAATCCGAAAGTGATATCAAGCCGACACCCAGGAGGCCAGCGTTTAATCGGAGGCCAAGTCAGCCTCCCGTCAGGTAATAGAAGCTTCTCTCCCTTCGCCAATTATTACAAATTGCCATCGTATTTTTTCAGGATAGACACGTGCATCGTCGGCGACGATTCGACTTGCGACGGATCTCAGCACGAAACATGCCGCACCGAGGCAGGAGTAAGCGCCTGTCACTGTCGCCCGGGCCACGCGAGGCGGAAGCATCGTGATCCCTGCAGGAAGGTGGTTTCTGTTCTTCTTTCCCTTCGCGTTGACAAACTGTACGAGAGGCGGGTCGTTTGGGCAAATGAATTGGGTGACAGATCTAGCAACAGTTTCCAACAGCTATCTTACGAGGCAGAGAGAGCAGTGCGTAAATTATCGTTTTTCTTATTTTCGTGACTGACGAAACAATTTCCTTTACAATTTGAGATTCAAACAAAATGTAAAATAACGAGCTTCAAAATTTACACCGCCACGTTTCGTTGTAGTTGGAGTCGGCGATGTCTATGACCCCGTTCAGTGACGAATTTCTCGGCGCAAAAGTAAACAGCATTTACAGGGGCGACAGGGCGGCCGGCCAGGCCGGCGTCTTCGTGAATCTAACTTTGCAGCTCGAGGAGAACTCCGCAACTGCCAGACCCGCGGTTCGGGCCGACCTCCAGAAGCATCTGCTAGGAGTCATCCAGAGGCGCAGCAACAACGTCGGCAACAGCGCTTTGTGGGTGGACAGTCCGCCAGGGTCCGTTTCGAATTTACAAGGTAAATAACGGAGCGATTGACAATAGAAAGCTCCAAGATTTTTAAATTTTACTCTAAGAAGAGAACTCTAAAAAATAAAACGTAACGTGTAAATTAATGTTTGGAAAATATTTTTTACTTCTTTATCTCACTTTATTGTTGATGTGTTCGATCGAGGCTAGAAAACGTACCCTAGTGCGAAGGTACTCCTGTTGACGTCACAAGCCATATACGAGTATACATAGCTTTCTCCTTTTAACTTTCGTGAAACAGTCTTCCAGACGGTCACGTTGCGTTCTTAACTCAGATAGATCAGATCGGCATATAAAAAATGACGTTTACTTACAATATAATTATTGTAGCTAATTTTTCACGTACTGCAACTTTTAAATACACGTTCCACATTAATATGTCCAAGTGCACAAGTAAAAAGAAAGTTCCGCTTTGACAAGTGTTTTACGTACGAGATCAAAAGTGCGCTTAAATCTATCGGGTTCCTAACGTGGTCACTAACGGGCTTGTGACGTCACCGATTTTGAAAAAACTAAAACGCGTTTCAAAAAACTCTACACATATTGAATTTTTTTGGCCCTCCCAATTGTTGATTCTTCACGTGCGATATTTACAGATCTCGACGAGTGTTCTTCGCCGGATCTCCACGACTGCCACTCCCTCGCGAAATGCATCAATGTTTTCGGCAGTTTCAAATGCGAATGCGAAGAAGGCTACAGAGATCCCTGGCTCGACAATAGATACAGAGTTGGCAGACATTGCGAGCAGTGTTCGCCCCAATTCTGCAACAATCGAGGAGAATGCATGTATCAGAACGGACATGAAGTATGCATGTTAGTACTTGACGTTATTGGGTAGGTTATCGAGGTCTTATTTTATCATTCGAATGTTTGGCAGGTGTTCGGGAAATTACTACGGAAACCAATGCGAACTGGACGGTGAAGTTCTTGGCGTGGCGATCGGCGCTAGCGTCGCGGCCATCATTATAATAGGGCTGACCCTCGTCTGCCTCGTTATGTGGAGGTAATATTTTAGTAGGGTGCAAATATCTTATGCAGTGGTGGTATGTATACTTGTGTACCACCTGTACTTATGTTTTTGAGAAAAATAAGGTGTTTTGTTTGGAATTATTCTTAACTTATCGAGATTCGGCAATGGACGTGCGGCGGCTAAATTTGACGAATATAACTTCTGCTTTTGAGTTCTTGCTGAGGGATGGTTTCCCTTCGGAAAAGGCGTTTCTTGAATTTTTTTTTTCAATATTCTGGGAAAAGCAGAAGGTTTAACGAAAATTCATAAAAGGCCTCTTGGGCTAAATCCTCTCCCCAGCACGCGGGAGCGGTCAAGTCGAATATGTGCAGACCTCTTTTCGCGAATTTTTTTCGGCAGCTGAACTCGGTCGGAGCACCTGAAGTGTCCCGATGTTATAGGTAAAAAGTACCGGGGAATCCTACGGTGTTGGATGTTTCCAACCGCGGTGGCTTGGGAAGCGTATTCGAAAAAATTTCTGTGTGACGTTATTAAGCGAACGTCGTAGTTCAATCTTACCTAATGTGTTGTTCTTATTAAACTTCATCAGTCGCCGCTGGAATAAGGAGCAAAAAGCGGCCGTTGGCAGCCCTGTTTTCGGATACATGGCGGCTGCGAGTAACTCGGTAAAAACTCCGGCTGTGGGAGCGCCTCCGTATCAGTTAACGTTGGAGGATAGACTTCGCTGGGCTCAAATCGCCGACGTGATGGCCCAAGCCAACCACTATGCGGTAAATGCTTCAGGCGAGTTTTGAGTTGTGACGTCATCGATATTTCGTTTTCAGCCTGAACCGGTGACCGGACCGACGAGGCCTTCGTCGGCTGTCTTCGGGTATCCGAACCCTTCCCTGCACGGCACTCTGCAACATCGAGCCGGCTCCATTCACGGAACCTTGCCGCCGATTCCCATGCCGCGACTCGGCCTGCAGGCTCAGTTGGCAGCGAGAGCCGCCAGCATGAGGCCCGTGGATAATTCAAGTTCCAGCGAGGAGGAAGACAAGACCGATCTGTTGGGCAGAAGCTTCCAGGTTCCGAGGCCCAAGAGCAGAAGTAACGCTTCCATTGCGGTAGTTATTTATTTTATGCATTCTAAACGCTCAACTTCAAAAAGAGATCGGTTTTACAGAACCAGAGTGGAATTTACTATGACGTTGATTACGACCAGCAAGACATATACGCTAAGACCAGTACCGGCATTCCGTTGAGCACGTACGCCGTGGGGAGGCCCGCATATTACAGGAATTAGAAGAGGCCGCCTCGACACTCGCTCACTTGTATATATCTACCGTGCATGTAGTCATAACTTGAAGGTGATTGTAACCAATTCGAATTGTTCTTTCTTGTTTAACTTGGTCTTGATGATAAATACCTTCTCATTCCGTAAATTTCTTGCTCCTATTCGGAGAATTTTAACGCTTTCTTTCCAGTAGCAAAAGTACTACTCTTTTCACAAAGATCGTTCTTAATTAAATATTTCGTCTCGTGGGCGAACAAAAACTCGCCAGCCTCATGTAGGTATTCGTATTCCAATGCCCACACGAAGCAGTCTACGCCAACTACTTCGATCTACTCTACAGAGAGTAAAGAGTGTAACCAGCCAATTTTTACCGGCCCACCCTGTGCATAGCCAGAGAAGGTGATCGATTCCTTCGTTATTATTTGCTGAATAAGTGAATCTACTGTAAATAATTACTTATCCTGTTATCGTCTTGTATTTATTTTGTTTATAGGTTCATTACATAATAACTTACTGTTTTGTTGTTAGTTCTCTTATTAAATATGTTCAAACAATCAGTAAAAACAAAACAATCAATGAAAAAAAAACACGTTTGATTATTCTTCCTGTGTTCGTGTTCTGCGCGCTCTTACTTTTCAGTTGTTTTTTAACGACGACGCCGACGTGCGTTTTTAGGAATTGTGCTTATCAGATTTTATCCCGCTTAATCCACGAAATCTTTCTTATTAATCGCTTTATCTATACAAAGAACGTCCAAGTTTTCCTCACGTTCGATCGAAAATGTGCAGTGAAATGAAGTGGATGCGTTTGGTCTTCTTCTACTCCGTCCTTGCAGGTAAAAAATTTCTGGCAACTCCTTCTCGGTTGTAAATTTTTTACACTCAAGCGGGGAATTGTCGGCGAATATTTCCAAAAACCAAGGGGTGGGTAGATTATGGACAGTATCTATAATAATAATTTAGGAGGCGCCGGTTTGGAGTGCCAACAACATATCGATTGTCCTTCATCACAGCAGAAGAACGTAACGTGGAGTGTGCCCTCCATAACGGTGAATTTAACGAACAGGTGCCTGGAGAACTATTGCAGAAATTACTCGGAATTCCGGCTTGCAGTGGCCCATATGGGAAATCGCTTCGTGGATATGAGGAGCTACAATCTATCGTGGCAGATAAGGTAAGCAACGCATGTCGATTTAATCAATTAATATGATAATTATTTATAATTTGTCACTTGTAAAATCATATTTTGAAAGTAACAAGTGTTTAACTGAAGAGTTCCTCGAATTGGTTTTATTTTCTTGATGAAAGAAGACAGAGCGGAAAAAGAGATGACTTCCTAAATCGATTGGCGTTTAACGGACGACAGTTCTCAAGTCGTCGATGTCGCGTTCATCCTGCGTCACGTTATGAAAAATTCAAAAACTGCTCGATCGACTTTTCAACTGAACACCGAATTTGTAATTTTCGCAATTGCAATCCGTAAAACTAATTGATTAAACGATCCTCATTTCGGAATGTAACTCTAACTTTAATTCAAGTCCTGAGAACGTCTTGGTGAGATCCGTCGAGCAGTGCTCCGTCAACGCTACGTCTTGCGTTCAAATCGAGTTCGGACTGTCCGTTAACATATCTTCAGAGCAAGGGCCCCAACTTGACGTTAACAACCTCCGTGTTATGTGGGACACGTTTGCTTCAGAATTTTTCCCACAGAGTGCATGCTACGAAGATTATACGTGCCAACTGCCTTCGACCTCACCGGACATCGAGAGCATCGACGTCTGGTTGGCTTCCGATACGTGCTTGGAGGTTTACTGTGAAGATCTCAGTGACTTCCGGTCTACAGTTGCGGCGATGGTATGGCAGTTTAACGGCACGGCCAACTCCAGCGTAAACCATAACATAAGGCAAGTGTTATACATAACAGAGGTGCCATCGTTCTTTCAGCTGTTGTGTTGCAGTGATGACGACGTAGCTGTGATGGCCATCAAGCAGTGCACCATTCAAGTGACAGTTCCATGTGTTCAGTTCACGTTCGGCTTAATCTTGAACGCCTACAATCAACTTACGTCTTCCGATTTGCAAAGAATGTGGGAGGAACTAGCTCCGTTGCATTTTCCGAACGTCATTATACAGCCAATAGAAGAACCAATAGAGGAACCAATAGAGGAACCAACAGAAGAACCAACACAAGAATCTCCGCCCTCGACATTAGAGGAGGAGTTATCTCAGTGGTACATAGCGCTCATTGTCATGGGCGTTATCTTGATTTGTTTTTCGATAATCTTGTTTCTCCTGAGAAAATTGGCCTTCAGGCTGAAGGGCTTGAACGAAAAGTACGTGTCAGTGGCGTCAGCTTGTGGTGCGCCTCAAAAACAAAATTTAAACGTTTCAGGAAATGGAAGTCGAAAGATTCGCGGATCAACAACGCGGACCATCAGGATTCGGGCGCCGAAAACATCGGCCCGCATTCGTTGCAGACCCTGCCGAGCTTCTTCGAACCCGAGTATCCTTACTACGAACCGAGTTTAATGGGCGCAAACCAGCGAATTTCGGGTGCGTTAAGTTCAAAAGAGTGCCAGTAAAGCGAGAATTGTATCATTTGGTTTTAATGATCGCGAAGTTATTTGCAACAATTAGCAGTTAAATTAAAGCCCTGTATTTACTTCGGTTTTCGATCGAGCTTCAGATCGACCGAAGTCGGGTCGGAGCAGTGTCGTCAATTGGGCACTACATAAAAATTTCTCGCCACAGCTCTTAAAACTTTCACTTTTTACACCTAATTTTACACCCACCACCTCGAACACCTAGAGGAACGTAGAAGCTTAACTCAACTTGAAAATAATTCCACATGAGCAATTTCAAATTTCCCTCTAAAAAAGACAACCTTGCATGTCTGGCAACATTGGAATGAAGGAGCTGAACTGCCGGAAAACCGAAGTAGGCGAAATTTGAAATTTCCGTCAGTTTAGATCGCTTTCAGGTATCTGATCGATCAAAATCTTACGTGAGTATACTGGTATTTAAAAGTATCCGAATGAAAAGCAATTAAATCGTTGGAATTTGACCCTTATGTGGTAAACTTCCACAGTGCCAGGCGATTACGCCGGTTATCCGGATACTTTTAAGCACCAGCAGGTATAGATAATACATAAGACTGTCATTATCGTTTCAATAAGAAACTGCTAATGAAATAAAAAAATCCCGAACAAAATCCGTCAAATTTATGTAAAAACGTAACAGATCTTGTGTACTTGATAATAGCGAGTTATCGCAACTATCACGTTAACTTACGGTAAACGTTAAGATCATGTGATCCAATGGAAAATGAATGGGGCCACGTAATTTTAACGTTTACCGTAAGTTAACGTGATGGTTGCGATAACTCGCTAATACCTACCTCATATTCCGTGATATCTGACGCGATTAAAACATGAATGAGTATGGGACTAAGAATAAGTTAATCCTGTTTTCAGTATTGGAAGAACCGATCAACGTAAATCGAGAAAGCATGTTTGCGCCAGCGGAACGCAATCCATCAGATCCCGTGCCAAACAGACCACATTCTTACGTAAACACATAATGAAATTGTATTTACATTTAATTGCGAGAGCTGCTTATACACGGTGGTGATAAAGTCCCGCAACAAACTCATAATTTGTTTATTTAATATTTTCTCGCAAAATCCTGAAACGGCTAAATTTTTAATTTTAAAAAGACACCTTTCAATGCAAAAATTTCTTCTCGATCGAAATTTGTTTTTCCGCTGTGACGTCATCATTAATTTTTTTTTAATGGCAACCCTAGCTTTTCTATGCAGATTTTGATAGTCCTTCTTGTCAGCAAAATGGTGATGTAAAAAATAGTACTCTCCACAATAAATTTTTCGAAAAAAATAGACATTACAATTCAAAAATACAATGTTATTTTATTTTAATGATAATCTTGAAATTGAAAACAAAAACCAATAGAAATTAACGAAAATATTGAAGCTGTTCCCTAGGAAACAATTGTTCAGATTTTCGTTGCAGCATAACATAATTTTTTCAAAAAAATTCCAGACGATGGTCTGGATCTTGTCTTTTTTTTCGATAAAGTTGTTGCGTAAGGTACTATTTTTTATATCACCATTTTGCTGATAAGAAGGACTACCAAAATCTGTATAAAAAATTTAGGGTTGCCATTTAAAAAAAATTAAAGATAACGTCACAGCGGAAAAACAAATGCCGATCGAGAAAAGGTCTTTACACTAAGAGGTGTCTTTTTAAAATTAAAAATTTACTTGTGTCAGGATTTTTAAACAAATTATGAGCTTGTTGGGGAATTGTATCACCACTCTATATGTATAATATACACATAATAAATAAATTTATTTCTGTTCGTATATTTGTCCGCTCCAATTTCTGGGCCAGATTGTATGCGTTTCCAAAAGGTTTCCAAATCGAAACGAAACACAGGGTATCTAATATTTTTTAACAAAGAAAAGTAATTTAAAATTCTTAAATTACTTTGTATAGCCAATGCGTGTAATATACCGCATTTTATCCTAACTTAACTTTATTATTAACATAACATGTGTCCAACAATTATTTTAGTCCTGAGTGACCGTGGAATCAAACCTAAGGCATTTACGAAAATTAACCCGGTGGATACACCGTACTCTATTTTTGTCACTCTCACATGCACTAATGGCCGTATGCACAGACAAATCTTTAGACTTAAGCCAAAGTAAACCTTTACTTTGAACAATGTAACTATACGGCTCACAATTTGATATGAAGTTAGCTTTAAGTATCAAGTCCACCTTGAGATTTGTCTGTGCATACGGCCATAAGTCTCTAAGGCCCAGTTTTACAATCGTGGAATAAGAACGGAATAACTGTTCGCCAAATATCCTTTAATGTTCCTCCATATCTACGTCGCACCTACGTCACGTTATACCAATAATAATAGCTGCTTTCTTTCGTTTGATCCAAACGCAACATGACGCGTTTAGATTCAAAGATGGATGCTCTCTTGCAAATGGATCTTCGTGAAATTTCAATCCCGATCGGTAATCCCGTTTCCCCTTTCAATCTTCCAATTTTACGATCCGCTTGGATTGAAATGCATTCAGATCCAGAGCGGGTAACGAAAAATTATTCGAATCACGATTCAAACTTTTCAGCGAAAGAAAGCAGCTAATGCTTATCCGACGATTGTAAAATCGGGCCTAAATCAACACTCCGTACAGGTAACGCAATCCCATTCCTCTCATGACAAGATTGAGAAGCAAAGACAACAAATACAATTGTCGCAAGTGCAATAAGGAAGACGATAGTTTTAGGGAATTCTGTTTACCGCAATGTCACTGGCTTCAATTTAAAAGTGTATTAGGTTATGTCTAGTTAAGTTATTTACCAATCAAAAAATTGTTATCTTAAGAAGTGCAGAATTTTTCTTTTACGAAAAAGGCGGAATCATTAAATGTCATGCGATAAAAGTTTGGGATGCAATATTAAAACTCAATTTTCTTAACCATTGACAGTAACTTCGACAAACGTCACTTCAAATAATATTTCCAACTGTTTTTTATCCCTAGATGAGAGGAATGTGCGACAAGGAGAGATATAAAAACTCACTAGATGCGTTACCTCTATACGAAGTATGTTGATTTAAGTACCTTATAAGAATCTACCCAGTAGCGACACTCGAGTATAACTACTGTCACATTTGCCATTCTGTTTGATACCTATCGACTTGCAAATTACATTATTAGGGATCGGGGAAATTTAAGTCTATGTCATCTCATCAGCGGCGGGCCTGGTGATCTCAGGCTCGCAGCTCGATGCGTTATTTTAAATGAATAAGTTATAATTTTTTCTTAGTAATTTTGCCAGGACATTTTATTCTTCTACGCCTATATGGTTCTGACGCAATTATACGGCAAATCCAAAGGTCAGGGTACAATTGGTCAGCACTGTGAGTTACGGAATAACTCCACTTTGTGAAAACTAAATTTTACTGTGCGACTGTAATTGTTTTATGATGCTAAACGAGCCACATTTATGACTTAGTTCGCATCATTATTTTTTCGCGGCAATACTCAATTAACACGCTAGGAGTGTCTGCGGGACTTGTCCGCTGCAGCATAACAACTTTGCCGTTGCCAGTGTTGCCATCTTAGCGGTTTTGTCGCTAAATCTAGCGTTTTACGGGTAGGATAGTTGGACATTTGAAACTGATTTGGGACACGTTGGAACTCTAGCGTTTTTTTTACACACATTTAGTGACATTTTAAAGTAAATGTCTGAGCTTTTGAATTTAAAAGTTAGTTATCTGCCATGCGAGATTTCTATGTATTTCTATTAAAAAAAATTAAGTAGAAATAATATTTTTTTAACATTCTCTTCACAAAAAAAAAAAAACTCAAAATTTAGGCCCGGTTTTCCAATCACAAGTTTAACCTTCAGTTTACTACCTTAGAAACAATTGTTTTCATCATTGTTACTAAGAGAATAATTCGAAAGTTCGAGACAACTCGTGATTGAAAAACGGGCTTTAGTAAGCTAATTATGTAATTTTATCGTTCTTCATTTTTAAAAAAGCGAGCCAACCAGCTTGCGAAACATCAAGTAAGTCTGTACTTACTTTACTATACATACTTACTTTGCTAGTTTTGCTCAGTCTAAAGTTATTTTCTTTTCCATATTACAATAGCGAGCGAGAACTAAACTAAAATCTTCTACTTTCTAGTTTAGCGAATAAACTTATCGTAACATTGGATTTATTTAGCGACTTCTAGCGTTTCTTCATTCTTTAAACAAATTTCTGCGACATTTCCTCAACTACAGCTGGCAACACTGGCCGTTGCATTAGTATGTATTTGAACCGTCGACGGCTAATCAAGGTAGACTGGTAATGCCAAGGCAAAATAGGACGGTTTGTTTGAAAGCAACATCAAGAGATCTTGCGGAGGGTGGGAAAGGTGGGGTACTGTTTACTCGTCCCTAGTGCACATAGGCGGCGTTCATTAAATTGAGATAAAAATCGAATATTACAAAAAATATACTTGTTAATTGAAATAATAATAGATTATTCATTACGAAATAGAATTATTAATATAATTAATTAGTTAATTGTATTGAATTAATTCATTAAATACAAATACACGTAATAAAACTAGTATGTACGCCTATGAGTTCTGTTGCGTTACACGACATCCGCCGAAAATTATCGACTGCAATTTGAAAGTAACCAATCACAAAGTTAGTCTTAGTAAACACCCCTGTGACTGTGAACTTGTTACCTACATTTTAAAGCTCGCTTGCCCAGTCTAACTAGGTTAATCGTCGGAGATTTGAACCGCGCCAAATATATGACACCGATCCGTATACATTAGACTTCCATCCGGGTATCAAATAGTATGGCCGCTTTTTCTGACACTGACGTTTAAGTGACGTTACTGGGTATTACTCGTACTGTGTCCAAGTCGTTTCAAGTGTTTCAACTATTTTCCTGCAGAGGTCCGACGCATTCCAACGGCCATTTAAAAAACTTTTTATTGTGGTGATCCTAGTGACGTGTGCGTAGGGAAACGAGCGCGAAGGGCTTTCAGATAGTGGCCCGCGTCGATCTAACAGCGAAATGCACCCCAACAGGCGGCGGAAAAAGCGTCCCAACTACGGCATACGAACGGTGGAAGTGATGCGAGGCCCGAACGGTTTCGGCTTCACGATCTCCGGCCAGCAGCCGTGCATTCTTTCCTGCATCGTGACCAATTCCCCGGCCGACCAGGCAGGTCTGAGAGCGGGCGATTTCCTCATATCCGTGAACGGCGTCAGCGTATCCAAAATCACCCACGATGCCGTCGTAAACCTGATAGGAAACAGCATCGGCCCCATACGGATGACGATCGCGGAGAACTACTACTCGGACAGCAGCGACGAAGACGTGGATTTGGGACGGGCCGTCAACTCCAGGAAACCAAAGTACATGCACAAGCCGCGCATGCAGAGGAATTACAAACACTCGGCCAACGGTAATAATAACAACAATAACCGAACGCTACTTGACGGTTCGTACAAGAAAGGCAACGAGGCCTCTGGCATTTCCCCTTCGAGTTACATGTCGAGCTCGATACCGATGGAAGAAGAAGGCGGTCCCATCGAGTACAAAGCGATCGTCGGTTACCTGGGCACGATCGAAATGCCCAAACAACTCTTGCCGAACTCACGGCTACAGACTGTGTGCAGCTGCATTAGAAAGCTGAGACAGGAGAAGCGATCGCCTACCGCCGTTTTAATGACCGTACTGCCGACGTGTCTAACCTTGAAGAATTCCTCGAACCACATTCTCGCTATTTACCCCACCAACCGGGTGGTCTACGTTAGCTCGACCACAGATAAAGATTCTAGGTATTTCGGACTGGTGACGAGCGCCGTTTGTGACATGCGAAGTACGGAAAATGTTCTGAAACGCTGCGAGAATTCTTACGTGAACGTGTGGGAAGTCGGCGGGGAGAAGAAGTGCAGCAATCTGGACCTCACCGTCTCCAACAGTTGTCACGTATTCGTTACCGATCCGAAAATCGTCGATCACAGTCTGCACGTGAAGAAAGCGGAGAGTTTCAAGGTCACCTGCACCACGGACGTGGTAACGGGGAATTGCCTGGAATTTCCCAGAAATGCCCTTTACATAGTCAGCCTCGTGCAGAACATGTATCGATTGCAAAACAACGAGAGCGAGAACGCTTACAAGCACGGGGTTAACGAAGAGGTGGTAGCAAATTCGCCTCAGCCGAGTGCCTCGAGCAATTCTGACTCGGGGATAGGCTTCCGTGACGACTGTGGCAATATCAGCGATAGAATATTGGTGGTGGAATTCCCTTCCCATCGCCCCCTGCCCATCATATCCAACAATCACAAGCGACCTGCCAACATCGCAGCCTCCAGCATCACGTTCGAGAGTCTCGACGTGCCCTTAAATAACACCGAACGTGTTTTGAATAATGTCAGGTGCTTCGACTTCAAGTTGGCAGCAAATAACTTGAACGAGTCCGTCTGTGATGACAGCAAGCACCACCTGTCTAACCTCAACAACATAAGGGCTTGCGAAAACATCTGTACGAAGAATGCCATCGACACGAAACAAAACGGCGACGTCGACTATGTGCACCAGGAGGAGCTGACGAATCGTTTGACGGTGCGTGCCATGCCCAATCCCAGGAATTTGAAAGCACGTGAGTTGTCTCCACACAGCTGCGAAGACCACCGAGAAAGAGCGGTGGATGTGCCCGAATGCAGTCCCGGCAAGAAGTCCTACGAGACGGTGTCCCTGCATTCGATGGGAGAAGACACAGTCGACTATAAGAGCTCTGTCGATAATGTCTCCATGCACAGCTCGAAAAGCTTCGAACTGAGCAACCTGAAGGCGATCTTCAAGACCCCGAGTGCCAAGCTCTTTGAAAACAAGAAGTCCACGAAGCGACAGTTGAAAATGGTCAGCAGCTGTGACAATCTTGTATCAGATAAATACGAAGCGTCTGTCCTGAAGTACAAGCTCAGTCCCAAAGTGTACGGACTCGCGAAACCTAATCGCAGTTGCGAAGAACTGAATACCGCCTTTGATGGAGAGAAATTCGGTGGTTTCGGCAGCTTGCAGGATCTATGTTCGTGGATCGGGCGGGGCGAGAAACCAGCAATTGCACAGAGTGAACCCGACGTGAGGGGCTGCCAGAATTCCTCATCGGATCTCGGGGTGAGCGGGACAGCTTATTTTATTCATAATCTAGCTTACTAACTCTCTCTCTCTGTACGCTTTAAAAAATTATGACAGTTCTTGAAGGCCTGTCGGTTTGTTGTTTTTTTTTGTTCCTTTCAACTTTTGCGCTCTTTTCTGCTTGACATTCCTAAAGAAATTATTTATTCCACTCGAGCAATGGAGAATGGAGAGCACTTTATTATTGAATGTAAGTAATGAAACTTTTGTGTAAAACTTTTCCCTGACGCTTTGAAATTTACAAAGATCTCAACTTCTCATTGACAGCTTTAGTTTCGTCGTGAATGCTGGGGCGTGTTCGAAAACTCAGAGCGTTACTCTTGGGTAATATTCTTTCTCTCTCATATAAATCATTTTGTATATTTTGCTTTTCACTTTATTGACTCTGTTGGTACATACCGGGTGATTCGTGAGGAACCCTCCATATTTAAATAATGTGTTTAGGAGACCACAACAAACAGAAAAAGTCTAGTAAACATATGGTCAAATGTCAACCCTTACTGAGGTATTGTTCAAAATTGCATTTAATCAATTGAAAACATAAAAAACATCTTTACAACAGAAATTACGTTTTCACTAAATTTAGCAATATTTTAAGAGAATTTAACTAGAAAATAATTGTAACTGTCACATTTATTTTAACGTTCATTAGTTAAAACAATTATTTTGTAAATCCAGCTATACACTTACGCACAAATACGCACGATTGGAGCGCCCCGTTGGAATCACATGCGAAAGCGCGCCAGTTTAAATGCAAATAATCGCGCATGCTTAGACGTTTTAAAACCCGCATGCATTTCGCGCAGTTAAAAGTTTTGTCTTTATATTTTCACACGGTTATTTTTGTGCAATATAATTTGAAATAATTAAAAGGTAAGTACTTTAATTAATATCACTCGGGGAATTTGACGTTTTTTTAATTTACATTAGCAGTTTTATCACCTGACATTTAACGTTTCATTCTAAAACCGCGTGATTAAAGCGTTGCAATTTTTAGGAACAAATTGTAAGACGCGACACTCTTGACCGTGGGAAAACACGCGTGATTAGAACGGGGCGCTCCAATCGCACGTGTTTGAGCGTAAGTGTAAAGGTACTTACCTATATGCTCATGATTAACTAAAAAATTATAATATAATAACAGTATGATATCTTTATTGTTGTGAGAGTCGGGTCAACAAAATAATAATCACGTAAACTTCTTAATTGGAGGAACTTGTGTCCCAAGTGTAGACCCTAGCGTCTAACCCATGACTTGTCTCGTTCAGTACTCCCCTCACTCTCGCGATTCCTAAACAGTGTTGCCAATCTTAGGTTATGCACTCTCATACAACATTTATGAATCCAAGCTTGACATGTGGGATGTAACATCATAACAAACACGTACTACTAGCACGTATTCATGTAAAATGACCCTAGATAAACAGTTAATTAATAGTTGGTTAATTCTGACTATAAGCGATTTTAAGCGTATCACCGGTAATTACCGGTTAAAATTTTTTTTAACTAAATGCTTTCCAAATGCACAGATACTACTCGGAGTTATTCCAGAGCTGCTCCAAGTAGCTTCGAGTAACTCATCCGTGCAATTGCAAAGCATCTCATGTAGCTTTAGTTAAAAATATTTTTGACAGGTAATTACCGGTTATGCTCTTAAAATCGCCTCATATATTCTGAGCGGTCTTGGTGATCCTAACAGTTTTCAATGGGTTTCTGTAATTTGTAGTTATCAACTAGGTTAAGCGAATACATCTGATAGATGACGCCACTTTCACACTGGTCGATTCGTTTCCAATCTTTTTAACTTTCTAATCTTTGGTCGTAGTATCATGGGTTTAGGTATTCAATGGGGAGTTTTTGCAAAACGTTCCTTTAAAATTTGCGTACGTTAAACGTTAAAACTCGATTTCTGATTGGATAAATTTATAAGGTTGCTAAGCAAAATGGCTTTTATTGCAAGATATCGTAAGATATTGCAAAAATTCCCTAATATCTTTGTTTCCGGTTCGCTGATTTTCGATGATCTTGTTGAACGCACCTATTCCTCTTGTGCGAGCGGCATTTTTTTTTCTTTTAATTTAAAATTAAGATATTTTATTGGTTAATAAAGTATACACTCGGGAATCTTTTTTTTAAATTGCTAGCGAGGATGAAATAATTAAAGGGCACGCACGATATTTCAAAATGTTTCCCACCGTAGGCTACCGAGAATGTCGCATGATTCAGCCGCGCCGCTGCTACGCGTTCGTGTTTTCACATTCACCCAGTGTTGGTTCAGCTGTTTTGTTCGCGAGGTCGCGGCCAGCCATGGAATTAACGGGCGCGGGTTGCTTGATTGACGTGATTAATTTTAAGTGAACCGATGACCGTCGAGGCGAATTAATATTTTAGTCTGACGATCCTCAATATTAGTGCATTTTTTTTGTTTTGTTTCTGTTGCATTTTCCTGTGCGAAGGAACACGACGTCGCACGTCCACAGGAAGCGAGGAAATTACGATGGAAATATGCGTGTGAGTGATGATGAATAATATTAGAATAACAGCGTTTTTGTTGGTTAATTGCGCAATTATGCGGCTTCGTCGCTGGTATGTTTCTTTTTTTTTCGAAGGACGCGGGAGTTACTTCATTCAGTCTCTCTGCTCGCTTTCGTTACGGTTTTCGGAAGGTCGAATTCATTGATGCGAAGTCGCTCATTTATTCATTAGTTTTCTTCGTGGACTATAGTTCCGAACCGTCAAATCCATGCATTCTTGAAAGTCGTACACTTGACAGCATTGTTAAAATCGATTACTTCGGTGGGCATTTGACTTTAACGGTTCCGAACTAGTTCGGAACTGCTCCGTGAACAAACCTGGTGTTCTCAAGTTTGCCATTCGCAGAGATTGTATTTACTATTTCACAACGCGGGAACTTTTTTGCCACTATATGTTTTGTGCTTTTGTGAACAACAATACGTCGGCAATCTGACAAACGGATACCGTAAACGAGAGAAAGAAAGAAAGGATAACAGGTAGATTCCATTCCACTCGCTAACTTTCAGTTGCAACTATTTAGCCCGAGCTGGCAAGTCACGTTGTAGATAACGCAAGTTGGCAAATTTAATGATTTGCTCAATTTTTTGCAACCCTCTACCCGATACGTATCCCCGAATTATGTTACCAAACCATAGACGAAATAAGCAAACATGCTCGTGATGCGATTTATAGATACATACAGGGTGGATTAATTTCGACGCTTCTTATGGGCATCTCTGTACTTATAAGAGATAGAAAAAAAAACTAGTGGCCGTCTCAATCTCTTTTTTTAGAGATGAAGTTCAATTAAAAAAAAAAATATAACTATGTTATAACTCGAAAATTTAACTAAATATCAAAAAAAACCAAGTACACCACTGAATTGTATTCGAAAAAGTGTCCCAATAATGTCAAAACGATTTTTTAATATCTACATATGTACTATAAAAATAAACCAGATACGCGCGATTGACGAAAAGTCGAAAATCTTAAAATCTTAATTTTTGCTTAGAACTCGAAAACCAAAGAAGATTGGCAATTTTTGTTTACACTATTGACTTTATCTGTAAAAAAGAGATCGAGACTTGACCACTAGTTTTTTTATATCTCTTATTGGTACAGAGATGCAGATAGGAGACATTGAAATTGATCCATCTTGTAATTTAATAACGTCGACTGTGCATTGATATTGCGTAAACTTTCTTAAATTTTAAATTTCCCAACTATACCCCGGCCACCCAACGCACGGAGCAATAAAATTGCGTGATGCACACGTGATTGTCGTTTCTGTGAACCGGATTTATACTAGACTAAAGGCGCGTTTCCACGAGGCCAGTAAAGAGGCCAGTAGCTGAAGTCCTGTGACTGGACTCCAGTAGCTGGGCTTGCCAGTCCAGTGAATCCCTATTTCATCTGGCATCCAGTGATGTTTACACGGAGCCAGTCACTGGAGTCCAGTAGCTGGCCTTGCCAGTTCAGTGAAGGCGCGTTTCCACGACGCCAGTAAACAGGCCAGTAGCTGGAGTCCTGTGACTGGACTCCAGTGACTGGCTCCGTGTAAACACCACTGGATGCCAGTGACGGTCCAGTCCAATTGAAAAATGCTCCTCCAGTCGACTTGCTTGAGGAGTAGCCAGTGCGTATTTTGTTTGCCCTCCACCACTGCACAGCAGAAGTGCACATATTTTTCGCTTTCCAGTCCAGCGCCAATTTTCCGCATCAGTTTGTGCATTCGTGTTGGCTTTCGTTCGCGTTTTTGCTCTGTTTCTTGTTCAGCAATGGCACCCAAAAAGTGGGGCGACGAGTTAAATATTAAATTTGTTGAACTATACAAAGGGAAGGAGTGTCTGTGGAATCATTTTGATTCATTATATAAAAATAAACAGGCACGTGATACGGCACTCTGCGAAATTGTAGTTGAAATGTTGTTGGAAGATTTTGGCATTGCTGAGGCAAAAGCAAAAATAAAATCACTTCGCAGTACCTACAACTTGGAACTTGAAAAAAAGAAGAAACGCGAAAAATCAGGCTACTGGCCTGTTTACTGGCCTCGTGGAAACGAGGCTTAACGGTGGGCAACCTCCGCCTCGCGGGTCAATTCTGGTCAGCGAAATAATTACTGCGTACACAGTTTTATTTTTGTTTGGTGTAAATACGTCTTTTCGTGTCCTTGCCACGAGGGTGGCGTGCCGTGATCACCAAGGAGTCTACATTTAAGTCGGTTTTTTATGCGCGTTAGTCGACCAAACGGAGACGGCATATCTTTTCTGCAAGCTTCGATGCAATAGCGCATTGTTCGGCTCCTTACACTTGCAGCGGCGTCGAGCTCGTCCACTGTTATCGCATCGTATACTGTGTTACGACCCCACTCTTTCGAAGCGTATGCTCGTGATAAATCAAACTGATTAAAACCTAGACACTTTGGTGATCACTCCGTCGGTTGAGTGGCGCAAGTATAAATATCGACACCAATAGGCTCACTAGTCGTTTGTACTATATGTCCAAATAAATTTTTGATAAAGGTAGGCCATGGAAGATACTTAATTATTAAAATATTATCTAGTTCTTTAGTAGTTAAGTAAAATTGAAGTTTAATTTGCCACATTTTACAGCTTGATGAGTCACTAACTTCAAAAACTACTTGGTGTTGTAGATTAGACCAGGATTATACATACATTTACACTTCCATGACCTACCTTTATCAAAAATTTATTTGGACATACGGTATTTTATACATTTGTTTAACATACAATTTTAATCATACGATAGTAACTCGCTAGTATGCGCCTAGCCTCAGCCGGCGATTCGACTGCAATCAATGCTTTTTGTAATTGTTGTATTTCTGTATTTGCTTGTTTCTTCCCTTTCCATCTCATCTAAGAATTTGACACTAGTTCGAAACACTGTTTTTGGTGAATACTAAGGCTGGGAATCATATTCGAATAATTCGAATATTCGAATACATGTGCACTCTCTATTCGAATACGTTCAAATTTAATAATTCGAATATTCAAATTATGCGAATAATTCAAATTATTCGAATAATTCAAATAATTCGAATTTTCAAATTATTCGAATAATTCAAATAATTCGAATTTTCAAATTATTCGAATAATTCTAATAATTCCAATTTTCAAATTATTGGAATAATTCAAATAATTCGAATTTTCAAATTATTCGAATAATTCAAATCATTGGAATTTTCTAATTATTCAGTGAATTGAAAAATTCAAACATTCGAATATTAACTTAATCCGATTTTTCGAATATGTTTTGTAACTACTTTTCTAGTTGCCTTCATTATCGACAAACAAAGTTAATAAAATCGTTTTGCGCCACTCAGAAGAAGGTATCCCTGCAATCTTTGACACAAGAATGTAGACCCTTTTTTTACGAAGTCTGATTGGCAGCTACACGTTATAGTATTTCTCACATCATTTATTTGCAAAATATTGTCCAGAAGTGATGTTTGGAAATACTTTAAATTAAGTTTAAAATGAAAGTGACAAAATACAATGGCCGCGTTCGTAAGAACCAGCGCTCAAGTAGCATTCATCTGTAATTGGTGGATTTTTTGAATTTCTTTGAAATAAGCCAATCACAGACTTGACTGGGTGAGCGCTTGGTTCTTACGAACGCGGCCAATGTAAATTTTGCCCGTACAGGGCAATTTCCAATTAATCGAATTGTTCGAATATTCGAATACTGAATCTGAGAAAAGTCCCAGCCTTAGTGAATACGCACCTTTACGTTTAAATAGGATTCGAGTAATAAAATACATCCATAGACGCTCGTAATGATTTTCCAATTATTTTTCAACGTGCTCTAAAAACGTCATCGTTATCGGAATTTTTCATCGTCGATTATTAGCGCACGTTCTACGCAACAAAACTAACAAAGCGCAATTAGGTTCAATTGCGATCGGATGACGTCGCGGTTTTTAGAAAAATGTCGCCGACCGCAACCGGACTTATCGGTGGTAAGATGAGTCATTGGCCGTTTTTAGGGGCCACTTGATTTCTTGAATGAGCTCGCGTGTCGACGTTGCTTATTTACGCACCGGTCGACTAATAGTAAACGTTAAATTTAATTATCGTTATACCACAGTGTTATACTTTTAATACATATTCAAGCAAAAAATGCTGATTTCGATCCGTCGCCGAATGATCACACGTTTGTTAGTTCATCTTTCTACATTTGGGCCACTCAACCGACGGAGTGATCATGCGTTACCCTCGTGCCAAGGACACGAAAAGACATATTTACACCAAACAGAAACATAACCGTGTACGCAGTAATTATTTCGCTGGTCAGAGTTGGCCACCGTTAGTCTAGTGTAAATCGGGTTCACAGAAATGTACCTACATCACGCAGTTTTATTGCTCCGTGCGTTGAGTGGCCGGGGTATACATATCAACCTGATTTTTCACGAAGTGGATGATATTTAGCGATTTAACTGATACTAATGACAGCAGCTTCAAATATAAATAAGTGCGTCTTGATAAATTATTTGCCACTCGTTCTCGGCCAGATTTATCAATCACTTGTCGTCGTCATCTTATTAACTCCGATTGTGCTTTCAATGAAACAAGAGCTGCAGTCGTTAGTTCATAATATACTGCCTATTTAATGACACAATCGTTTACCTACTGTAATTGGTTTTCACGCACAAATTCATTTGCGCAAATTGCTTGCGCAAGTGCATGCAGTTTGCCACACTTTCTGGCTTGTGCAAACAAAAAAAATTAAGTTTTCATGCAACCACTTCCTTGTGCAAAAACATGCAACACCGTGCGACAGACCGCACGTCATGACTTTTTCCGTAAGAAACACATCAACACTCTAAGGCCCGGTTTTTCAATATCAAGTTAAACTGTAACTTTCGGTTTATTTCCATGGCGACAATTGTGTGCTTATGGGAGTAAATTGAAGGTTAAAGTTAACATACGATTGAAAAACCGGGCCTAAAGCCAAGTAATAAATCGTAAGTTTTACTTTACGAACGTTCCTAAAAAGACGTTCCTTTTTCAATCCTAACGAGTAATGTTTATTCACAAGAGAAGACCGTTGCGTCATTGTCTGGTGTTGCATCAACATACTTATGAATCATAACTCTGTCCCTTTTTCTCATTCACCGTTAACAAAGAAATAATACTGAAATAATTGTCGGTTCTTGCTTCGGCGATTGATTACGCAGCACTTAAGTTCCGTGATTTTCATTGTACATATAAAAATGGATTTTAATAGTGTCGTTTGTCAATGACGTGCGTGAAAAGATCCATATAACAAACTGTACAAACAAACTTGCAAATCCAACAGAGAATGTCGTTGCAGTCGCTCGACTTGAATGCGGGCGGAAGTGCGCTGGTTTACAATTGAATTGGTTTTCTTTCCGGTCTGCCTCCTTTATTAAAATATTCTCTCTTTTCGTTCAATTTCTATTGTTTCCGGGAGGAAGGGGCGCGCGTACGATGACGTCATCCCTTTGGGATATTCTTTACGGAATTTAAACATTTGTGTCGTTCGTCCCTTTCATATCCACCTGCCGTAACACAGGTGTATGTATCTCCACGGTCCGTAATTTTCCCCGTTGTCCTATCAGAATAGCCAGGCCGCCCAGAACACGTCCACAACTCCACATCCGCACGTTATAATCTGACGCAGTTGTCCAACGATAGTGAGACGAACCGAATTAAGTTTTAACATGCTTCCGCGTACCGCTTTACTATGATCTTCCGGTAAGTTTTTTTTTTTTTCTTTTTAATAGTCGCAACTCGAAAACTCAAAATCGGGAAAATTGCAGAGCCTTGCGGTCGTCAAACAGCAAAATCTGGCTTTACACCGAAGCTAACAATATTATTTGCAATACTGTTAATAAATCTTAAAAACTGGGCTAAAAATGTTACAAACTTCTGTTATTAATGTTGTTTGCGTTTAAAATGTGAAGAAATACCGAAGAAATGTTAGTAACATGTTGAAAGTAATTATGTTAACAACATTTGCTGTTAACATGTATTATTTTTTCCATTAACTTGTTAATAACATTCTTCATAACTTTGTTAATAGCAAATATTTTGCGATCGGTCTGAAGGCGGTCTAGACCAATGCCTGGGCACAAGAGTTACGGTGAGTTATCCCCTCCACTCTACAACAACTGTAATCGGCGACAGTCGAAAATATTCGCCACACGTCGAGACATTATATTGCGCGTCGTCGGTTCCAAGCGTGCCGATTTCAATTTAAACTGGAATAAGCGCGAAATCAACGCCCACTTCACATAGGCCGAAGTTAGATAGTGGGGAACATCGAAATTTCGGGGGACGCCAAGATTCTCGGGGGACTCGGTCAGTATGCGTCTCGCCGTTGAACTGTTAGCGCGTACGTAAATGCGCTTACTAATTAATTTAAAATGGTCACTTCATGTTCAGTACTGCAGTGTGAAAGTAACTCATCTGTTTTAATTATGTATTATTATTACATCTCGTATTTAATTATTAAGAGAACTTATTTTTTAACATTATTAAAAATTTCCTTTTTTTTAAGAATCATAGTAGTCCTCGCTGCGACTCCTGGACAATAGTAGTTAGAACTATTATGTATTGTATGTAGTTCAGTTAACTCTGCTATATCGTTCATATTTCCAATAGTTTCAAATGATTTATTTCTTTTTTTAATTTAAAGATATTGGAAAGAACAAAAATAATTAAGTACATTATTTTTAAACTCGTGCTCGTGTGTTTATATAATTATATTCCACACACGTGCATTGTATATATTTTAACATGTTGGAATTAGTTTTATGAATATATTTAATTTTACAATAATATTTATAGTCAATTCTGACTCCGCATTACACATTCGGCATTAGATAAATAATATGTCAGTTAACGGCGCGACGCGCGCGGCATTGTCTCAAGTTCTCGGGGTAATCTCCCACTCCTTTGAGCAGGCCTATTATTCAGTGGGCGTTGGCGAAATACTTGCGGAAAAGAATGAGGGGTGGTGGTAATGTTCTCCTACCGCGCTCGGCGCTGGTCTAGACCAGCGACGAGCAGGAGTGGGGAAATGATCCCCCACTACGCTAAGTAATAGGTGACCAGAGTATCGGTGGGGTAATCGGCGGAGTTGACTTCGTTCCATAAAATATGAAATTGTAGACGGCCTAATCGTTTTGATGCTGTTCATATCGAATTAAGCCGAAAATTATTATAAATATTGTTTAAAAGAGGCTTATTTTTCAATTTTAAATGGTCTCGAACTTGTACGACATTGTTAAACGCCAATAAACCAACATGAACTAACTCGCTCGGCGCTCTCTGTTTTTGATTTCGTTGATACGATTGAGTCAGTTACATATGCCGACGCTAGTTTGTCTGAAACATCGGGATATATTTAGCATTTCTAAAAAACCGTGCCCTGTAAAATTTGTTTCTCCGCACCTAACAGATTTCTCTCCCGAGCTCCTCAAATGTACTGTCGATGTTATTGTGATTAAGACTCGATGCCAGTTTAAATTTAAGCTCAAGCTTAAACCCATAGCAACAATTGTTGAAATAATCGTTGCTATGGGTTTAAACTTCACATTTACATTTAAACTGGCCCTAAGTAGTAGGATTTGAATGCATTCGACGTTCATAGTTTTAAAGCGTCATGAATTTTGATTGCAACTGTACCGTAACCATGAATGTTTGTGGAACTACCAGACAAATTTGCCAACATGCTCATAACTTTCAGTAACATTGTTGATAATAGTGTTAATAACATTGTTACACATCTTCAAAATTCATTACAGCTTTTTGTTAGCAACAATGTCAATAGCAATGTTAATATCAAATTGTTATCTACGTTTTCAGTGCCAATCAAACGAATGTTTGAATGTTATTGTTGTTGTTATTGTTTCGGTGTACAGGCACCTTTACAGATATGTACTGCCTGTGCGGATTATTGTAACGTTTTTTATGATATGGGATTTTCTTCCTTTATGAAAAAAATTATAAATAAATAAATAACGAGTTCCTAACAAGTAAGTAGGTACGCTTCTGCAGATAGGACGACGTGATATAATCTTGCGGTTTCCTAGCACAAACTCGAAAAAATCGCCGTGCGGTTTTCTTTCGTTCTGTCGATTTCCTTCTGGTGACTATTTTTTTTCAGGTTTCGCTAAAACTTAAATATCAGCCGGCAGAAATAAAATTATGGGTGATTTAATTCGCCGTCGCCGACCTTTTCGAATTATGACGCCCATATTTCGAACTATCGTAAACACAGAAGCCAATGCGATATTCAAACCAATTCCGTTCTTTCTTTCCTCATGCGTCTCACGTCCGTCTTCTCTTATTACGGAACGTTTGACGTTAGCGCTGGCTTCATCGGTATTCGAGCGTGTGCTTCAAGCAAGCCCATTAGAAGAGGATATTGCCCCGCATGTGGAAAAAGAATTCCGTCATAAGTACGTCGCGTTGTTTCGAAATGTTTTTCGCTTTTATTGGCTAGATTTTTTTTGTAAAAATATTGCCAGGTAATATGTACTATCCGAGGACGGAGTCATAATAAACGTTCACTCACAATTGATTAGGTCTCTCTTTCCATGCTCTATATTTTTTGCATCCTTCTACCCGATACGTATCCCCATATCGTGATGTTACCAAACCACAGACAAAATAAACAAACGTGAATAGTATGATATTGAAATCTGCATTTATTTAGTTTCGTTAATTTTTCGAAAACCGTACCATTTTTCTATTTTTTTTTTCCTTGAAACTGCACGTATGCGACACTCTAATCAGTTTAAAATTCGAGATTAGATTACGGTCGAAACGCCGCTCCTTCAGTCCGTCGTTATCTTCGCCCGTGAACGCGGTTCACGATGTTAACGCTCGAATTAATTAGCGCCGACGCCTTCCAAACTCGTCTGCGATGTTGAAACTTTTTGTTACGCAGGCGGTCTTCAGGTCACCGATAACGAAACTGTGTCGTTCGCTCCGATGGACACGCTTAATAAACTTTTCGACGATTTCGTCGAGGATGTTTTCTCTAATACCGCTAGGTAAGGGAAAACGCGGAAACTTAAATAAGATTTCGCTTATCTCGTTCGCCCGAACAAACGACTCTTCGCTTCGGTGCGAAAATTTTAAAGTTAAACTTCGTATACAGGTGTCTCTAAAATAATCGAACGCGGTTAACCGAAGCCCAAAGTAAGACGGTTTAATCCAGCTTACCTTCCTCGAAATGTGCTTCGTTAAGCAAGATTTAGAGACACCCCGCGTGTGCTACATGCGTTATATGATAAACGTTAAATGACGGTAACATCCGTCTTGGATCGTTAAAATTCTTAGATTCGAACTCGCGCCATCTGTCGCATCTGTTATGATTAAAAATGTAACTTGTTAAGCTGTTGCGATTATCAGTACTAATATGGTGGTTGTGGTTGCATGATAGAGAAGGCGGCAATATTGGTGGCGGCCTGCTGATTTCCCTACGCCCACCCTTCAAGAGAGTCAACTCTTTCAGACGCGCCAATTCCGGCAGACGGCCTAATTCCATTCTGGCACCACCGGACGTTGTGCCGCAGGTATCTATCACTTTAACAGCTTACTAACGTCATTTTCATCAAGTTTTCTGGTATCTAGTCATTTTGTCGCGATCGCAACATTCGTTTCCACTCTCAATTACTTCTCGCTATTTCAAATTCAATTTGTATAGGAAAAGTTGCAGACAAGTCTTTCCTTAATCAAAATAAGTTCTGCACATTGATTACATCAAGACACCCGATTTTAATTTTTTAGCAGAAAATGTTAAATTGAGGCGGTGGTCGATTCAACGATAAATTATAAAAACATTCCATAATTAAAGTAGATTCTTGTCCGATGAATGGATTGCATGAAAAGTTCTTTTGACGGACATTCAAAATTCGCACGATCGCTCAACGTTTGTTTCACTATCGGTTGCTGGCTACCAACCGATAGTGAAACGTTGATCGATTGTGCGAATTTTTAAATGTCCGCTAAAAGAATTTGTTATATGTATAAACATTCCCTTTAATAATACACAATTGGAAATATGAATGAGAAAAAGCGTTAA
Source organism: Dorcus hopei (assembly GCA_033060865.1). Lineage (NCBI taxonomy): Eukaryota > Metazoa > Arthropoda > Insecta > Coleoptera > Lucanidae > Dorcus > Dorcus hopei. Next base: position 31,198,563 of record CM065426.1, read on the forward strand.
ATGAATAATAATATGTAATAATATTGCTTTGCTTCAGCTAATAATAATTCTTCCTGCAACATCGGGGCAGAAATGATTATTTGGCGTAGGTACCTAAATAGTAGTTGTTTGTTTCACTTTCTTAAATATGTATAATTTTAAAATATTTATATTTAAATATAGTAAGGCGCGCTTCGGTATCCAGTTGAGTGTCCTAATAGTTATAGTATAATCACTAATCACCACCTATTTATTTACGCATACAGTGAGCCTCTAAAGTATGGAATCAAATTCGTAATTTCTTTATTTTTGACATTTCGAAAAAATGCTCGGACAGGGACATTTTGTTTTTAAAAAGCACACATTTTCAAGTGAAAATCAATTTTTGACAGTTATTTGTTTTCGAGTAATGACGTCATCGACATTTTTTTTAAATAGCAACCCCCAATTTTTTTTCTTGATTCTGATAGCTCATTGAATTCTCTATCCAACCACATCAAAAATTTATTGTTTTATGGGAAAAATTTTGAGAAAAAAATTATTGAAAATGAATGAATCATCTACTACCTACAAATGAAGTAGGCGTGACATTTTCAACAAAACCAAAATGATACCTACAATAAAAGAAAACTTGTCATTCTTGTCATTTAAACAAAGTCTTTTCAAGTCGAGTAATCATGGTTCGTCATTTAACCGAAAATTAAATTATTGTTTCGTTTCATTTTCAGTAATTTTTTTCTCAAAATTTTTTCCATAAAACATAATAAATTTTTGATGTGGTTGGATAGAGAATTCAATGAGCTAACAGAACCAAGAAAAAAAATTGGGGGTTGCTATTTAAAAAAAGTGTCGATGACGTCATTACCCGAAAACAAATGACTGCAAAAATTGATTTTCACTTGAAAATGTGTGCTCTTTAAAAACAAAATTTACCTGTCCGAGCGTTTTTTCGAAATGTCAAAAATAAAGAAATTACGAACTTTATTCCATACTTTAGAGGCTCACTGTATGTGTAAATAAATACGTTGGCTATTTGACTAAAGAAATTTTACGTCACGCTTTCGCGTCTGTGTTTTTGCTTTCCTCTTTATGGCATGTATGGTAAGTCGCTACGCGTTACTATTCGTCGAATTTAGACGACAAGTTTATATTCGGGGGCGTGAGAATCCTCCGATTCCTGATCTTTGTTCCTCACATCTCCGCCGCGCTAATTTTATCAAAGCGCAGCTGTCGCGCATTAATTGTATGTAATTAGCTTACTAACGTTTTCAATTGTAATTTAGTGCTACGAAAGTGCGGAACACAAACCGCCCATCGGAGAAAACCCCGCTTCCTGGGCGACGTCCTTCGAGAAACTCCTAGAGTGCCCGGTCGGACTGCACGCGTTTGCCGTGAGTAGTACCGTTCGGCTTTCTTGCGCTCGCAGCTTTAAATCTTTCGATATTTCAGAGTTTCTTGAAGAAAGAGTTCAGCGCAGAAAACATCTACTTCTGGACGGCGTGCGAGCGATTCAAGCGCCTTCCTCCTGGCGCAGAGAAGACGGTCGAAGCGCAGCGCATCTATCAGCGCCATCTGTGCGTCGGAGCCGTCGAGGCCATCAACGTGGATTCGCGCGCCCAGCAGTGCACGGAACACTTCCTGCAGGAGCCGAACGATGCGATGTTCGATCTGGCCCAGAAACAGATCTTCAATCTGATGAAGTTCGACAGCTATCCGCGCTTTTTGAAGTCGGACCTGTACAAGCAGTGCATGTCCGGCAACGTCGACGGTCCCGAGTTGGACAGCGGACTCTCGATTCAGCCACCGTCCGCGACACCCACGAAACTGAAAAAATCCTTGAGCAACGCGGAAGACCGTCGAAGAAAATCGCTACTGCCCTGGCACAGAAAGAACAGATCCAAGTCGAAAGACAGGGGCGAGTCGGAGTACAATCAGCGTCAGAGCGATCCGACGATCAACAATGACGTGAGGAGTCAAGTCAGCGACGTGCACAGCAGTCGCTCGTCTCTTACGTCGCTGGACCTGGCCATCAGCTCAAATCAGCAGGTACGTTTCGATTTGATTCGTTCTCGGACGTTACGATCGATTGACATTGTAATTTTCTTCGATAGGATCAATTGAAAAATAGCAGCCAGCAAGCAGAAGAGGTGACGAACATGTCGCGAGGGCCACTGTGCAGGGTAATCCTGAGCAACGACAGCACCACCGTCGTCCAGATACGACAGTCCGAAACGATAGAACACCTCGTCAGCAGGCTCTTGGACAAGCGCGGTTTGACTTACACCACGTACGACGTTCACACCGATAAACATCCAAAAGTAAGTACATCGAAGCTCGGTCGTGACACACGCCGTATCTTTTTTTTGTCGCAGCCGTTGGACATTCGGGAGTCGTCGATGAATTTGGCCGGCTGCGAAGTGACGGTCGAAGAGCGAGTGTGCTTCAAGCTGGACCTGCCGAATCGCAAGATAATCTCCGTAAAATCGAAGAGCTCGAAGGTGCTGGCGAGCGTGTTGAGGCAGGTGCTGAGCAGGTACGACTTTAATTTGGACGAGGTGATCGTTTCGGTGGCCGGCGGCGACAACGAATCGATGGACGTTAACATCCCGGTCACTGCGGTGGTCAACTCGAGGTTGCAGGTGCAAAAGATCCGCCGCGACTCGTCGCATTCCAAATCGGGCGCACCTCTGATCAAGGTCACCAAACTGCCGCCGCCGTCTCTAGATGAAATCACGAACAGGGTTTACGAGGACATCCTGCAAGAAAAGGCGGACTCGGCGCTCTTGAAGCCGAAATCATCCGATAAGGGATCCGTCAAGGTACACGGCCGATGATGTCACGATCGAAACGTACCGCTTGACTCTTGATCGTTTTCAGAGCGACGATTGGGGGTCGGAACATTCCTCCGGCTTGTTCGGTCGCTTTATGAGGAAAGATTCGGCGGGCGTTCACGATCGCAAGAAAAAGTTGCCACCGCGCGGAAAGGCACACTCCACCAACAGCAGCGTCGAGGACATCAACGCCGAACACGGAGTCGCAGCGGCGATGAAGAAGCCGTTGATAGCCAAGTGGAAACCGGGAGTCAAATTGCAGATGGCGTGCAGCGAAAGCGACGGTAGGTTCCTCACCCACTTTGATTTTTTTTCTTTTAATTTTGGCGGGAAACCTCGAACAGCTCTTGCTCGTTACAGAATTGTACGAGGGATTAAGCCGCGCGCAGAGATCACGCCTGGAAGACCAGCGCGGCACGGAGATAAATTTCGAACTGCCCGACTTCCTCAAAGATAAGGAAAACCATCAGAGCAACGGCGGAAGGAAAGCGAAAGAGGATGCGACTTCGAGGTTTTACACGGCGGATTGCGCAAGTTTCAAGCTGGAGGCGGCGGCGGCGGCTGCGCATTCAAACTACGAAAACCGTAGCGTCATGGCAAGCGAAAACAACAAGTTGAATAACCAACAAGCGAAAGTCAACAACCTGCGGATTCACCTGTCCAATAAGTTTCACCACGTCGATTCGGAGCAGGAGAGCGGCACGTTGATGGAAAACGTGGCCAAATCCAGCGAATCCTTGAACAGTATTAAGGGCGGCGATCCGCCTCCCCTCCCGCCTAAACCGAAAATAGTGCCCAGCAGGCCTTCGAACTGGGGACAGAACGCCTTCTTCAAGAACCACCAACAGAGGGATTCGTCGCCGAGGAAGGACGCGACGAAACAGGGCCTGTGCTTAGAACAGTCCACCAGCAGCTTCGTTTAGGGACGGGAAACCAAACTGGAACTATTGTGGATATGTACATAGTCGTTTTATTAATGTATATTTTGCTAGCACCACATAAGAAAAAGAAAAACCTCCCGGGGTACACTTGGAAGGGCATCAGCATTGAGAAAAAACCGATCAAATAGATGGCGCAATCCTACCTCCCTTCCCTTTAAGGCAACATATTTTTTAATACGTGTTTAGGTAACGCCATTAGTGATTTTTTTGTATCTACTCTTGTCGCACAATTTGCTTTTATCTAGGGATAAGAAAACACAGTCGAAAGTTTGTTATCATTTGAAGTCAAAGTTACTGTCGGTAACTACAGTTTTGCCTTTAAAGTTTCAATTTGTTTCTTATCGGAACTGTTTGAAAATAATGTCCGTAGGTTTTTCTTTGTTCTTGTTATGTTTTTATTTTCGTCGAGTTTATTTAAATAATAGTTTACCGTGATTGGTAATAAGTGTTGTGTCTGGCTGTCCAGATTTCAGAAAGAATGGTAAACTTCAATCTTTTAATTATACCCTTATAGCGATTAATATTTTTATATTGGGGGATAAAAATGTGGGAGAGAAAATGCGGAGGGAACAGTGGTTAAGAAAATTGAGTTTAAAATGTCGCGTCCAAACATTTATCAACGCATGAAATAAAGTGATTCCGCCTTTTCGTAAAGGAAAAATTCTGCACTTCTTAAAATAACAACTCTGATCGACAAATACATAACTCTATTAAATACATTTTATCTACGACCACTACTGTAAATGACGAATTACGTACAACACATAAACTAAGTAAGCGGGTTGTAAAGCAATTACGCACTTGTGGAATTACTTGCATTCGTCGCTGCGCGGCTCATGCGCAACTTTTCCACCGTGCGTAATTTGTTATTTACAACTCTCGATATGTAATATACTATTTGAATTGAAACTAATGCCATTGCGGCAAATAGAATTCCCTAAAACTGTTATGTTCCTTGTTTCACTTGCGACATTTTTGTGAAATGCGATTGAACTTGAAATTTCCATTCCAGGCAAGCCACGGAATTTCGACGTACGCGGTGAATTTGTTAATAGGGAGTTTTTGCAATCACGGTTCACGTGCTCGTCATCCTTTAACGTTAACTTTATTAACCCCGGTGTAGGAATTTACGTAATTTACACTTTGAAAGTTTTTGCATATATTACGTCGACGTAAACGTGAATGTGAATCAAGAAAGTAAATCATAGTATTTTGTCTGCAACCAAATTTGACAAGTCATTGTCATTTAATTTATGTACCAAATCTGAGTTTTGTGACTTTCGATAACATATTGCCATGCTTTGAAATGTCAAATTTCATAAATTGACCGGCCCGTCATTTCATACGTGATGAACTTAGGTTTCACGTAGTCCGTCTTACAAAAAACGTGAACGTAAACGTTAAAGCTGAATGTAACTAAGCAACTGGTCATTTACGTATACGTTTAATACGAAAACGTAATTGCAAAAACTCCCTATTAACCGCTGGCTGTCATCTTACATTATTTACATTTGTTGTAGAACACAAAAACCAAAGAAATTGTCAATAAATTATCGCCTCGTATTTATTAAATTGACATTTAAAAAATTTAGATAACTTTTTCCACAGCTGACCTAGAATGGAAATTTATTAAACCGCCTGACATTTAGTTACCTTTGTTTCTCACTTTGCTCACGAGAGAAAGGGAATCATATGGCGTTACCTGAACAGCTCGTTGATCTAGTGCCTTATCCTCTTTTGATTTTTTCCCTTTATACCGAGCGCTTCAATTAAAATCTCTTTCAATTTGAAAAATAAACTTTCGAGAAAACGAGGTTGTAGAAATGAAAACGGGTGTCTTACTAACAACTCACAATAACTTTGTAATCCAAGTCGGAGAATTTTGTTCCAAGTAATCGCATTGCAGAAATTAAAGTAAAACTAATGCCCTACTTTCTACATATTATATCCACGGGTTCTGATATAAAGAGAAATATCGTGCCATTTATTCGTTCCGACTTTTCCCGATTCTGAAGTGTTTCGTTTGCCCAAAATGGTTCCTGTAAATACGATTCGATTACCGAGTATGCGGAAATTGTATTTATATTTTAAATCAATCTATATATTTTGTGGATAATACAGAAACACATATCGTATTTTTTTAACATTCTAGTTTTTATTTATTAGTGAACAAATTGGCCATGTCAGACGCTAACTGTCGGCTTACTGTACGTTAAAGCGGACGGCTCCTTCGGGGGCATCCAATCGGGTATTATTTTATCATGGATTCGCCACAGACCGTATTCGTTCGCCAGGTGTTTCTCGAAAACCACGTATTCGAGGACATCCTTGGCGATGATTTCGCTGCCGTACATTAATCGTCCGAACCTATCGTAAACGGCCAGCATCTGAAACGAGAAGCGAAGCATTAAGTGCATCGGAGTGACTTTCCTAATTACCTGCTGCGTGTGGAATCTGACGGTAATCTGTCCGAACACGTTCTCCTTCGTAATTATGTCCGTACACCTGGCGTGGACTATCCTCGGCAGCTCGATGTTCTTCAGGAATCTCCAGTGTATCGTCTTGTTCTCGATGTTGTGCATAACTTCCGGCAACGCCCTCTCGGTAACGAACTCGCCAATTTTGTACTTATCTTTAGAAGACAGGGCCTCGTGCGATTTTATGTATATGTCTTGTGCCGTGTTGCAAAATTCTGTTGTGTTGAAGTCTTCTTCGTACGAACCGACCTTGCGTATCGCCATCATGGTCTTCGTTTTCTTCTGCAGATACTCGAGCTTCTGTTTCGCTCCCTGCAATCGAATTTTCTCTTATTTTGCTCATGGTCAACAATGAACTGAATCAAAAATATTTCATAATTCAAAAACTGTTAAACATAGATACAGGGAATGCCAATACAATTCGATACAGCATTTAATTCTACATAATATGATGATGTATTTAAATTTTACTCGTTCCATTTGAAAAATTTGTAGTCAACATCTTTTATATGAGACACTTTCCTCTATAATCAATAGTTGAGCTATTGAAGAAATCCATACCAATGATGCATCCTGTATATATTTGCAGGTTATGAATGCACTTCTACTGGTCGATAAGCTGATTCGGAGGCAGTTGCTCTGTTATTCCAGCGTGAACTTGGCGATTTTGACTAATCATGACCAAGCACAAAGGCTCCCTATATCTACTCCACACTGTATTCTAAAGGAAAGTAGAGAGAGGAGAGTAGGTATTTCTAATCCTCATTTTCTTTATTTCGTTTGAACTTGATGCGGAAACATTTCCCGCCACAATTTTATTAGTAAAAATTGGTTAATTATATGTCCTTCACTACTTCTGAAAGTTAGGAACAGTTTTTCTGAGACCCTTATGTATTTAATAGCTAGCTATCGTATCTAGGTACCTACATCGCTCGTTCAGATTGAGAAGTAAACTTTTTTATACCAACGTTTGTAAAGAAAGACTTACGATTTGTTATTTGCACTGTAAGGAATTAGATATTTAATCCGGTTAAAATTCTATAAAGCGGCAACGTGTTTTTCTACAGCGTAGCGTGCGGTCTTATAGGATTCGACGACCCGATCCGCATGCCGCTAGAGAATGTGTAATCGGAGCTAGATCGTCACACAAAACGTCACGCTATCGCAGCTGGCACAGGTCAGCCGAGAGTGTGTATTGGTTGAAAATCGAAAAGAGGCGAAGACGAATAACGTCACACTGCTTTAGACGTTCGTGAACGGAGGAAATATTACAAATTATGGGAATATACATATATTTCTTACTGTGTAATAACTGAACATGAATACCTAATGATAACAAGAATATGTTCGAGTCGTTTTGAACTTCTTTCAGTATCTGCTAATACAATGAATCAATTCAACACTGCGTTATCCGATCTCCGAGACTCTTGGCTATATCGATGTACGGCACCCGTTGCTCACCCAGTTGCGCGTCGCTGATATAGTTCCCGCGAAATATCCAATTCCTTACACTGGTTATTTGTCATGAAAGTATTGATTCGTTTCATACAGAAAAAATTCAAGGACATGCCTAAAAAGTTTCATTGAACAAGGCGTACAAAATTATTGCTTCAAACGTTGGATAAAGGGTGCAGGTGTCAAACAAAGATAAAAACGTCCATTCACCTGGGTAGTTATTGGTGAAACTTTGCCATCACCTTCGGGGGGTACGTACGGCTCAAAAATACCTCCAGTCGAACTTATGTAGACGGGTTTCTCCACCCAAGGCCTTGGAGGCAGCAGTCCTTGCTCCTTAAGCCTAGAACGAACTTCCTCCTCGCTCATATCCTCGGGTCTCTCGTTAAACCTAGGCAGATCAACTTTAATGACCTTCAACCTCCGCAAGGGTTTCCACTTTGGGTTCCAATGTTTCGTACGGCGGTGTCTAATCTGTTGCAGGTTTACGTTGATTAGCGCTGGATGCAGGAGTCCCACGGGTACGCACTGTAAGGTGGGGACATGATGTTAACTTCGACGTAAAGTCGGACGACGAACTCACCCGTAGAAATGTGAAACCCAACTTGTTGACGACGCTCACGGACATATTGTAAACGATCAGTGAGTTGAGCCTTAATTTTTATTTACAAAAACCTAAAAATCAACACATAACCGCACTTTCTCCCTAGCAGTATTGCCCAGTGCTGCCAACAGCATAAACTCTAAAATCCCGAAATTGATAACAAAAATTCCCGCTTTTTCCCGCCAATTCAAAAGTAAAATGAACATCAGAAGAAAAATAAATTTAGGTGAGATGGATGCAAAAAATAATATTTTGGTAAACCTGCAGTTTAGGCCTCTTGCAGATTATGTTCCGTACATCAACTATTTTAACCGTAGTTTCGGTTTTGCGTTCCATAAATAACATGTTCCTGAAATATATCTATTTACGAAACGCGGTTTTCTGAAAACGGTAACTCGTGGTCATAACCAATAAAGTAACCATAACAGAAATGTAGTAAGTTGTGGTTAAATTGAAACCCGCCAATTTACGAATTGTAACTAGGTATCTAGTAGAGCTGGCAACGGTTAACCGATTTTGGATATTTTGGATATTCGCGATGTACAGCATGTCACTCATGCAAATAGAGTTGCATGAAAAAAAGTTTTTCACTTAGATTCACATTCAAGTTATGCAACTCTATTTGCATGAGTGACATGCTGTACACCGCGAATATCCAAAATATCCAAAATCGGTTATCCATTGCCAGCTCTAGTATCTAGTATATAGATATTAGGTCTTTTCGCGGAGACGTTCCGAACTAGTTCGGAACCTTAAAATCCATGCACTCATGAAAGTTATACACTTGAAAGCGTGTTAAAATCGTTCATTATTTCGATGGGCATTTGATTTTAACCGATCCGAACTAGTTCGGAACGTCTCCGCGAAAAGACCTATTAGCTTTGATCCTACACAGTTCTAAATCAGTTCGGAACTGTACTGCTCATGTGCTCTTGTTAAATACACAGCATTTTTAGTAAGGCTACATTTACATTAAATTTCGTGCCAGCACAAATTCGTAACACGAAAGTTTGACGTGTGCTTTCTTATGATACCATTTACATTGGCCAATGTAAATGGTATCATAAGAAAGCACACGTCAAACAAGGCTATCTTGTAGATCTCGACGAGACGATTCCAAAAACGTGGTTATCTTTGTGCTAACCGTTTCCGAGATATCGAGGTTTGAAAAATTTTTGCCTCGAATCATTTCGGGACCTAGTCTATCTTGTAGATCTCGACGAGACGATTCCAAAGTTGGGTTGGGTTGCCCTAGCGAGCGGGAAGACTGAGGTAGTCATACTGGCAGGCAAGAGAAACCTGGCACACGTGAGCGTGAAACTCGATGGCGCCGAGGTAGCATCCTCCAAGCAGGTTAGATACCTAGGAGTGCACTTAGACAGAGACTGGAGGATGACTACTCATGTCAGGGAAACTGCCACGAGGGCCCACAAGGCCTATACGGCCCTGGCCAGGTTAATGCCGAATGTAGGAGGTCCGAAGCCTAAGAAGAGGAAACTGTTGGCAGCAGTGGTCTCCTCAATTATATTATATGCTGCACCGAGTTGGGAGAGGGTTACAAAGTATGCAAGCCACACAATAATGTTAGAAAGGGTAAACAGGCTGGCGGCAGTGAGGGTGGCGTCGGCGTACAGGACGGTCGCAACAGAGGCTGCCCTGGTGATAGCGGGTATCCCCCCCATCAAGCTACAGATTGAGGAGAGGAAGAGGATTTATGAGGAGGGACATGAGATAAAGACTTTGGCCAGGAAAGAGCTATATGCGAAATGGCAAGAAAGATGGAACCAATATGTATAATGGCTGGGCCAAGGTCTCTATAAAGGACGTGGAGAAATGGTGTAGCAAAGATGGGGAGGTGGACTATTACGTCACCCAGGCGCTGACGGGCCACGGTGCATACGGGAAGTACCTGAAGGAGATTAGGAGACTGGACACGGATACATGTTGGTACTGCAACGAACAAATAGATACGCCGGAGCACACGCTATTTTGGTGCCCACGGTGGGAAGCCATACGGCTGACGGCGCAGCTACAGCTGGGAAAAGCAGTCACCAAAGAAAACGTGGCTGATGAGCTCTTGAAAGGAGAATTAGAATGGGATGTCATAACTGGCATGTTGAGAGGAATTATGAAAAGCAAATGCGAGGATGAACACAGGAGAGAGAGGAACAGATGAGGGGTGAGATGTGGACGAAAAACAGGAAAGACTGAACTGAGGAGGAAGGCGAAGAGGAAGGTGAAGAGGATGGGATAGAAGACGAAGAGGATGGGACAGAAGACGAAGAGGATGGGGAAGAAGGCCGAAGATGAAGAGGATGGGAGAAGAGGATGAACAGGATAGGAGGCAACATACACGGCGGAAGAAATGCCGAAGGGTGGTACCCGCCGTGCAGAGTGGAGAAAGAGGAAAGGAGTTTAGTTGGTAGGCGCCTCGTACAGAAATGTCGGGGTGAATCCAACATGCCTCCGGGGTAGATACATCCGGAGGTATCTTTTGAAGATTCTCTAAACCTCTATAAAAAAAGCGGTTGGGTTGGGTTGGGTTAACTCCGCCTCGGCGGGTCGGGGGGCGCCAATACCCCTTGACACCGCCGATGCCGGTCCAAAGCCCGGATAAAGGAGGATGGGCCCAAGGGAACACAACTGGTGAACGGGTGGGGCGTACCCGGGGTTACCCTAGCCGAGCACTAACTCTGCTTCAACTAGTTTTGGGTTAGTACTCTCTTCTCTTT